>JACCHZ010000133.1:1200000-1800000 GCA_018907045.1 Wiebesia pumilae | reverse complement strand
TTAATACAAATTAAAAACTTATTATTTGTACATTATGTGTTAATTTTCTTTGTGTAACTATTATTTCTCAGGTCTGTCTCTGAAGAAGAAAGATCTTTTGCCTTGGGAATGCAATTTGTAATATTTAGATTATTTGGTTATATTCCTGCGCCAATTCTATTTGGAAATCTTATTGATTCCACTTGTTTATTATGGAAAAGTACTTGTGGTGAAAAAGGTGGGCGCTGTCTTCTCTATGATATAGAACAATTTAGATATAGGTAATCCAGGAGAAAATGAATAAAGTAAGCGAATTATAATTCTTTATAAAACTGTTCTTGAGTATTACTGATCGTTTCAGGTATGTTGGATTATGCTGTGGTATTAAGATTTTAGCATTGGCACTTTTTCTCATTGATTGGTGGTTAGTAAGAAGAAGGAGGCAAATGGAAGATCAACTACCTTCACTTACTGTTAACGAACTTGTAGGGTCTATTATTAGTCTTGATAAACGTAAGTTACCAAAGAAAAATACTTTGTCATAAATTATATAATTATAAACAATTATTTTGATAGAAGATTGAGATGTAAATAATTACATGCCTATAGTGTTTGAAGAGAAGCCTCAGTATCCACATGGAAACGAGGTAGATAAGACGAATTACGAGGTTCCTACATCTACATCGATGATCTCTTCGACTGAATCTAGAAAATTGACGAATCTTGGAGAAACTGAATTGTTAACGGTCACGCGCATCTCTCAGAACTCAAAGAGTGTTCCAGATCCTTCCGACACGAGGCAAGCACTGTTAGCCGAACTTGAACCCAACAATATCACAAAATCTACTTTGATCGTCAGTGACACACCCAATCGAAAAGTTTAATGATGATTTCATTTTAACGTCATTTTTTAAGAATCTGAGATTTCATTGGAACTTAATTTTAATTCTAATACAAGTCTTTTCGTACTTGTACATGCGTGCGAGTCCTCATCGATCAATTACAAATAAATAATGTACATATCTTCTTTTCACGATGACTGATATACTTTCACGACCAAGGGCAAGACGATAAGACAAAAAATATAATTAGGCGAAATTTGCTTTGCTTTTTGCGTAATAAGTTGAAGAAAAAGTGTTGTAGTTATGTGGCCAAATGAATATTGCGCTGGAAGAAGTGAACATTTCGCTTTGTTCGATTTTGGACCTATCAAGTCAAGGCCTTGCACGAGCAAACTTAACGATATGTAAACTGTAAATATATAAATGAAGTAAAAATTCCTGCCTTAATGAACTTGCGATTCAAATGTAATATGTACTGTGACAAAAGAGCTAATGATCTAAATTACTGGTAGATTCATTACAAAATATACTTATTGATTAAAAAACTATTTATTTTTTCTATTTTTTAACCAGGATAAGTGTATTTTTAGAGCATTAGTCAATATAGTATACTCAATATACTGAACATCTTTCGAATTTATGAAACTCTTGAGTAATTTGTAAAACTTTTTTGCATTTACTACTGTTTTAAAGATAATCACATAAACGATAAATACCATCGTTGTTCAACTACAAAGTAAGATAATGAAACTATTATGAATGAGTATATTTCTCTTTTAATGTAATATGAATTTGGAAGTTTCTTTCTCTATTTTTAAGTACATAAAAATATTACGATTCAATGTATTTGTCAGTACGTACAAGCTATGAAGTATGACTGCTAAATACTAAAAATTAAAAATAACATTCTTCAATGGCTCGATAACGTTAATCATTTCAATGATGTCGTTTGAAGAAGAGAAAGAATCTATTAGGTTTTTATCGAACAATCTCTTAAATTAAATTTTAATGAATAAAGAACCATATTCTTATGTTAATAAATACTGCTAATAAAAAATAGAAAAAAAATTCGTGACTAATTCAAATCATAAACTATTAAAAATAATTTATAAATTATCTCTTAGTTTTGTCTAAAAAAACATACTCGAGTTTTTCACTTTATCGGTTAAATTATGTAAGCTTTTGTTTCTAGACTGAATAATATTCGAGATTCAGTTTGAAACATCTTTAATAAAAAAATGATACATTTTTCATAATTTTAATTTCTTGCTTTATGTAGGCAAATATTTAAAGATAAATATTATAAATTAAAAATTTTTTATTACAGGTTTTTTATTTTATATTTTCAATACAACAGTTGTTGCATCCCTTTACTTTTCGACTGTACACATATGGCATAAGTCGACACGGACCTTTTGTTCTTTAATTAATTCTTTAACTACCAATTTTTAAGTTACTAATTATTATAATAATATATAATTGTTTATAAATTACTTTTCAGCCCGATTTGAGGCAAAGATTTGGTTTTCTTTGATTCAATTGTAAATAAAAAAGAATCACTCAAGTAGATTATGTAAATTTTTCAAAATTGATTAGTGATTATAAAATAAAACATTTTTTTCGAAATATAATCTTCATTATTTTGAAGAATGTTTTTAAAAATAAAATATAATATATGTTGAATAAGAAATCGATTATTATACACTATATCTATCCTTTAAAATTTATATATTTTCGTAACTTTCGGAACAGTTAATAAAATATTAAACTTAACCTGCTTTATAATATTAAAAAAATAGAAATATTTCGTTTTGTACTAATTAGCATGCGTTTCTCAATTGATATAAAATGTCTCGTATAAAAAAATCAATTATTAGAAAATTACGAGTTTAATAATAAATTTCTTTGTATTATTTTCATTGTCTTTAAAACACTACAAAAAATTAAATTACTAATTTTTAAAAAAAATTTCTTTAACAAATTTATACAAATTTAAAATTAAATTAAATATAAGTCCAATATCATGTTTTACACACAAATGTATTTAATAGTGTCGTATTTAAGAAATCCTTTGTAACTAATCAGTTGAAAAAAATCACAAGATATTAAGCAAAACAATGGAATTTAAAGCAGAGTTTATACATAATGGCGTGCATATGTGCGTCCGTGTGTGCGTGTATATGGATAGGAATAATCATCAGTGATAAAATAGCGTTTAAGAATGACTAACAGTTGCGAATCGTAATATATATAAATATATTATGGACTTGTGTTTACTAAATCTACTAGTAGTAAGAATATGTACATGTAAACGCCTTTTGTATAAATGGTTTGCGCTTCCGTGCTGTGTATGTATATATATATATATGAGAGAGAAAGAGAGGGAAAGAACTGTGCAGCAAATGTACGTAATAGTTGTATAAATATAAATTGTATTTATATCAGTAAAAAGAATTTGAAGAATAAAATTGTTACAAAATCGATATTTTTTCGATTTTTATTGTATTAAATGTTTTCGACTATCTAGGATTCAATGAATGACGTCTAATGATCTATACAATAGTAGGAACTGTGAATTTCAGCTGACGAGTAATTCACTTATCGTATCGACTTTATTACTTAAAGACTTATTTATTTAAAAATCCTTTGTATATGTAAAAAAATTATTTTTAAATCAATTTCTATTCATATATCTACGTTCTATTGCATCTAATTGACGTATAGTTCATTTATTATTATTATTGTTACTATTAATATTATTACTGCAACTATTTTTATTATTATTTTAATATTATTGTTATATTTATAGTTACATCAGTAGGATTTTACCAATTCAGCACAATAATATATTCGACATTAGTATAAGTTTTTTAATGCAAAAGAAGTGCAGAGTGATATTCATAATCTTTTGATTTATAATTGTATGTAACATTCCCTGGATGATGTAAGTGAAAACGAAAAGTTGTAGCTGAGATTGTAGCAAATTTAAGTTCAAGAATTTAATAGTAAAGTATTAATTAAGAAATATAGTCATTTATCAGCGAGAAAAGATGGACTAAAAAAAGAAAATATGTTATGTAAAAGCTGCTTATAGATGTAATGTATTTTGTATAGGGACCATAATGTTTAAGTGAAAAATGTAACATAATATTATGAAATTCTCATTGGTATTTAAAATTGTGGTTATATATAAATTTACATTCAATGTAAGAAAGCAAAATATCAACATTATGTGCAGATTTAGAAGTTCCTGAAATTTGCTGGTGAAATTAATAATTGAATATTGCAAAGTTTTTACTGTGTAGAAATTTCATAATTTCAGGAACATTTATGTTGGTTAAGCAATAATGTTCTTTTTAATACCATAAAAATAGGTATTTTTTTTCTTTAATTAAAGTAACGGCGAAATTGACTATCTCAAAATAAATCAAGGAAAATGGATTAATTATTTTAATCAATGTTTATATTTTAGAAAATAAATTCTCTGATCATGTGTTTAATAAAATTATTAAACACCTTGATTCACTTTGAGTTTTCACATCATATTTTATTTTTTATGATAGACTTGTAATTTAATATATACTTTATTCTAAACTATTTTTTATTGATCAATTCTTGACGTTGAAAACAAAACTAAAAGAATTTAATTATATAAATTACAAATAATAAAATCTAAGATTACGTTCTTTAATTGATTTAAAATAATAAAATTGCATATGTAAAATTTCATATAAATGTTTAAAATGTAACACTAGCATTATTGTTTTAGAAAAAGCATAAAAAAATATTTCTGTTTATAATTAATTCCATTTTAATTCTTGTTAAAAGAAAATGTTATTTTAAATCAGTTGTTCTAATAAAAAAAGTGCAAATTGTATACACTGTACACTGAATAAATTAATCAAATAAAAGAACCCATAAAAATAAATTAATTCAATTGCTTCTATTATTGCACATACAAAATAAGTATGGAAGCTAGTTAAAGTTCATTTATTAAAGCTCAGGTGATGTGATTAATTATAAATTATGCAAATACCTTGAAAGATGATTATGCATGTTACCGATGAACAAAAATATATTAACAAATTTAGTGATGGCTGTATTAAAGAAAATTGTATGAATAAAATTGAAATAAGTTAAGATGTTGAAATAATTTTAAAAAGTAATTTTATTATTAATCATTTTATTTGTTACCTCATACAGTTGTTTATTACCTAATACATAATATATGTAACACTTAGGACATATATTTAATTATTTATTTATGATATATTGTTACAAAGTTACAATTACAGTATATTGAAAAAAAGATAAGCTCCCTACATTTTTGCTTAAGTAGCTAAAAGTGTAATAAAAAATGAAAATTTATAAATATTTAAGACTTAAATATTAAAAAGCTAAATTCTATATATGTTAAATCCAAACATCACAACAGCAAATATTATAATCTCTTTTAACTTGTTTGATTCATAATTACGATTATTTGTACTACTAAATAGTATTATGAAAATAATACTTGACTTTTATTATATTATAATAATAAATTATATTTTAAAAATACCACTTGAAGTGTATTGCAGTAATCCTTTTATTTAAAAGGGAATTTAAAAAATTCTCGGCATAATATATTTTTGCATATTTTAAATATAAAGGTAAGTTTACACTAGATCATAAAAAGGTGTGAAACATCAAGTTAAGGACAAAGTGTATTGATATGTTATATATTAGGTGGTATAACTGGCTATGAATTAGAATACTTTAAATACAATAGAAAATTAATATACTTATTAGAAATGAAACAAAAAATTAATTACTGAAACAAAAAAGAGTTACTTTCCTTACATCAGATTAAACATTTTACACAGAGCAATATTCTGTAAGTATTTATGTAGTTGTTTCCTGAACAAATCACACTATTTCTAATAGTCACTAATCATTTAACAATATTATGAATTATTTATATTATAAAGAATTAAATTTTGATCTACAACGTGAATTACTTATATAATGCGAAAAAAACTTTAGCAATTCATGAAGAAAAAGAAAGACTAAAAAGAAATATATTTGTTTTTTTTTATTTTAGAATAATACTAAAATGTTCTAATCGTCAAATAAGCAACGTAATATTTTTTTATAATAATTTTAGTACATTTGAATAGCCAATAATTTATTTTATTCTAAGCAAAAATAAATTATTATTTTCGAAATAAAGAAATTAATTTTACTAGTGTTTTCGAAACGTCAAAATCAAAATATTAATATTTTAGTATAAAATCTTCAGTTGTACTATTAAAAAAAATAAATTATTCCATTTGTTTTGAACTTTGTAATATTAAAAGATGTTTGACATTTTTATTTTAATTACTTTATATTTTTAATTTTTATTTTATTTGCTTTAATTATCAATATTTAATTTAAGAAAATATCAACGAATTATATATAATTTAAGCATGCATAAATTTTTTTTTAATATCTAAAATTTTTAAAACATAAAACAACGCATTGTACAATTGAAGTATGTCAAATTTCAATCTGCTTAACTTCGAAATTAAATACTTATAAACAAATAACGATTTTACACGTACATTTTTTAATAAAAATAGTATAATTATAAACATTTTTACGTAACTGAATATAGAACTCATACAATTGTATTAGATTTAATAATATTAATAAATTAATATAAAACGAAAATTTTAAAATAATTTAATGTTTCTAAAATTTTTCAAATATAATACTTCGAACATTTGTAGCTCCGTAAAAATTTAGGGTATTAACATTAATGTTTGTAATAGTCATATTTAATAGAGAATTTTAAACATAATCAAGTGTTTTCAGGTATATAAGCGAGTATATGATCATTATAAGTTTCATGATGGCAAAAATCTCTAATTTAACATACTAGTAAATTTCAATTGTTTATTATTTTATCGATACTTTATTCGTAGAAATATAATATTTATCCAAGATAATTTCAGAAATTTCTTTAAATTTGAACGCATTTCATTTAAAAACCATATCATATGAGAATTTTATGATAGATAATATAAATTTATTTGTAATATAATAAAAAGTATATTGTACATTGTGACGTATGTAGATTTCGAATAATAATGTATTTAGCTTAGCGTTATTTTAATAAAATAATATTATCTGTCATATATAATTTATATCATATTATCATTTCATATAATTCATTTCTACGAAAGAATTATGCAAGAAAATTAATGCATGATTCAGCGTTCAGCTTTCAGTCGGTAAGATAAATTGGTCACAATCAAGATGACAGACGTATAAGTACGAGCGGAAACCGGTGGGGGGCGAACCGCTCTTTGCAAAAACCGAACGCCCGATTTCCATCGACGTCTCTTGAGTTGTCGTACTATATTACCACGAATCTCTGTGGTCGAGGAAAAACAGTTAGCACTGAAGCAGTGAGTTTAGACCTCGGCCTTGATCTTTTAGTGTAGTAGTGTATTTGAGCTAACGGACGTACGCAGCCCTGAATCACCACGAGTGCACACAAGTAGTGGATACCCAGTGCCTGTTTCCATCTGTCGCGTTAATTCCAGTACGATACTGACGAGACTCTGCTTCCCTACTGCCTGCTCAGTCAGCGAGGATAAGCGCTTTTTTTCTCGCTACAAACGCCCCGACGTCTCTTGTGTATTCAATGTGTATGGCGAGTCAGGTACGTGCAGCATCGTTTTAGCGTAATCAACGTCTGCCGTACTAAAAACGACTGCGATAGACGAAAATGTAGGTCCATGCTAGACGTCGATGGTGCAAGAGGCTCTTCCAAGAACTTGCACGTCTCGCATCACGTTATTATTTTGTTATTTTGTTGCTTCAACCAGAGCGGTTATTAACAATTTGGGAGGGCTAAGGCTCCTCGAGGACGCCTATTTAGGTTATTGGCCTTTAGGCGTGCCAGCGCGGCCACTCGGAGCGCTGACGTTCCTGAGCATCGGTTAGCGTCTGATCCGAAGAGAGAAAAATAAACGCCAGCTTGACTCAATTTCTATTCGACTATTTCCAAATAGAAATGTCTCCCTGTCTTGTCTTCCATGCTTAGTCTCCAAGTTATTATCTTGGGAAAATAAAAATGCGAAAAAATTGAGTGCCACATCGTATTTGCTTTCGTCGAATAATTTTATTTTTAGCCGTGATTCACCTTTTTTCTCCCAAAAACTCGGAGCGTCCTCTACCATTTCGAGTTTTATTTAATTAATACTATTTTATATTCTTCCTAAATCACACTAGTAATAACCTAAATTTCTACTTTCAAAAGGCATTTTTATTTTCAATATTTAAATTAGCGTTATTTGACTGGACTATCTTGCCATTTATTGAACATGCATCACCAAATTATTAAAGTGTATGTAAAGGTTTACCACTAGTGTCACATAAACTTTAATTTTTATAATGGTATTTATTAAGCTTATCTGAAAATAATAAACGAAAAAGCACTTTCCATTGTTTTTGTATTAGAGCTATTAGAGCCATTTTATATGAGAGCAATAACTTGTAAAAATATGCTCTACCCAGTAAATTATTCTTTGATTTCATGGAATGAGCTTCCGCTATTATTTCCTTCAAAAATGAAATAGATTATGAATAAAATAAAACAAAACTTGTATTTAGTACACTAAGTAAAAAAGTATTTTTTGCAAATGTAACCAACCAACTCGATATTCCTATGAATAACATAGTCTGAATCTTACTATATTTTATTAATTAACTTTTTCTAATTTAATAATTAAATATTATCACATTTTTGTGATTATTATTTTATTATCTACCAATTTTTCAAATTCTTTATGATAAACATATATGATAAACAAAAAAACACAATCTTTATCAGGACTACACTTTTCTTTATAAAAATTTTCGTTCTTTTAGAACCTCTCATTTCATGTCATTTGGATAACCATTTACATTGTTTTATTTTATTTTTTAATTTACATATAGAGTAACTTTTATTATATAAACAATAGCATCACAGCTCTTTCAACTCAGAAGAGTATCCATGAATACCAGCAAAATATATTTCTTGAATGTGTTCTTAATCTAAATAAGGAAGGAAAGTTCAAAAACTTGTTTGATTATTTTTTTCTAACTCATATTTTTATTAGTACTTAACAAACTTAAATGATGAAGATATATTGAATTTTTATATTTTGTAACAATAATAAATATATCATTTCACATAATTAATTATTAATAGTATTAAATATTAAATTATGTATTCAAATTATAATTTTTTACTAATAGATTATAAAAATAATAAAAATAATAATAAAAATAAATAATAAAAATTATAAAAATAAGTGACATTATAAAAATAATATCACTTATATAAAAAATTAACTTTTATGCTGATAATTATTTCTACTTTATCAAATTTTATAAATTGTTTATATCGAAGTAATTTTAAATTCTGTCAAAATGTAGAATATTCATTTAAATAAATTAAATTTATATCAATAATAAACTTAAGTAAGTTATTTATAAAAATGAATTGAATAGATGGAAACCATACTAATGCATACTAAAAAATTGAAATTTAGCTAATGGTATAATTGATTAATTTATTACAATAATACTAATTATTATTATTATTATTATTTATTACCATTATTAAACGTTTCATATGTATTTATTAGTTGTTAAAAAGAATTTATTTAGAAATTACATTTTCTTATACTAAGGTATGCATATGTTGTTAATCAATAAATGAATAATATCTTTAAAAAAAGTAAAAAACTATTTTAGAATATTATTAGGTGTTTCTATTTAAAAAAGACTTAATTTTTATTTCTTGTTTAATGAGTCTTAATTTTTCAATTATTCATCCCCTAATAAATTTTGTTTTTCGGGGTATTTTTATAGTTATATCGAATTTTGTTAATATTCTATTATAGTTAGGAGTCTGAAGTCTGCATCATTGGAGTTGCAACTAAATTTGAAAATTTTCAAAATCTTTTTCAAAAATATTATAAAGAGTTATCACTAATGACACAAAAATATAAAATAATAGATTTGAACGTATCAGAATAATAGTTTATATAAAAAACTACTACCAAAAAAGAAAATTGAAAAAGAAAACGGTGCATAACATGACTTTTCATGCGTTTTAAATATATGGGTAATTATTACGCGTATGAGCAAACGGTACACTATTATTAAAAAATCGTTATAAAACGTAGAATTTTATTATTGGCAATCATTTTTTTGCAGAATATGAGGAACAATATGTTAGAGAGGGTATTTTATAAATTTGGTAACAAAATCCTAAAAATAATAGTAATGGCCGGATTTGGAATGCACATGACCCATGTGGACACACGCATGCAGGCCACAAAATATTGTTAATAACAAATTCCCCTAAGACATTCAAAAGAATTTTATTCGAGAACATCGTTTATTTCTACATTCGAAAGACATACGAAAACTTTTTTTTATTAATATCGGTCTGGAACGAGGTGTTAGCTGCATTTTAATGCACTTGCAGTCTTATACACATGAGTATATGGGCTCTAGTTAGCTTGCGAATAACATGTTTCCCTAAGCCATTCCACTATATTTTTTCTGGAATATTACTTGCTTTGAATGAAAAAGAAAATCTTTTTTCAAAGATTATGTTACCTACGAATTATTTTTGTAATAAATGTAATGTTTATATTTTTAGCTTCGGGTTAATAATGACTCAAGCCGAAGTAGCACGCCTTCACATACGTACAGCACATGTAGAAAGGCTTTACAAGCGCCATTCGAACTTCGCAACTCATGGGCTCGGAAGATTTTTACAAGTCAATCTGTAGCTCATCGACGTAGCGACGCGGCAACGTCGCTTTTTTGAAACATGCATGTGTATCACTTCGTGTCCACTACCCCGTGAAAAAGTATAATTTTAAATTTTTGATTCGGAAAGGATTACAATTATTTACTATTTCATTTTTTGTAAGACTTAAAGAATTTAATTTGAATAATTTAGCGTATATCTTTTTATAGAAGTTTATGTATAATTGTAATAATCGTTTCTTAATACTTTTCTATCATTTCTCTTTTACTCATTTTACCAGTTTGTTATATTATATATATATATTGTTATAGTTTTCTTTCTTAAATTAGGCCACTCGCAAATCTTGTAGTGTTTTGCTATTATCTACTTGTTTTTTTCATATT
The DNA here is from genome assembly GCA_018907045.1 of Wiebesia pumilae. Lineage (NCBI taxonomy): Eukaryota > Metazoa > Arthropoda > Insecta > Hymenoptera > Agaonidae > Wiebesia > Wiebesia pumilae. Next base: position 1,788,991 of record JACCHZ010000133.1, on the reverse strand, counting down.
ACAAATAAATGTTTTTTCAACATAATAATTTTTCGTGATCATTAATAGTCGTTTTAATGATTTAAAAATTGATAGTTTCATAATTGTAAGCGTAAAATATCAATAATTTGTGTCGTTGACGATTGATGTTGGTGAACGATCCAGTACATGTACACGTACTTGCCGCAATTTTGTACAAACAGTAAAGCAAGAAATATTAAAGTTTTTGTTTGTATAAGTGTTAGAAGTGTTAAATGATTATTATAAATAATCGTTGTAGAGTGAAGGATTTCTCACATTATAAATTATTTAATTTTTTATCCCATAATTATGGTTGTTTTAGCGGTTTTTTAAAGATAAAATTATGTTTTTATTATTTTCATAACAAAATTATATAATTTTAAAGATTTTTGAAAGAAAAATCCCATTTTTAAAAAATTTATTTTTTCGATAGTTTCAATGTTAGAAATATTATATTCAGATATTTATTTGTTTGGAAAAATTTGTGTATAAATTGTATTTATGCAGAAGCCTAATACGATGGTCGGATTCAAATCTCGACTCTAGAATTTTGATGTATTGACCCCTTAACTCCGACACTTAGCGATCGGTCAACGTCGATCTCTTGTTTTTCTAAACAAACTTCTAAATGCATACTGCAACCGGAGATCTAAGAAACAAACGACACATCAAACATACCGAATTTGCAATAGTGAAGACAATAGATGTATATACGCAATATATATTACTACATATTTTTTGATTCCTTTCAATTTACGAAGTGTAGATACATAATACATACATACACAATGCACATTACAATACTTTTTCTTTCATTCGTTTCTCTATCCCTCTATTTTACTATGCTTACCCAGTCTGTTTATTTCTAAACTATTATTATCCATAAATTATTAAAATTTATGTTGTGTGAGCTGTGTGAGCAACAATGAAAAATAATTCATTTTTTAAATAATAATAACAGAAATTTTAAAAGACAAAATATTTTAATTTGTTGAGTTTTAGTTCATTTATTTATATTCATTACATATTTCAAGAATAAAAAAACTAAAAACCAATGATAAAATAAAATAAAAATTTTGTTACATATTAGAATACAATATATCAGTCGGTAGTCTCCCATAAAAACAACGTTGCTCTAAGTTTAAGTACATATGGATTTGATTTATTACGAATACATATGTAGGAGTAATGAGCCCTAGAAGCCCGAGCGACGGACCGATTCGTCAGTTTTGAGATTCGAAGACTTTTTGAAATTTTGACGATTCCATATCATAACTTTTTGATTTTCAAACGCGTTATTGTCATTTATGCGGTTACCTCTAATAGAAAAAACTCTTGTGACGTTTGACAAAAGTATGTGAATAGCATTGAACAACTTTACGTGTTATTCATATGAACTTTGATTTCTGTTTTCCATTCGTCCTTCGTACTCTCACTTTCGTTAGCTAAATTTATGATTTGTATTATTATTAACTTACAGTTACAATTTAAATTATTATAACAAGCATCATTTCAAATATTTAATATGTCAAAGTTACTGAAGTTTTAGTTAATTCTATTTTATTTCGTTTACAGTCACAAAAGCAAAAATTTATTTCATTTCACGCAAACACATGGTAAAATATAAGAAACGTTATGCATAATCATTTAACATAATTATAAGAAATGATCAAATATAAAAAACAACGAAAACTAAAAAAATGAAAAAAATTAATCTGCATATTATTATTAATTAGAGTATAGATACATCAGTAACTGAGGTGGAAAGAAGTTCAACACAACCAATCGTTCAAGTGTGTAAGTACACATGTATTTTCACATTTGCTTGACCCGAGCAAAGGCTTTCGAAGTGATGGTCGAAATCGACGAGGCACATCAATTCTAATATTTAGACGAATCGCTAACAAAATATCGCCACCTTACAAAGCAGCAACGTCGCTGTTTTAAAAAAAAAAAACATCTAATCCCTGCTCAAGAAGAGTGAAATATTCTCATGTACACAACGAACTATATTAAATGCATTTGAATCATAAATAGTAAAAATCAACTTATTAAATTCTAATAAACATTCTATATTGAAACATTGAATATTCCTCAATTTCATCAATTTTATAGGTAATATGTACGTAGAAACTCATATGTACGCACAACACTAACTTCAACGGTTATTTAAGCAATGACGAGATCTGATCTTTTTAAATAATTATGTGGTAGACATATGTCCTTATCGGTAGTGTATTGGATGTGTTTCTTTGCGGAAAATTTTGTCAATATTTCTAAATATTTTTTGGTGATTTTTTTTTGTTATTCCTATCTTTGGTTTTTGGACATTAGTATTATGCAATTTTTTGTTAAAATATTATTAATTTTTGAATTTATAGTCTATTGTAGTAGAAGGTCTTCTGCGAGTACTCTTACGCGGCGAAACTTTTTGTTTATAAGTTTCTATGCGCAATAAAAATTTTTTTATTTTTTTTGTGGTTGATAATGATTGTTGTTTATGATAGTTAGTGAAAATTTGAAATTTTTAAATTTTTCATCGGCTAATAAGGGTTGTTTTTTGGGATGATTTTAGGGTTATATTGTTTTTTTTTAATTACGGTTTGGTTATTCGATAACCAACTTTCTAGTAACCAATACACTGAGTTCTTGTGCTCACTCAACGTGTACATTTCGGTCATCCTAACGATTAGTTGACCTTTAACAATAGCATTTGATACATATTGTAAAACAAATATAAAATTGAAATAGCTCTTATTTACTAAATATTTTGTACTGTAAATATGAAATTACAGTTTCATATATTTAAAAAGTTTTTTCAGTTCGCTGTATAGACTGATGTTTTTCTTCTAAAGCTATAAAAGGTTTTATATTGTCTGATTCAAGGGAAACATTTTAGAGTTTTGTGTAATTTGCAACACGTTTTATTTTAATCTATACACAATGGTCGGGATATAAAACTTGTTTTTTGTCATAGGTAACTTCAAATGTGGATGTGTTTTTATTAATGACTGACGTAGAATCAAAATGTTTTAGCAGAACATAATTACCTTTTTATACGTTAATACATCTCCTTTAAATGTATGTTTTTCATTTATCATATGCGTTTTGTTAATATTATTAGATTTATTGAAGATTTCTGTAGTTTCATGTATTTCTTTCTTAAAACTTTTCTATATCACTTTTCTCCTAACATTTTGATTTCAAATAACAATCAAATTTGATTTTCCTCTAAATATTATTATTAAGTACCAATTTCACTAAAGCGATCATTTAGTTGGTTTCATTTGAAATGTTTGCATAATTCGTTATCTTCGTAATTATTATTCTATTGAATTCTCAATCCGACAATTGCATATAGTGTGCCTTTTGCAATTAAAACATACATTTTCCCTATTTTAATGGAGATTTTGGAAATAAGTTTAAAATTTTTATTTTAATAATCTAGCGATATTATTTGACAAATTTTTTTTACAAAGCATTTATGATCCTAGGAATCGAGAAAAAAGCCTACTGTATTTTTCAATTCTTAAATACACTTTGTTCAAGATAGCTTAAAAAAATTTAGTGTAATTACTTATCACTGTTTATTTATTATTCGTTAAATTAATGTTATCTTTATCGTTTATGAACACGTATAATAACATTGATGACGTGTTAATGGTATTGTATTTATTTCTATGTAAATAAATTGTGATTTGTGAAAATCTTTCAAATGAAATAGATAAAAAAAGTTATGAGATGTAAATAATAATTGTTGAAGAAATTAAGGGTACGAAGGTAATATTTTTTTAATAACTTTTATTATCAATAAAAAATTATTTAATTTATTTTGATAATATTGCTAAGAAATAAGGTATAGAAATAATAAAGTCTAAAAACAAGTAGTTTTGTTTCCACTGGAAGAGATAAAAAATATTTAAATTACATTATTAATCAGTAAATGAAACACCGAAACACATGGTTTCGTAAAATTCTTTTTAGTTAAAACTGTACGTAATTACTAACTATGCTATATACTTTTAAAACGCTTCATAGATTTCATATAGTGAACGACAAACTCGTTTCATGAGCGACAATAGATAAGACACTTCACTACAATTTATAAAACCAGTTTGTAAGTCTATTGAATGAAATTCTGAAGGCATTTCTAGAGGCGCATTCTTATGAGAAAACAATTAAAACTTTGTGAATAAGGAGTTCTTTAACGAGTTTCTAACAAAATTTGCATGGGGCATTATTAAAGAAGAAAAGCGAAGGCGAAGTAAGTCGGTGATATGCCTGCTGATTCGGTTTTAAAATTAAGGCTTGAAGTGTTAAGAAAAATATCTGTAACTGGAAACGCTTCTGGAAGAGGTGTGAGGTTCCTTTGACTTCAATTTACGCGTTCACTTTAAACGTCATTGGTAGTGTGGGAAGTCTTACAGCGACGCGCAAGAATCGTTAATCGTCTCGTGTTTGGTTCTCAGATACCTCACGATACACCGAAGCGAGACTTTAAACGACGGTGGCAGTGATGTCACCGTCCTCAAAGATGGCGCCAGTGATTTTCGTGAGGAGCCGCTCAAATTTCCAATGCCGAGCACTATTTTCATCCAAGCACAAGTATTGGCCCAGATTTGTGCGAACGATGCTCCGTTGACATCTGATCGTTTTTCCTGGTCAAGTATCGCGATCGCGTAGGCATTTATTTATTTTCCTTAAGGTGTTGAAAGTACTGGATCGCAAGTAAGATATTTTGTTAACATTTGCCACACTTCTACAAAACTATTCCCAAATGAAACACAACGAACGTCCGTTACTTTGACGTTTAGTGCTAATTAAAACGTACTGAACATTTGTATTAAGTTATTACTAGCGATACCATGTTGGTGAAGCACTTGTAAAATAACAATCAAGACTATTTTGAGGGTTATTGGATATCTATAAGATCTAGTGTTATAAAATATGGCAAGAATAATCAAAGTCTTGATTCGGTGAGATTTGACCTGTTTTTATTTAACAGCGGAAAATGTTACTTATGTATTTCTTGGCATGGCGGGTCGGTTAACTTCACGTTCAATATTTGTTTTCATGAGCAACTGAAAAGTTTTCGTCATGTAACTAAATTCCCAGTTATAATAAAATTTTCTTCGATGTTCAACTGAATTCGTTTCATAAAATGGATAGTTTCTTCTTTTAATTTTTAAAAAAAAATTTTTTTAATTTTTTTTATAAGCATCCGAGAACACGTCATCATTTACTCTATTTATCTCGTTTGTTTCATTTCTCAATCATTGTATTTATAAATGTTTTTTTTTATCGAGAAGTTACATATAAGCTTATTCTACTCATTTTATTTTTGTCGAATACATTTTAATGAGTATGTAGCGCTTTTTAATATTAATTATTTAATTTAAAAATTTTAATTTTAATTACAGAAGATTTGCAGAGCTATAACTTTTACTATTAATATAAAACCTTTGAAATTGACTGCTGTCAGTTTATATAATATTTTGAAGTATTGAAGCAAATACTTTAGTAATAAAACTGGAATACTATTTAAAAAATATCATCGATACTAAGTCATTTTATAATTTTGTGGTATATTGTGACTCAAATGATAAAGTATCTGTGTGAATATAATTATGTGTATATGAAAGAGAGAAAGAGAGTGTGTGTTTGCTGTAGAGAAGAAAGGTGTTATGTAAAGACGTCCTTTCGTAGGATATCGGGCGCTGTTTATTGCACAGCGATAAATTGTAAATAAATATAGAGAATTATTTATTATTAAACGCGATTGTTTATTTATACCATCCTTGTCCTTGTAGCCTACAATTGAAGCCTACAATTTTATTATTGTCATAATCACGCACGTGTATCTTCTACGTCTAAGAAACCTGATAAATTTAATACATTTGACATTGTATTTCATCAAGTTATAATTCATGTTATTCATCATTTCAAAAGATTACGTAATTCGTATGAAAAGTGTGTGTGCGAATATGATTATATGAATTAAAAGTTCCAATAAGTAAGAAAATAAAAAATCACTAAAATTACGTTGCGTCCCTATATTTATGTTTACTAAATATGCATGTAAAGCAATATAACTTTTGATCTTATATTACATTACTGATTTATAACATTTTTTATATTAAAATAATATCATTTAAGAATAATTTATAGTAAAATCCGTTTTATTTAAAAATATTTAGTTGCAGCTGTAATAAAAAAATCTGGTGTTACAAGTCCTAGATATTTTTTAAAAAATTTTATGTCTTAAAAGATTATAACTTTATTAGATAAAATTAATTAAAGTTCTTAGATATGTATAAGAAGTTTGAGTATTTTACGTACAATAAGGTATAAGTTTCAAATTTGTTTATATCAGCCGGTGAGCCTAAAAGAAATTTCCGACTCAACACTGCTACAAATGAGTACACGCGGATTCACATATTTGCGCACGCATGCGTAGCATACTAAATGAGGGCCGGATTTAATGTAGCTCATCAACACTAATTTGATGATTCGTTGCCAATTTCATCCTTTTATGATGGGTCAACATCGTTCTTTTGTTTTTCTGTTTCATTATAAATGTACGGAATTTTGTTTATAGTGTTCCATGGTTTTTGAGTTATTATGCGTAATATTTATATATAATTCTATCAGATCTTTTTTTATTCCTTTCAATGTACGGCGATGTAGATGCATAAACTTCATTCTTTTCTCTACCTCTCTATCTTAGTGAAATACCTTAAGCTAATTTGTTATTAACAATTTCAAATAAAAATGAGAGTACTAAATTGCATTCGTATTAGCATTTTAATATTCTTCATATGTTTTCACCAACTTCTAAGTTTTTAGAAAATGCTGTTTCAAGTGTGATTATGCACATATATTATGCACCAATAGAAATGCCTTACAAGCAAAGTCTAAAGTTTGTAACGTTGTTGTCGCAACGAAAATTGAAAAATTTTAAAATAGCATAATTTCTTTAAAATCTATTAATTATTACACAAAACGACAGAATAATGAGTTTCACAAAAATTCTACCCTTATGACCCAACATTATTAGAATATTAGAATATTATTCCATTTCTATTCACAAGTTAATGTTGTATACATACTGAAAATCTTATTATTTTGTTTAATATAATTAATTTAATTTCTTTACGTTATAATTAGATCTTTTGCATAAAATCTACTTACTTAAATTATATATATAATATTTCAAAAAATTGCATATTTTCTATAATTATAATATTTTTAAACTTTTTTGCATTATTGCTAGGTCTTTATATCTATAAAGTCGACTATTCTCGCTCGGATATATGAATATGTTCACATCTAAGTTTATACATTCAAAACATATTTTCAAACTTTTTAACGGTCGAAGGGATTTCTGATCACTTGTTTTTTAATTGAAATAGCTTTGTAAAATTGACTTATATAATCTAATTTTTTCTTGTAATTTCTTTGTAAATTCTTCAATTTAATTTATGATAAACACAATAATTTAGACTGCATCATTAATATAATTAATATAAATGGAAATTATAATGATTTGTTTTTATTTTCGATGATAATTCAGTAATTATTTTAGTGACATTAGTAATGATAATATAAAAAAATAATCTAAGAAAATAATATGATCTATTATTCTACTTTTTTATTGAGTCAATACACTTATATATGTTAAAAAAATATGCATTTTTGAAAAGAGTTTGAAATAGTTTTAATAATATAAAATTATAAACAAGATGTATTAATTATATTAAAAATGCATTTATAACACATTTTGTAAATTAACTAATAAAACATCCAATGAAAAAAAGATTTTTTCATCCCTTTGGATTAGTGATCACTTCATTAAACACTGCAATAAAAAGCGGTTAGTAATATAAAATGAACCGTCTATTTGAATCAAAGAATATTTCTTTATATTTCTAAGTTATACAATTGTCCGTTTTTCTCGTTTTCACTCGCTCTTGTAACGGTGTTTACTTGTTACTTTTAATAACTGTTTAATAGCAATTGAGATTTTTATATTAATTATTTATGTTGCTCCTACAAAAACAAATAAAAAAACTTGATTTTTTAAGAAAAAAAATAATTTTTCATGATCATTAATAGTTTAATCATGCTAACTATCGCGTATACATGATTGTTTTAAATATATTATCAACATAAATGTTTAGAATTGTACTGTTATAATGAAACAGTATAATTTATAATCTTTGTATCTGTTAATATTTTTATTTATGTATATTTTAAATGTTTATTATATATTGATATTTATTTCGTATACGACAAATAAAAGTACATGAGTTAATGTTTAGATGATTTTTCAGTGTTGTAATGAGGGACAAATGAACTTGAGAAAGAGAGAGAGAGAGAGAGAGAGAGAGAAATGAGACAGTATGTCAAATTAAAATTCTTATATTTGTACAATATTTAACAACAAATTCGTAAACTTCTTAGTTTTTTGACTCTTTGAATATTAGAGAGTATTTATATCAGTATACTAATACAATGATTATACTTTTTCGTGGTGTAGTGGATATGAAGTGAATTTGAGACAGTAGTTTAGAATGTTGTTCTATACAATACGTTCTATACAATGTTGTATACTATCCGTTTGAAGCGGTATCGGTCAAAAATTAAATGCATGAAATTTTTCTCATGTTGCAATTAAACATCAAATTATATTTCTACAAAATATTAATTTTATGTTTAAGAATAATAAAGCAAACCAAGCACTAGATATAAAAATTTTTTTCTAATTCATCTTTGGTAAAATAAATTATTTCCACATACATATCTAGGATTCTTAACTATAGAATTATATATTAATAGAATTATTATTATTTCTATAAGAAACTCATAAACTTAAACAAAAAATATCTGTTCTATACCCATTAGTTGTATAATTATATTTTCAACTTATATTATATATATATATATATATATATATGTAATTACCTTATTTATTGAGTTTGTGCAAAATCTTCATTACTATATTAAAAAAGTACATACAGAAATTTCATTAAATATATATTGTTTAAATAATATTTCAAATTTAACTGGTAGAATTTAATTACTTATACTATCCAATTATTTATTACAAGATATAAGTAAAATAAAATAAGTTAAACTAAAAAAATATTTAAGTTTAGTCATAATACTGTATTATCATTCATATGTTTATATAAGTCTAATTTAATTAATATTACTAATATTGAATGTTTAAATAAAAATTATAACTTTAGCTTTTAAAGCAACGAATTATTTTAGACTTATTTACATGCTTAACTTAAATATTTAACATTATAATGTTAACATTAATGTACGTAGGCTTACATTCAGATGGCTATTAACAAAACAGTATTAATGTCACACCGTCATAGTATAGTCGCTGAAAAAGTTTGATCTATCACAGACTCAGCCGGAGAACCCAAGTGTATTTGGAGAAAAAATTAACCTGATTATGCGATTATTAAAAATACGTCAACGTTTGTACGTCTATGAACACGCACGCCTAAAACAATATTTATATGGCCCTTTTTTTTTAAATATGTATAAGAGTGTATAAGCATTCAAGTGCAACGAGCACATAGTTTCACTCCGATTTTCGAAATGAAACTTTGTGCGTCTGTTTGTTGTGTAAAAAGACATCGGAAAGTGAAAAGAGATTTAGTGTAATGTTTTTGTGAGAGTTGATATTAACAAATATATACGTCCTCCTTTACCAATAGGTATAAGACTGCATATGCAAATAAATGCATTAAAACTCAAGTTCATCTTTGAATTTTGAAATGAAACTTTATGGGTTTATTTGGTATGTAATGATACATCGGAATCTAAAAACGAATTTTGTGAAATATTTTTGTGAGAGTTGTTATTAACAAATATTCGGCCCACCTATAGACACGTGTATAATAGTCATATGCATTCAAGTGCAACGAACACATAGTTTCACTCTGATTTTCGAAATGAAACTTTGTGTGTATGTTTAATAAGTAATATATAACGATTTTCAAAAAGAATTTTGTGCATTATTAATATTTACTATTAATATTAATATTTTTGTGAAACTTATTATTTTGTCGTTTTGTGTCATTATTTGTAGTTTTTAATAATTTTTTTAAAGAAATTATTCGATTTTAAATTTTTTCAATTTTTGTTGCAACAACTTTGCAAACTTCAAGTTCCTCATAAAACTTAACTTTTCCAGAGCCTAACGATACATTATAATAGTTCATCGATAAAGGACTACATTTTCAAATATAATCTTTTCGTAATTTGCTGTTTTCTTCCCTAAATAATATTTCAAGTTTTTACGAAGCTTTCTTATAGTTATAATTTTTGTTTATCGTTATTTATAATTTTCTTCATTCAATGCTGTTTGCAATTATCATTTTTCTCTTACCTTCAATTGCATATTTGATTATTTTTCTTAACACTATAATATAATGCTATAATTTTATATGTACATTTCTTCATATTATTCTTTGATGTCGTTTATTATTCTATGTTCTATATTTTTTATATATTATAAACAATTTTTTTTACAACTTTACCGACATTTGGCAACGTTTATTTTCGAACCTAGACTTCTGGCAAGAATTTCACACGATTTCTACAGTTAAAAATATAAGTATGCAAAATTTCAGAGCTGCAATCAAAGATTATTTTCATTACAAAAAAAGTTTGTCCGTCCACTTACGCTTCTCTCCCCAAAACTGACTTCTGGCTGCAGTGCTATGTGCTTGTTATCTAGTAAGGAAGTTTTTTATATAAAAATTTTCTTTGCATCTAATCATTTTTTATTTTCATAACTATCTTTCCGTCATATCGATGCGGCTCTTGGACGATTCATTCTCTACTCGCATCCGTCTCTTGCCCATGCTTCTTGCATCTCGTCGTGATAACACTTTTTCGACTAATAGCCGCTAGAAAAGGATAAATCCTTTAATGAAACCGTTAGGTAGGATATTTGGTACATTTACGGAAATGTTGCGCTAAATGTACGCGGATTATTGAAATCGAGCCGATATCGAAAGTTCGAGACAAGTAAGGTTGAATAGTAAGCAACAGGTCTGCAGCTTAAGCTGATAATGCAAACTTAACTTTCTATGCAATATGAAAATGTATAAGTGTAGTTGTACCACAGCGTACAAATGCAGATATTCTCTCAGCAAAAACAATAGCGAACGAGTCAGTCGAACAAGAGATTATAGAAAAGTGATCTCGAATATAGTAACCGCAACTGCTCGCTACCAACAAATAGTAAATATTACATGATATTTAAATAATTACAAAATTGAAGATTCAAGATTCAAACGTTTTTCTGATCAAATTCATAGCACATTAAGTTAGTTATTTTTATTGTGTTATGCTCAGTTTATGTAAGAGAAAGACGGGCGACGTATTTCCTTATTGAGGAAATAATTTTAGAGATACTAACACTTAGTAAATAATTGTCTTTTTAGTTTCTAAATATTATTACAAATACCTTCTATAATAATAATGATGATATTTAAATTATCTTAAAGTACTTTTAAATAACAAGTAATTGTTACAAACTTGTAGAAATATAAATTATATTTAAAAATGGTTTAAAAATGAAATATCTCTTAAACAAAGTTGATGTTGCAAATTAAATTATTAATTCATAAAAATTAACAAAATTATTAATTAATGACAAAAATTGTACATAATTGTTACAATAACTAATGTAACAGATTATAACTCGTCTTGTTTAATTACAGTCTATTTTTTAATTTTATGACTGAATTATCATAATTTAATAAAATTAAAAGTAATTCGTTAAATTAATTGTGAAAAGGTTTGCCAAAAGTAGGTCATTGTTAAAAAGTAGGACTTATTATTAATTTTTATAATTCAAACAATAATTTCATTATATTTTCTTATAATATAATATAGTGAAATGAATAATTTGGTTAATAATGATTCATTATTAAACATTTTTGCATAATACATGTTTTGCTATGGTCTATTTTTTCTTTTTTATATATTGTATAAATTAAAGAAAAATTATATAAATCTGGTAGCGAAATTTCTTATAAATGGTCGAAAATTCGTAAAAGTTGTCGATCCATCTCCAACTCATCTTGTAAAACGATTTGGCGGCAATGTCGAGGCTGCGGCTTATACCGAACGACGGTACGGAATCGCGGCGCATGTACGTCAAGGTTGAGGATCTTGCAACCTTAATAGGAAGATCTACCAGCTCTCCTTTAACGATGCACATAAAGAACAGTTGTCCGAGAACGCTTTAAGTTTTCCTTCGCTTGCGTGCTTCCAACTCACCTCACAACCTGCGTCAACTAACAATCACTTATTTAAGACATTATGTCATTATTGGGTTATAAATAAAGGAAATTTCCATCCTCAAAATGTTTGTTAATATATATATATAAATTTAGTAGGAGAAAGTATGTAAATATAAAATCCGACTTGATAAAACTGAATTCACTAATGAAAAATAATATTAATTTTATTAATATATATATTAATCTATATATATTATCTATATCTATATTTAATTATATCACAATGCTCGCAGACTCGAAAGTAGTGTGGATAATACGCAAATATATTAGAAGGAAAAGCGATTGCTGAAATGTGAGATGAATCACGAGCTTGAAGTTTGCAACGTGTTTTGAAAATTGAAAATTTTCAACATTAAATAATTTCTTTAAAAAACTATCAAGAACTATTAATTATAATTCAAAATAATAAAATAATAAGTTGCCCAAAATTCGACCCTTAATACCATCCTTAATAGAGTTTGAAATTTTCAAAAATTCAGAATTAGGTAAATATTATTGCACAAAATTGTTTCAAAAAAGCTATTGAACATATTAAGAATCATTCAGAAAAATTTGCTTAAAAAAATCAACGCCAAACATTGATTTAAGTGCATTTTTATGTATGCATATGCCCCCTTATGCATATACCCACATACTGGATGAGTCTGAAGTTTCGAACGTTGGAACTCCAACAAAAATCAAATTTTTCAAAACTTGAAATTTCTTTAAAAAAACTACGTAAACTACATAATTATAATACAATATTAACAAAAAAACGATACAACCCGACGTCACAGTTATGAACAACGTTAAACAAGTACACTTCGTATGCATAGGTAATATGTGTATTTTTATATCACGACAGTTTATTGTTAATAATAAAGATTTCGGTGTGTTTCGAATATACTCTATAGATTTGAAAATTAAAATAAGCCTATTGACCCGAAAGAAACTTTGTATTCATGTACGAGTACGACTCTTACTCCCCTACACTACTTCCGAACTTCAATTATCCAATCATCTCTATCCGACGGCGTTTATAGTCCGATACTTCTTCGAATGTGAAATCTCTTTTTTCTCTTTGAAAAATATGATGATTATTTTTTTCACCTTCTAAAATATTCGGTATTTTGTAAGATGAGATTTTTCTCTGAGCAGACCACCACTAATTTTTACATGAAATGGTTAGATTTATAAAAAATGAAATAACTATATATGTATGTGTACAGGTTGATTTTAATTTAGTACCGTGACTATAGGTAGGTAATTTTTCTTGTTTGTAGATAAGTGAATTAATATTCGCATAATATTTAAAAATTTTTTAAAATATTGTGTTCTATTTAAGTATTTGTTTCCTTGATTCATCAAAATAATGTCATTTAGGTGATCGATAGTTGAAGTAATATCACATATTTGTCAACAGAAAAAATGCGAATGAGAAAGTAGAAACATTTTGAACTCGAATAGTACGAACATAATACTTAAAAACACGTTTCTTGGGCTATGAAAATACAATTGCGTTTAAATTACCACAGTAAAGTTATTTTTATTTATTATATTATTATTAATTTGGGATTTTTTGGATGCAGATAAATAATATATATTGAAAGTTTTCTTGAATATAATAAAACTGAAATTGACTATTTAGAACTGTAACCGCAAGTTACGTAGTTTACAACAAAACTCGAATTGTTACACTTAACGATTCCTCTTACACGATGATGTGTCAGCATACTTTCGTCTGAAAGACTCAAAGAAAGAGCAAATCCTTCTTCAAAATGTTAGTTAACGACATCAGCACATTTGCGAAAAAGTCGAAAAATTATAAATAACGCATAACTAATAATAATTGAAAATGTAAAAAAAGATCTTAAAAAAAGTTACAGTTTGGTAATAATAACGTATATATGTTTATAAAAGCCTTTTTCGATCATGTTTACTAATGTTAAAGTATTAATTGTAAAGTGGTATTTAGAACTACGAATGACTGTAGTCACAAACTAACTGCGTGAACTGAGCGAAATCATCCAACGAATAAATCTGATTTTTTCCTTACAGATGTGTGCAAAAACAAAAGTCCATATGTAACGTTACTCATGGAAAACGCTGTATAAGCCAGTTTTAGATCTGAAAAGACACTTTTTTGCAAAATTAAATTCAATATAAAAATTCAAATTCCTAATCAATTTATTAAATATATTAATTTTAAAAAATTGAAATATTTTTATATGTAAGAATAAAAATATGATATTAATAATAATATTACTACAATATTAATAAAAGTTCATAGAAAAAGTATAAAAATGTTGTAAAATCTAAATTTGTTAAAAGATCCTATATTACGGATGTTTAACATTTCAAACTTCTATTTATGCTTAAAAAAATTTCTATTCATATATTATCAATGTCGATAATATTAGGTAAATTCAAAAATTTCAATTGTTTACATGTTCTTCGGCCTCCAAGATTTCATAAGGCCGGCACTATTTTTAGTGCTTACTACACGAGCATTTACGGGTTTAAGCACACATAGAATGAGCTTACAAGCGACCTATGAACTTCCTAAGATCCCTCGAATCTAGGCTTTACTCTACGAATATAATGTCGTCTTTCATTTTCAAAACACGAATCTCCAAGTTACGTAGAGCCATTACCCCATGAAAAAGTGTAATCGTAAAACTAACATACTGATGTTAATATAACTATCTAAACACTCCAATATTTAATTACTCAAAGAATTGAAAATTTTACGAATTTTTTTACAATAAAGCTGTAATGTACAAACGTAAAAATCATAATCTCACTTTTTACTATCTTATTTTTTTTCTCTCCCTCGCTCTTCTTGTCTATATCATTTTACTTTCTCTTGTTAGGCCACATGCAAATTAAAAGAATTTACTCATAAGTTTTATTCTTGCAATATAACAACTAGAATTTTATTAGTAACAAATTAATTGTGAAAAGATTTATAAATATGCTCATAACATCTTAAAACATTAATTTTCGTTTAATCTCACATGCATCTTTAAAAGAAATTTTTTTATTTAGATAGAAAACATAGGTTTTATAAGAAAAATTTTCGATACGAAATTGTTGTTCGATACGAAATTGTTGTTCGATACGAATTTGTACGAAATTCTTTACAAATAAATTATGTATATTTGCAAAGATTATATACATAGAAATATTCAATAACTAAGAGAAAAACCAAAAAAAAAATCAATTTTCAATATTTTTTTATATATCTATTTTCAAAAATTATTCAAATTATTAATATAAAATTACGAAAAAATATTTATATTTGTAATTATTCAGTAATTTTATAAGGTGTGGGTCGCGTAACATAAGCATAAAATATAGTGGTAACTGATTTTAATAATATAAGCTTAATAATACAGCTTTACTAATTAAAATCTGAGTGCAATACTTTCATATTTAATTATTTAGTTACATCGTGAATTTATTTTATGGATTTCTAGTAGGAAAAAGGTAAAAAATTATGAATAAGTTCATATTTCAAATAAAAATCATTAATTTAACAAAATTAATATTTCATTCTTGATAATTATTTAGTAAGTGTCAATCTAATTCATCTTTTTATTCTAGATACCAAAATATTTTAAGATAAAAACATAATTAATAGTTGCAACAAAAATTTATATAAATACACATACACCTATGCGCACATACACATACACACACACACAATGTGGTCTGATCCAATGAAATTTCATTCTCATGTATATTTACTCGAATAGACAAATTTTTCCTAGTTCGACTTTCAATATGTAATTTAAAATACATGTCAGTATATAATAAAAATTATAATAAAAATAAATATTCTAAAAATTAATCAATCAAATAAGTAACAGCTAAAAAGCTTAAACGATAAGAATTGCGATATACTAGTTCTGCTTACAGCAGGCAAAATTAATTTCTAAGATATATTATTGACAATATAATACTTAAGGATTTATTATAAACGATACGCTGTATGCACTGTATGTATATACTACGTATACACTTCTGAAAAGTATACGTTTAAATGAAAGTAGTATACTTAGTTCAACGGTGTTAACAATGATGAGAATCTCTGATTCTTTTGTTATTCGGATTATTTGTTCATTTTAATATTATTAACGATATTTGTTCATAAAAAGTTGTTGAATGCGTCTGAAAAACATTTTTATTAACGATAAACTGTTGGGTTACACGGTATAGATATAAGTACGGAGTCATTTAAACAATGATAAACTGTGACGAGATTCTGATTTTTTCGTGAAAATCTGTTTATTTTTGGATTGTTATATCAGTAACGTAATGTATCTATAAAAATTTGTTGAATCCTAATATCATGATTTTGTTAAACAATTATTTGGTAGGCGCATGTTCTTATCGGTAGCGTATAGGACGTGTTTCTTTGCGGATGTTTTTGTCAATATTGCTAAATATGTTTTGATGATTTCATTTTGTTATTCATATCTTTGGTTCTTGGGCATTAGAATTATGCAATTTTCTTGTTAAAATATTATTAATTTTTGAATTTATAGTCTATTGTAATAGACGGCCTTCTGCGAGTACTCTTACGCGGCGAAACTTTTTGTTTATAAGTTTTTATGCGCAATAAAAATTTTTTTATTTTTTTTGTGGTTGATAATGATTGTTGTTTATGATAGTTAGTGAAAATTTGAAATTTTTCATGTTTTTATTTTTTAATTTTTCATTCCCTAATAAGGGTTGTTTTTTGGGGTGTTTTTAGTATCATTTTTTGTTAATGTTGTATCATAGTTATGTAGTGTAGGTAGTTTTTTAAAAGATATTTCAAGTTATGAAAAATTTCATTTTTTGTTTGAGTGCAATATTGGAAACTTCAGACTCATATAAATGAAATCAAGGAATCATTAAAATCAATATTTTCTATAATAAATAACTTAGCATAAATGGCCAACACAACAAAAGCAGATATTAACATTAATAACATGTCAAAAAATGCAATTAACAATTTCATAATCTCAAATACAATAGATAAATTAAATATATTTGGAACACACTTCGCAGCAGTTCACAATCAAAACATCATCTCAAGTCAAGAAAGATTAACAAACATAATTTTAAATGAACAGGAATAATACAAAAATTACAAAATTCTCAAATATAAATAGAGTAGACAATCGAAAACACCCAGAACTAACAAATTATTTCACAAACTATACAAAATTGAACACTATTTTCAACAAATTAAATAATAAGAAATCTTCAGCCTTCGACAATATATCAAACATAATACTAAAACAACTCCCCAACAAAATAAAAAATACTATGTTATATTATTCAATAATGCTTTGAATAATATGTATTTCCTTATTAAATGGAAAAAAGCAAGTCATTTCAATACAAAAAAAAGATAAAAACAACAAATTTTAGGTCCATTAGTCTATTACCTTAACATAGGCAAAATTTTTGAAATAATAAAATAAACTATAGTAAGCTTCTGCAATCAAAATAACATAATTTCAGAAAATCAATTCAAAATCAATAAACACTCCACTTTACATGTAATAAATAAACTAACATCGGACATATGCTGGGAACTAAATTCTAATCTATAAATTGCAGCATGCTTAATAAACATCGAAAAAGCATTCGACACTGTTTGGACCAAAGGATTAATTTTAAAATTAATTAAAAAATTTTTTCCAAAATATCTTATTCAAATCATTTGGAACATGAATAAAGGCAACTTTTATACAATAGAAGGACATTTTAAATCATCAATAGAATTCACTATAAAAATGGTTTACAATAAGGAACCGTTAATTTCCCAGTATTATTCAAGTATTATTCATTAATTCTCCAGTATTATTCATCTACAGCATTATAATCTATATTTCTGCAGAAAAAATAAAAAAATCGAAGATCAAATGCAAGAATTATTTAAACAAATTAATTCATACTTTTATAAATGGAAATTAAAAATGAACACCAACAAATGTGAAAAAATACTATTTAGATCACGATTAAGTGAAATGAGTTTCTTAAATAGAAAAAATATCAAAATATTTCAAATGCAAATACAAATCTTCGGTAAAATATTTAAGCATAAACTTAGACCAAAATCTAAAATTCTTAAACCATACAAAAATACAAATAAATAAAGAAGAAAAATCTTTTTAGAAATTAAAAAAATATTTTACTCAAAACACCTAAATAAGAGAATAAAAATACTATACTATCAGACCCTCATTAGACCCTCCTGACATATGGATGTCCAATCTAGTATAACATACCAGCTCATGAAATGAAGAAATTAAGAATATTCGAAAGAAAATTTATTAGAGCATGTCTCAGTATATATAGAAATCCAAATAAACCATATAAAAAAGCAAATATACGTAGAATTAATTACCACATATTAAAACTGACAAGAAATCATTACGCTTATGCAAACAAAATAATATAAATAGTTTAATTTTTGGTAGCTTATATCTAAATGCATTATACTTTAATAAAACCCTAGACACAGGATTTATACCACCTGAAGCATTTATATTTCTAGACAACCAAAATTATATTCAAGATAAAAATAATATCCCAATAATTTACCACATCAATAGAAAAAGATCCAATACAAAAATAAAGTACGAGCCAAACTTAGATGGAAATAAAAATAAGACTTTATGGAGATATAACATGACACTTCCCTAAAGGGATAAAAAGATAATCTTAGAAACAACAAAAAAATACTGGTGGTTGAATTAATCATGGAACGTTTGTCAAATACTGTAAATATTTTAAATAATTTTGTTTAATTTATAAAAAGAGAGAGAGAGATTATACGGTTTTTTTTATCATAAATCTCATTTTTCTGTAGCAAATAAAAAAAATGTATTTATTGTTATATAAAACTAACAGTATAACATTGTACTATAAAATAAAAAATTTTATGTACTTCGTATTGTTGCACAAATTATTGTATGACCTTGCGAGCTGAACTTATATCAGCCATTAGTCTTAAGAAACACTGTATAAAATAAATCCTTTGTTTATTAAGGATATAATTGCTTACAAACTAAATGTATCATTCTTGGATATAAATAAACAACTTAATCATCAATCATCATCACCTTTCGTTTCGCCTGCAATTATGTTTAAAATTATTTAGATTAGAAACATAAGTACGTGGCCATACCTTTCGTCTCGCGCAAAATTATATTGAAAAATTATTTAGATTAGAAACATAAATACGCGGTCAGACCTTTCGTCTCGCTCACAATTATGTTGAAAAATTTACTACGAAAATAATTATTTAAAACTAGAGTGAGGTAATTAAATAATTATATGTATATTATATGTATTTATAATTATATTATATATTATATGTATTTATAATTATATTATATATTATATGTATTTATAATTATATTATATATTATATGTATTTATAATTATATTATATATTATATGTATATTATAATTATATGTAATAATTATATAAAAAAGGAAAGGTTAGGGATTAATTATCTTTAAAGAAAAGAACTACATAATAAAGTTTAAAAGGTATTTATTACTTACTTTCTTATACAGATCGCAAAGCTTACTTCTAGGAGTGAGATCAGAAGATTGGATCGAACCGTATTTTTGAATGGAAAAATTCGCCCTTGTACAAAATTTTAAGCACGGCGGTATAGGCAGAGAGGATTTTTATCTGTTAAATTTTTAATTTCTCGAACTTATACAGTTTTTTATCAATTTATTAATATTTAATCTGTTTAGTTAATTAAACAAATCGTATATATATCGTACTTTGTATGAGTCACGATATTTTGTAATGCGAATTACAATTTGCGTATTAAAATTGATGCGCTTACAGACTCGATTTGTGGCATTCAGAATAATGATAAAAATAATGTTCCGGATCGATTTTTAATACGAAAATTTTTTTACGTATAATTTTGTAGGTATTTAATATTAATCGAAAATAAAATTTTATGGAATCCTAATAATTTGGAACATATGATTTTTTTCACTACGATATTTTCGTTTGTATATAATCGTTATGATTAAAACTTTAAATTACAACCGATACTCGAATATAAAGGTACTAATATCATACTTTAATAGACTTAAGATTTGAAAATGTATATGTTTATTCAAAGTCGTTAAACCAGTTAAAATGTAAATAACTCAAGAAGCTAAATCTAATGATGATATACAATATTTTCCATTTAGAAACTATGAGACTGTAGTATTTCCAGATTATGTTTTTCCTGATTTAATCATATTTGATATAGCTTGTGAAAAACAAGATAATATTAAAGCATTTTTTTGTATAGACATAAGATATAAGAATATTGATTCTTTTTATTTATACCAATCATATGCACATATTCAGAAACATATTGTGAGGGATAATGAAAATTTATTAATATTATTCGAACAATTACGTAAATTTAGATATTTTTTTTATATAGTTTAAAAATTTATTCATTAAGTGTTGGAATGATTATAAACATTATTTTATTACAATTGATAAAAATCAGTCAATAAATAATGGTGGATTTAGAAAGGGTTTAGCAGTACAGTTTATCTTATAAATCAGTAGCTTCAACATAACGAAGTATTAGCTCGATAAATATATACTTAATCCTATACTAATGTATGAAATGTGATTAGTCGTAAATATAAAATTTTAAAATATGATCGGATCAATGCTAAAAAAAAAAAATAGTCGACAATTCAAAATAATAATTGAACTATTTAAAGAGATAGTGAATATAATTCGACTAATAAAGTAAAATATTAAACTAAAAAATTCGTCAAAAATTAAAAAAAATAAAGCAATTGAGCCTAATGAATCTTGAATGCTTGATGAACTTTAAGTTTCGAAGATGCTGATAATACACTTCACAATGAAGATGTTTATTTCAGTTATCTCAGACAGCAGAAAAAGATGATGTTATACTAGAATCAAATGAACTTTTATAAATAATACATTACACTATATTAAGAATAATATATTACATACAGATCTTTATTGCATAAAGTTATCATCACTTTCTGCTGTTTACATTTTGAAGGATTTAAATGTTAGGTACAGATCAGTTTTTACCCTTACGTTGTTGTCCTTGTGCTCGTTTAAATGAATTTTACTATAGAACTCTATACAAAAGTACTCTAGGTCCACTTCTAGAATATAATTTATTAAATTATTATCCGGTATATTAAAACATGTGTATGTATCCATGTTTTTGCACTACTTAAAATCAGCGTAACCTAATGATTGTATCATTACCCAATCATAATGATTATTATGATTATAACATATAAGATACTTATTTTCTTATTGAGGTTTATAATTCTCATCCTTGTAGTGTTATTTTCTATTGCATAACGATTGAAACATTGACTTATATCACCCCTAATATCATGTAAGTAATAGTACATCAATGTCAGTAAAAATTTTTATTGGATATTAGTATATTTCATCATTGTGTTTCACGTTAAATCGGAAATAGTGTATTAGTGCGTTGGTCCAGTCTACACGCTTTTAGAAAATTATGTCTAAAATGTTCAAAAACAGCAGCAACGTACAGAACAGTACGTTACAGTACGTTTCGTAACAGAAACGTACATCAGTCTTTAAGTATAAATCAGACTATTCTCTAAGACTTTTTATATTAAATGTATACCACACATTTATTGCATGTCTGTAACTATCTTCACTTATTTCAGTATTACTCAGACTATTATGTAACAGTTCTTTTTTGGTTAGTTAGTTGATTTTAAATTATCACACGATGAAACAAAATCATAAAGAAAAACACCTTTCCTCTTAAGTACGTTTATATGAATGGTTGAATAATTATTTTTTATATTGTCCCTCTATATTTAATTTTTTGAGATAAGATACTAGTTGATCTAATATAAAATCTATCTAACCATAAAGTCGAAACAATCAATAAATCTAAAATTAATATCGCAACCTACAATATATTTGTAAATGAAATATATTTATATTTCATGAAGAAGTAAAATATATCATTATATATTATATCATAACTGGTCAAGTTGTGAAAAATAACTGATATAACTCGAGCATAGAACCCTATAACATTGAGCCAGAACCCGCATCGTTTATTTACTCCCATATTTACATATGTATAAGAGTGCATATGCATTTCAAAAGATTAAAGTTCAAGTCCCGTGTCAATTTACAAAATGAAACTGATGGTTTTCTTTTAGTGTATAATGAGATTTGAAAACAAATTTCGTGCAATATTTTTGTAAAAGTTAATATGAAAAATTATATACATCGATTTTTGCCATATCAGGGTGTTCATACATAAAGAACATGGTTCGATAAGCTTTGTTGAAATCTGTGGGCAAATCAAGTTTTCGAAAAAGTGGGAATAGGTCACAGCGATTGTTAAAAAATCAAAACAGGGTAAATTTTATTATCAGGATGATTGTATATATAAAAAATAATAAGATAGAAAATTAAAAAAGAAATCGACGTCGAACATTACTTTTAGTGTATTTTCAATTCATATGTAAATGTAAGAATAGGTGTACACTAAAACTACGCGAAAATTTGAATAAAATCAACAATTTCATTGTAGATATAAATTTTATAATAGAATATGACGTATAATATAAAAGCCAATACATATAAGTTTTGTTCAAAAAATCTGACAGGAACTACCGTTGCAAGTTAAATACACATTTAACAATTAAATACACATGGACTCATGTACGTATAGGTATACACAGTTTTAATTGATAATAGTAACTTTCTCAAAGAAATTTCGCTAAATTTTCTTTATTTTAAAATTTTTTTATCAAGTATTTAAAATGTTGAAGCTATAATTTCTAATTTCTATGTATAAATATATGTATATATGTGTCTCAAATTTCAACCGGTAGACTGAACAAAAATTTAATTTCTTTAAAAATGAATAATTTAATTTCATCTACAACATTTAATTGTTTTTTAATATATGCCACAAATTCTCATTGGAAAATATCGTATTTCATACAAAATACAATATATATATACCAATTTTCCAATAAAAAATCTATCAGTAACAATGTGTTAACATTGTTATTCAAAATTATATGCGATTCAATGACTTCACTTGAAGTTTACTAAAATGCTTATAACAAAGACAGTTTTGGGTTTCGGAAGTTTTAAAAGTGCCGAAAGCACTTTAGCTGACGCTGTGTTGCATGCGAATCCAATACCGGAAGCACCGATATGAATCGTCTTCGATTCTTCGGATTATGTGATGGGAACAGCGTTACAGCAATTCGTAGGCAAGATAGTAGCTCCTCGTTTTTTACACAAAATCTTCCCACGCAGTAGAAATTCAGCTCAAACGATCGCGAACACTTGCTATTTATAGTAAGATTAAATGTTTTAAATATGCAGTGGAAGGCAGAGATCTTAAAATTTTCACCGATCATAAATCATTAACATAAGCTGTCAATAACAATTCAGAAAGGAGTTCGCGTCAATTTCAACAACTCGATTTCAGCAATCAATTTGTAACGTCTAATCTGTTTGGGCGCCAAGTAGCGCGGGTTATACGTATTACTTCCTTTGTTCGTCGGAATTTTATCCTTCCATTTTATCTGCTTGCTCATCTGGCAGCAGCGACTTAGTCTCTTGCACTGCCTCGCTATCCCGGCTCGGATAGCTCGACGTCAGACCAGATTCATGGCGGGAGGAGGTGCGATGAAACAAGAGCAAAATGAGAACGGTGACCTTTTTTGATATTACAATAAAACTAGTTTTTATTCAATTTTAGATCTAGAGATATTCTACTTTAACGGTACTCTTATGGCTTACAAAACATCACTATTCTTTTACTTAACCATAATTTGTCGGCGGCGGATTTTATTACAAAATAATTCCGGCGATGTTCGGTGCATTAGCGGTGACTATTAACATTATTAAATACAACGGTAGCTCATGTTTTATCGGTGACGGTAAATAATAAACGCAGTGCTTTCTTATACACTAGACGGCGGTATTCTACATTGATTATTATGATTTATAACGACGATAATTACATAATTGTCAATTGATTACGGCGGCGGGTACCTTATATTTTTTCGGCAAAGAGAATCAAGCGGTATGGCTGCTTTTTTCTCTGGGTGCGTCAAGCGACTATACCTACGGTGTTCCTGGTGCGTCAATAGACTACACTAGAATGCTGCTCACCGACAGGCTACACTCCTTCCCGTCTTATTTCCCTACCTAGTTTCATTTTTTACAAAGTTCTACATTTGCCCATGCATTAGGACTTACGCTTGGCTGTGCTTTGCATGCAGCCCGTTCGCACACTGTTTCGTACTTTTTAGAATTTTCACTGATTATACACTCACTATGGTCCATACGCTGCTTCATACTCCATACACCATACTCTGTACTGTACTCGTACTACACTACACTCTATTCGAGAAATCGCCTCCCTTTATCACCTAAAAAGAGTTTTCTCTCGGTTTTTCATCCGTCTTCTAGCGGATGAAATGTTCGCTCGAACTCGCGGAGAGGTGGCCCCGCTTTATCCCTGCTTTTACGAGGGCTAGCAGCGGGGAAAATGGCAGTGACAGCGGTGGTGCAAGCGCGTTACGCTTACTTAGCCTAGCGCATAGCCAAGGCTTCTTTCACTGTCCCATTCTTATTTTCTCTCACGCGGATACTGGGCCACGCACTCCGACTACGTGGGCATTCTCTCGCTCACTCACTTGGCACTCTCTCATTCTCATATGCACTACGCAGCTTGCAGCCGACGCTATACCGCGCACAGTCTCTTTCTCTCACATACATGCACTCTTGCGGCAGTCGTCGCACGCACTCTTTCTCACTCATACATATGCCGAATTATACACACTTTTACTACACACTCATTCTATTCTGCACACTCTGTTAGATTGCGGCTCTCTTCTTTCCTTTTCCAGCTCTTCGCCCGCGATGTCACCGCGAGCTTGCAACGAAACCTTTCGTTGCAAATTCACCAATGATATACGTTATGTAAAAGGAGCAAAAATTACCTACTCGAAACCTTGTTGAAGATTGAGACAGATTGAGAAAAAATCATCCGTCGATCAAAACGCTATTGAGTGCAAGAGGAGCGATGACAGAGTTTCGTTTGATTTTGCTTGTTGGATGAAGCTAAAAAAGATGCATTTTCTGGAACAAAATGGACATATTTATTGTGACGTTTCCGGTAATATGTTAATATAATACGTTTCGTAGAATTTGCAACGTATCATTTTTAAACCGCTTCATGATTTGTCACTTTCAGGAATTAACACAAAATTTAACTATAAAACGTTTCATTAGACCTATATTAATAAGTTTCTCATGAATAGGCCCAAAACTGTATTCCGTGTCAGCGTTACAAGGTTACACAACATGTGATTGCTCCAGTAAATAATTTCAAAAACTTTTCGGGATTTGGAGCACGTGCTTGTTACATAAAATGCTCTTTTTGTAAGGCTATAAACATTGTCTAAAGTGAAGTTATTCCGATTACCGAAATGGATGCCTCAACTGTACCCGCAGCATTTATTATAAATATCTATGTCGCTCGCTTGGGGATGCTTCAAAACATAACAACAGATCAGAAGAACCAATTTGAATTGCAATTATTAAAAAATCTGTGTAAATTATTAGGTACGAAAAGAATAAGAACAACTGACTATCACCCCAAAGCGAACACCGTCAGTTAAAAGCAGCATTGAAATGTCAAAAATCAATAATTGTCTGGAAATACTACCGATTGTATTATTAGGAATAAACACAACCTTAAAAGCCGACTAAAAACAACTGTGACTGAACTCGTATATGGTACAGGTATACGATTAACTACTTAATTTTTTCTGAAAAGTGAACAATAGGCCAACACCTAGTATATCGCTAAATTCAAAGAACGCGTCATTAAAATACAGCCATGTACGGTAAATCATCGCAGGAAGAAAAAATGTTTTATTTTTTAAGATATAATGACGGTTTTGTTTGTATTTTTGCGAAACGATGCGGTGCATTATTTTACTTCAAACAGCAACCGTATGAAGTAATTAAGCGACAAGACTAAACGTTTACTAATAAAATAAACGACAAATTAGTAAATGTTTCGATCAACCATTTAAAGCCTGCATATATATTATCTGAAGAGACCGACTCAACTACATGTGACGAGGGTCCCAAGTGTAAAAAAACGGAAATATCGAGCAGGTAGAAAGGTCAGATTTTCCGAACGACTACAAGTGGAATTTAAATAACTAAGATTAGCCTAATATAAGATAAACAGATTTTTAATTGTATTTAAACTTACATATGTAAAATCGCTGTCATTGACATGGGGGTGATAAAGTGGACCGATTATCTATATTTATAACAAATTTACGCCGATTATAATCTTGAGAATCCGACGGGCCCCGATCAAAGTCGAATTAATAAAATATTAAACGCTGGAAGCATTTTCCTGCTACTCGGCAGTATTGGTAATTTTTCTAGGTACTTTGGAGGACTCTAGAAATTGCAAAAAGGAAAAGTGCTAATGGCGGAGGAGAATGAAACGGAACGTTGCGATCGACTCAGCAGCGATGTGTTTTTCTGTGTTTATAAATTATCCTGCGTAATCTAAATGAAATATAATTTTTTATTACTAAGTTAAAATTCAGTGTTATTACTAAGTTGCTTCATTGTATTTATGTTGAAAAGGGAAACTCATATGAGATGTACTTTTTATGAAGTAATAAAGTAAAAACATGATTTATCTTAGTAACACAATACAGTTTCTGCAGAATTAAAAATAGGATTATTCATCTAGTTTTTTTATTATTTATTATTATAAATTATTTTATTATTTATTATAAAATTATGATTTTATTCAATTAATGCACTTCAAGTAATAAATTAGTAACGTCTAAAAATTAACGTTCAACTGACTTCTTTGTTCTAATTAATATCAACAATAATAGCAAAAACTTCAGCGAAGTTTTAAAGTGGATTTTCTTGTCGAAAAAAATTTAATTAAAATTTTAAAAGATCTTTTCGTCATCACAAAGAGGCATTACTCTTTCCCTCAAGCAATCCTATAAACTATCTTTATTTATTTTCGGACAATCCAATAATACAGAATATTATTACTTCGATTAGGTATTTTTTGAAAGAAATACTTGATCTTTCAAAACAACACTCGCTTGAAATTTTTGCTTTCTTTGAAATCGTAGATAAAAACTTGTTTTAAGCTTTACATATAATAATAACAGAAAAGAGTTAATATGGAACTAACATATGTTTTGCGTTTGATTGCAGTTTCCTGTCGAGTTTATTCTTACATACATGGAGTTTCAGCTGGACAGCGCAGAGTATTGCCAGGCTCAACACAAATAGAGAAGAGCCCGCAAAAGAAGATATACGAGGTGAAAAATACTAACAGATATATAGAAAAATCGAGAAATAATATCGCGTGATCAAGGGTGTAAGTGAGCGGGGTAGGGGTGCGAGAGAAAGAGAGGAAGCACGAGTGTGTAATTATCTAAAGAGAAAATAGATAAAACATGTCATATTCTTAAGCTAATATACTATAATTTTAGTGTTAACCTTGCTTAAACGTGTACTCAGCAGAAACCCAAGAAAAAAGTTTTTCAAAATATCGATTTACCTCAATTTTATTTAATAAGTATACAGCCCGATTGTAAGCATTAACGGTACAGTGTCTCATAAGAAAATAAATTCTACACGCAAGGCTTATTTACATTAAACATACTGACCGCTCCTTCAACGAGGAGCTGTCAATGCGAAATAGGTGAGTTTTATTTCTGTTTTTCGTATTTCCTACATTTTTTTTCCATCACATGTCTGCGCTTTTTGCATGGAATTAAACTTCACTATCCTAGATAAACAGTATAGTGTTTTGCTATTTTTTTTACGTGTTTTATTTAGAAAAGACAATAACATGTTTTTTAGGAAGAAGTTACTGTTAATGAAAAATTCAAAACACTTAATTACAATGAATCATTATTGATTTTATTGTTTTATTTACATCTACATCAATAATTCTTATAATTGTTAATGCATGCATTTACTACTTCAAAATTAAAAAACTTTAATTCTTCATGTATTTCTCGGAGCTATCAAATAGTTGTAAATAAATGTTAAATATATAAAATTTACCAAAATTATGGAATACTAGTTACTCAAATATAATTTTAGAAGTATAGATTTCTAAGAATACTTTACTGTAACATATATATTTTTTAAATGTTCCATTATTCAAATTAAAAAATTATTAAATTACAAATTATTTTTTTAATAATTTCGTATTGTTAAAAATTAAAAAGTTTCTAATTAGTAATTTTAGAAAGATTTTTTATAACACACATTTTTTATCTGTAAGCAAAATGTTTGGATAATGTAATTGAAGAAATATTTCATGTACACATGTTTAATTTCAAAAAGACGCACAAAGTTGTAAGATCTTTTAGAATATTTTTTATAGATGATTCTTGATTCCATTTACCTAAGTACTTATTTTTTTAACTGAGTAAATTTAATATACAAGAATTAAGAGTTGGTTTCAGATTATTTTGAATAATTCTAAAATAATAATTATGTAATTTAATTAATTTAAATCTATGCTATAAAGATTTATTCTGATCAAAAATATTTAATTTCTCTTTACATCAATTGAAGAGATAAAATATTGTAATTTATTGATTTGAAAATGCAGATTACTGATTTAAATATTAGTTTTAGCAGGTACATTCAATACAAAAATAATTACATAGAAATTTATATTTTTAGGCATTGGATCTAAATATTTTGGTTTACATTAAAAATTTTAATATTTTAAAAATAATTTGCTTAAAATATGATAAATGATGTTTAAAAAGTAGTCTTTATAAATCTATGAATACATATCTATGAAGTAATTAAAAAATAAAAATTTAAGATTTCTTTCTAAATATTGACAAACGTACAGGTTAATATTTGAAAACGCATAACTTTTTTATGGGTTTCAGATAATCTTCAGATTGTGAAGTATCCAATTTGGGAAACAAGTGTATATCGAGAACGTCTAATGTAATGCAGCTCACACATATTTCTGCGAAGTTCGCGATACCTAGAACCTTTCCTAGAATCTAGATGTCCGTTGTTCTATCCTCTGTGAAAAATATCGCATGTTTTTTATAATTTTTAATGAGGAACGACTTAAAAAGACTCATATATATGGAATACGTTGTTTCTCAATAATTTAATCGTCACTGAACAAATAAAAATAAGCAAATCTAAAACCTTTTGAGAAGTAACACATTAACGGTTCATTCCTATTCATTTCTTCTTCGTTGTTAGCTTGTTTAATTTTTTATTTTCAAACAATTGAACATTAGAACAGTCTATGAACTTGATATATTTTTGCTGAGGACTCAACGAGTGTGAACAACTAAGTAATAAGGAGCAAAATTTTTATTAATTACTGTTGCTAAAAAGGAAATGAGCAACATGAGGGTCAAAGATATAAGGCCAGCTCCTGCTGAGATAGAATACAAAAAAATGAAGTTTCTCATTACTGATCGTCCCAATGATCAAACCATTCATACATTCATACAAGTGAGTATTTTCGTACAAATATTTTTAATTTTATTCGTCACACAATCAAAAGTCGTTTTTATTATTTTTAAATTGCATTAAGCAACCACTTATCAATCTTACTCACAGAATAAGTATTTATGTATGGAAATGTGTGTGTATACAACTATACCGTTCAGTTCCTTTTTATAAATATAATATGAATATTAAATGTCTCGTAACATTTATATATTAAAGATAAATTTTTATAATTTTTTTATAGATAATATAAATTTTCTTAATTTACGGAGTTAAAGATTATTGAGCTGTGACTACTACTAGTATAATATTACACTATATTTCTATACTCGCCTTTGTCTAACTTAATTTTCATAATTTAATTATTCATGCATGTAACTGGATTTGGTAAACTATAGAGTTATTCTTTCTAAATCTTGTATTTGCTAAATTCTCTATACCCCTTAGTCTCTTTGATTTAACTTAATTCAAATAAATTTAAAAGCAGTTTATTTTAAATTAATCAAGTTTCTTGTAAAAAAATTGATATTGTGTATCTAACTGACTTTTAGTTACAATTTTATTGCTTCATAAAACAGAAGTATGTAGTTTGCAATGTTGTTGTCGCAACGAAAATTGAAAAATTTAAAAATCGAATAATTTCTTCAAAAAACTATCAAAAAGTATTAATTATTATACAAAACAACAAAATAAGGAGTTTCACAAAAATTCTAACTTTATAAGCTACCCTTATTAAGGGTTGAAATTTTTAGAAATTCATGAAAGAGTAAATATTAATATTGCACAAAATTTTCTTTTGGAAAATCGTTAATTACATTTAAAGACACTCAAAAAAAATTTTTCGAAAAAAAAATCAATACGGAACTTTAACTTTAGTGCATTTTTATATCATGTATATTCATCCCTATTCATATACCCACGTACCGACGTGTATAATATTTAATAATAACTTTTACAAAAACATTTCACAAAATCCGTTTTCAGAAAATTTTGTGTATAGATTCCGGCGTGTCATTATGTACCACATATACACATAAAATTGCATTTCGAAAATCGGCGCGGAAGTTGGTGCTCGTTGCATTGGAATGCACATGCGTATATAGGAAACCGTGTATTTGTTAACAACACAGTCACAGAAACGTTGATCAAAATGTTTTTTCATATTCTGGTGTATTTTTATATAAGAAAAAGCACACGAAGTTTCATTTCGAAAATAGGTGCGGAACTTGGTACTCGTTCATTTGAATGCATCTGAGTGTTATATACATGAGTATATGGGAAGCCGTATATTTGTTAATAACATTTCGCACAGAAATATTGCATGAAATATTTCTCCATTTGACTTATAATTATTGTCTTTTTATTTCTGTGTTCAATATATTATCATGATATAGTAAAAAAAGTTTCGATATAGTAAAAAAATTATTTGAATGAATACATAAAAAATTGGCATTTATATTTTTGCAATTTATAAATAGAGGATAAAAAAATCTTTTGTTCATTGGATGTTTTAATAGTTAATTTACAAAATGTGTTATAAATGCATTTTTAATATAATTAATACATTTTGTTTATAATTATATATTATTAAAACTATTTCAAACCCTTTTCAAAAATGCATATTTTTTTAACATATATAAATGTATTGACTCAATAAAAAAAGTAGAATAATAGATCATATTATTTTCTTAGATTATTTTTTCATATTATCATTACTAATGTCACTAAAATAATTACTGAATTATCATCGTAAATAAAAACACATCATTATAATTAACATTTATATTAATTAAACATTTTTTTGAGGATTAGTGTAAATAGACCATTTTGCTAATATGAGTATTGCAAACTATGATTAAAATTTTTTATGGTGTAATGGACTCGAAGTAAATTTGAGACGTTTGTTTAGAAAATAAGCGACCTTGCCGCGGCGCAAAATAGAGAATCTACGGATGAAAATCTTCGTATCCACGGGACTTCCCGAGTTCGCTACGTGTGAACCTTTCTGTGTGTACTATACATGTGTGAATGTCATACTGTCGCTTAAATACCGAAACTTGAGGGCTCATCACATGTACAATTTTTAAATACAAATTATCTAAACACATGCAACACAGTTCTCATATTTTGATTTATTACTAATATTTGAAAGAAACTTTTACGGATACGTAAATAAAAATCATAAGTTACTTTTATTTTCCATAATATAAAAATTATTACCATTTTGTGATATTATTACATTTTTGTATTAATTTTATTCAACTTCTAGTAATTAACAATAATATTAATAATGACCTCTAGCTTGCTTATATTTTATAAACTTACATATAAGATATATTTGATAAATTAATTATTTAAAGATTGTATCTTTTTTATGGGATGTTTATGTAGAATTTAAGTGGCTACTTCCAATTTTTCATATAATAAATTTATTTAAACAAGATCTTATAAATTTATAATTTATTTATAGTTAAAAATGTTGTAAATAAATGTTAAATATATAAAATTTACCAAAATTATGGAATACTAGTTACTTAAATATAATTTTAGAAATATAAATTTCTAACAATACTTTACTGTAACATATATTTTTTAAAAAATTTCCGTTATTCAAATAAAAAAATTATTAAATTATGAATCATTTTTTTAATAATTTCGTACTGTTAAAAATTAAAAAGTTTCTAATTAGTAATTTTAGAAAAGTTTTTTATAACACACATTTTTTATCTATAAGTAAAATGTTTGGATAATGTAATTCGAGAAATATTTCATGTACACATGTTTAATTTTAAAAAGACATACAAAGTTATAAGATCTTTTAGAATATTTTTTAAAGATGATTCTTGATTCCATTTCTATTCACAAGTTAATGTTGTATACATACTGAAAATCTTATTATTTTGTTTAATATAATTAATTTAATTTCTTTACGTTATAATTAGATCTTTTGCATAAAATCTACTTACTTAAATTATATATATAATATTTCAAAAAATTGCATATTTTCTATAATTATAATATTTTTAAACTTTTTTGCATTATTGCTAGGTCTTTATATCTATAAAGTCGACTATTCTCGCTCGGATATATGAATATGTTCACATCTAAGTTTATACATTCAAAACATATTTTCAAACTTTTTAACGGTCGAAGGGATTTCTGATCACTTGTTTTTTAATTGAAATAGCTTTGTAAAATTGACTTATATAATCTAATTTTTTCTTGTAATTTCTTTGTAAATTCTTCAATTTAATTTATGATAAACACAATAATTTAGACTGCATCATTAATATAATTAATATAAATGGAAATTATAATGATTTGTTTTTATTTTCGATGATAATTCAGTAATTATTTTAGTGACATTAGTAATGATAATATAAAAAAATAATCTAAGAAAATAATATGATCTATTATTCTACTTTTTTATTGAGTCAATACACTTATATATGTTAAAAAAATATGCATTTTTGAAAAGAGTTTGAAATAGTTTTAATAATATAAAATTATAAACAAGATGTATTAATTATATTAAAAATGCATTTATAACACATTTTGTAAATTAACTAATAAAACATCCAATGAAAAAAAGATTTTTTCATCCCTTTGGATTAGTGATCACTTCATTAAACACTGCAATAAAAAGCGGTTAGTAATATAAAATGAACCGTCTATTTGAATCAAAGAATATTTCTTTATATTTCTAAGTTATACAATTGTCCGTTTTTCTCGTTTTCACTCGCTCTTGTAACGGTGTTTACTTGTTACTTTTAATAACTGTTTAATAGCAATTGAGATTTTTATATTAATTATTTATGTTGCTCCTACAAAAACAAATAAAAAAACTTGATTTTTTAAGAAAAAAAATAATTTTTCATGATCATTAATAGTTTAATCATGCTAACTATCGCGTATACATGATTGTTTTAAATATATTATCAACATAAATGTTTAGAATTGTACTGTTATAATGAAACAGTATAATTTATAATCTTTGTATCTGTTAATATTTTTATTTATGTATATTTTAAATGTTTATTATATATTGATATTTATTTCGTATACGACAAATAAAAGTACATGAGTTAATGTTTAGATGATTTTTCAGTGTTGTAATGAGGGACAAATGAACTTGAGAAAGAGAGAGAGAGAGAGAGAGAGAGAGAAATGAGACAGTATGTCAAATTAAAATTCTTATATTTGTACAATATTTAACAACAAATTCGTAAACTTCTTAGTTTTTTGACTCTTTGAATATTAGAGAGTATTTATATCAGTATACTAATACAATGATTATACTTTTTCGTGGTGTAGTGGATATGAAGTGAATTTGAGACAGTAGTTTAGAATGTTGTTCTATACAATACGTTCTATACAATGTTGTATACTATCCGTTTGAAGCGGTATCGGTCAAAAATTAAATGCATGAAATTTTTCTCATGTTGCAATTAAACATCAAATTATATTTCTACAAAATATTAATTTTATGTTTAAGAATAATAAAGCAAACCAAGCACTAGATATAAAAATTTTTTTCTAATTCATCTTTGGTAAAATAAATTATTTCCACATACATATCTAGGATTCTTAACTATAGAATTATATATTAATAGAATTATTATTATTTCTATAAGAAACTCATAAACTTAAACAAAAAATATCTGTTCTATACCCATTAGTTGTATAATTATATTTTCAACTTTATATTATATATATATATATATATATATATATGTAATTACCTTATTTATTGAGTTTGTGCAAAATCTTCATTACTATATTAAAAAAGTACATACAGAAATTTCATTAAATATATATTGTTTAAATAATATTTCAAATTTAACTGGTAGAATTTAATTACTTATACTATCCAATTATTTATTACAAGATATAAGTAAAATAAAATAAGTTAAACTAAAAAAATATTTAAGTTTAGTCATAATACTGTATTATCATTCATATGTTTATATAAGTCTAATTTAATTAATATTACTAATATTGAATGTTTAAATAAAAATTATAACTTTAGCTTTTAAAGCAACGAATTATTTTAGACTTATTTACATGCTTAACTTAAATATTTAACATTATAATGTTAACATTAATGTACGTAGGCTTACATTCAGATGGCTATTAACAAAACAGTATTAATGTCACACCGTCATAGTATAGTCGCTGAAAAAGTTTGATCTATCACAGACTCAGCCGGAGAACCCAAGTGTATTTGGAGAAAAAATTAACCTGATTATGCGATTATTAAAAATACGTCAACGTTTGTACGTCTATGAACACGCACGCCTAAAACAATATTTATATGGCCCTTTTTTTTTAAATATGTATAAGAGTGTATAAGCATTCAAGTGCAACGAGCACATAGTTTCACTCCGATTTTCGAAATGAAACTTTGTGCGTCTGTTTGTTGTGTAAAAAGACATCGGAAAGTGAAAAGAGATTTAGTGTAATGTTTTTGTGAGAGTTGATATTAACAAATATATACGTCCTCCTTTACCAATAGGTATAAGACTGCATATGCAAATAAATGCATTAAAACTCAAGTTCATCTTTGAATTTTGAAATGAAACTTTATGGGTTTATTTGGTATGTAATGATACATCGGAATCTAAAAACGAATTTTGTGAAATATTTTTGTGAGAGTTGTTATTAACAAATATTCGGCCCACCTATAGACACGTGTATAATAGTCATATGCATTCAAGTGCAACGAACACATAGTTTCACTCTGATTTTCGAAATGAAACTTTGTGTGTATGTTTAATAAGTAATATATAACGATTTTCAAAAAGAATTTTGTGCATTATTAATATTTACTATTAATATTAATATTTTTGTGAAACTTATTATTTTGTCGTTTTGTGTCATTATTTGTAGTTTTTAATAATTTTTTTAAAGAAATTATTCGATTTTAAATTTTTTCAATTTTTGTTGCAACAACTTTGCAAACTTCAAGTTCCTCATAAAACTTAACTTTTCCAGAGCCTAACGATACATTATAATAGTTCATCGATAAAGGACTACATTTTCAAATATAATCTTTTCGTAATTTGCTGTTTTCTTCCCTAAATAATATTTCAAGTTTTTACGAAGCTTTCTTATAGTTATAATTTTTGTTTATCGTTATTTATAATTTTCTTCATTCAATGCTGTTTGCAATTATCATTTTTCTCTTACCTTCAATTGCATATTTGATTATTTTTCTTAACACTATAATATAATGCTATAATTTTATATGTACATTTCTTCATATTATTCTTTGATGTCGTTTATTATTCTATGTTCTATATTTTATGTAAAATTATAGTATGTTTTTATTTTTTTTCATAAAACTTATCTCAGTTTTTGCAACACCTTTGATCGATTTTTTTATGAACATCTAATCAGTTACACTATTAGTTTCTTTATTTGTTATTACATCTTCACTGTTTTTCTATTTCGTTTATTGAATTTTCAGTTTACTTATTACTATAATGTTATAAAATTTAATCAACACTTAAAATAATTTATATCTATAGTTGTATGTTTAGTATCAATCAATCCTATCTTATCTTATATCAAATCTTATTTCAAATTCATCTCTTATTTATTTTATGTTTTCTGATGGCAATAAAGAATAATCGACTAGATTATTTATTTTATTAAAAAATACTTCTATGTATATTGTATAATTTTTTGTATATTTCTAGGAGCTGAAAAAGCACAATGTCAAGGAAGTAGTTAGGGTGTGTGAACCGACTTACAAGGTAGAGGAACTAAAATCAGAGGGTATCAATGTCATAGATCTAGTTTTTGATGATGGAACCTTCCCACCTAACGAGGTAATTCAATGCCTTATTTAAAAATTCAATCATTTCACCAAGAGATCTACATGTTAAGATGTTCAGAATGGTAGGAGATATTTTAACTTTTATAATAGAAGATTTTGAAAAGTATTGTTGTTTCAAATTATTTTTAACTTTAATAATAAATGCTTTTTGTAACTTTAAAAAAATTTTAAACTATTTTTCACTCAGGCATTGTACAAAATCTTATGTTTAAACAAATAATTTAAAAATTTCATAATAAATTAAGAAATCAATTAATAAGATCAATAAAGAAGAAATTAATATATGATAATGTAAAGTTCTGCTTTATAAAAGAATGCATCTGAATAAATATATAATTGATAAATTAAAGTAACAATTGGATAATTTTTAAAATTATTTAAAATTATTTAGCAATATATTTAATAAGAAAGTTGTATAAAAATATTTCTAAAACTTTATTCATAAAAATTATAGTTTTAGATTATAATTATTAAGAATTTATAGTTAATTTCGAAACCTCACAGAGTATTTTAGCCACCTTCTTATTAATATGACGAATGCCTTCGTCAATAGTTTTATTTAAGAAAAGTTTATATTTCGTTATAAATATATGATGTAATATACGTTGTTGTATTTATTTATCTTGAGATAATTTTTAATAAAATTCAAAGTATTATATTTTCATTATTACATTGTTTTTCAATTATTCAACGTGTAACAAATCACTAATTAATTGTAAAATACAGTTATATGAGATTGTTGGTTCAATTGGTGAAAGTATTTGTTACATATCCAAAAGTTCGATTTCGGTCGTTTTTGAAATATTTTATTATTATAATTTTAATATATATTTTATTGGTAAAACTACGCATGCTCCTTAGATCCATCTCTAAATTTTTAAGAGATGCTTGAGTCATAAGCGTGCTAGAATATGCAAAACCTTCTCTTAAATCTGAATTCTCTAACTCGCTAATTCGATAAGAGATTAGGTTTAAGAGAAGACAATAGTTTTTTCTATTTACATAACATTTTTTGTTTAATTAAAATTATTTAATTCAATTTAAATTTGAAATATAGCTTTTAGTTATAATAATATAAAACTTTATCTGGAAGTCATTAACTACAATTACTTTATCATTTTCAATATACTTTATGAATTCAAAAACTTTTCCATAAGTATCTTCTGAAAAACTTATTTATCATCTATTTCTATTAAAGTGTATAATTTAATACAAAATCAAGTAAATGTATTAGAAGTTTAACATTAAATATCGCAAAACCATTTTCAATGGTATTTTACGTATCCAATACGTTATGAACTTTCAGTTTAAATATGTGTTTGGAATTTATATAGTTTTATTCATGCAGTAATAAAAGTAGTCTGGTTGGTTTTATATAACTTACTTTATTACCATAATAATTTTCGATTTTGAAAGATAAAATTTGAAAATAACAATATTTGAATTACTAGTATTTAAAAATACTTTTTTACTTTTTTTCATTAGGCACGCGAGCACACATGCAGCTTTGCTAAGTTTTAACTGCGTACTTTTTAAATTTTACGATGTTCAAATACAATTATAAATTTCATTAAGTATTACATAACTTTAAAAAGCATTTATTTTAGGTCAATCTATCAGAAAATTTGTTTATGAGTTTTCTGCGTTGTTATTTATGTGTTCATAATAAATTATTGAAATTAATATTAACGGTTGTATTATGTAATTATTTTCAAAATAAAATATATCACATAAAACAGTTTTAAAATGTTTTAAATATGTATAATAATAAGTGGTACAGTTTCATGCGAATGTGTTAATATTATTACATGAATTGTTTAAATGAACATTTCTTTATTTAGCTATACTATTCGATCTTTAACAAAACTCTACTAGTAAATCGTAAATATTTAATTAATTGTAAAATGATGAAATAACTTCTATATTATAATAGTAATTAATAGTTATAGGGAAATATAATAAATGAAAAAAGTAATTTATTGGATAGTAGTTTATGACTACTATGCTATGGCTACGTGAATATATAGTAGAGTAAAAATTTTAATTTTCAACGTAGATAAAAAAATATAAATATTTAAATCCAATTTTATTATATGTATTTTGTTTCATTTTCTTAGATGTATTTTGAAAACTAATTTTGATAATTGAAGCTAGAGAGAGAGAGAGAGAGAGATCATAAAATGGTCTAAATAATGTACAAAAATTAATTATCATTTAGCAGAAAAAAGTGTGTTTAACGATTATATACGTGATACATAATTGTAAAAATTAATTAATCATAAGGAAGAATCATCCACTTGAATAAATTTAAATGACTAATGCGATTAAAAAATTTAAAGAATGAAAATAAAAGTTACAAATGAAATTAAAATTGTATTATTTGTCGAAAATGACTTGAACTGTTTACACAGCCGCAGTAAACACTAATTTTTAATAAAGTATATAAATAACCATAATTTGTGGGTAGAGTAGTATAAACGCTTTAGTGAAGTGCATGTGAATGGTTTGTTTTGCAGGTCGTCGACGACTGGTTTGAGCTACTCAAGAATCGATTTCGGGAGACGCCGGACAGTTGTGTTGCGGTGCACTGTGTTGCAGGACTTGGCAGAGCACCTGTGCTCGTAGCACTAGCTCTGATCGAACTTGGTCTTAAGTATGAAGACGCTGTAGCTCTAATCAGAGAGTAAGTAATCGCCAATTCATTTCCACTTGCGCGTTTCTTGATAATGGAGCGGTATATAAAATCTGCTTACATATACTTCGTACTCTTGATAAACTTAGTAATATTAGCTTAATCGTAACAAAAGCTTGTAGTATAGTTGTTATTGTTTTCCTGCTCTTTTAACGCGCGGCAAAAACGTAAATTACGACAAAAAAGGCTGTAATTTGGAAATACACGTTTTCAGAAAGAGACGAGGTGCTATCAATGCCAAACAGCTGGCCTATTTGGAGAAATATCGTCCCAAGTCTCGACTGAAACTGAAGAATGGCCAGAAGAATTCATGTTGTATGCAGTAAACGATGCTAATTTCTTTCCTGGAAGCAACAGTCATTGAGTATTAGTTTGGTTTATACCTAATTATCTTACTATACACCTGACGATAGCGACTACTGTACAACGTATATTTTGGAAACCTTATAATCGACGAACCTGTCAATGGAAATTCAAACTACTTCCTATAACCCGATTCGAATACTACTCTAAATGTAATTTTGAATTATAAATTCATTTCATCTCTTCTGCATTTTATTGTTTGTTATTGTTATTTCGTCAAGTAGCAGCATTCGAACCTTGAGCTTAAAGCTCGCGGAGGCAATAAAAGAAACAGACAAGTGGACCGACAAGTAAATGTTCAACCTATTGCTGTATTCTACATTAGTTGAATTGACAATGCAAATTGAATAAAAATAATGGCGGTAAAAGTATGTCAATTATATTTTTAAAATAATCGTAATTTAACTGTAAAAATAGAATTTGATGACATACGTTTACGATATGAAACTTTAAACGAAAAAGAGGAGCATAGATTTTTCTTTTTATTGTGCAATCTTTTAAGTACCATGAATGTGAAAAAAACGATAGGACATGATAATTCGGTGCTTAAACTATAAGGTGTTATTGAGCAATCCTTTTTATTTTAAGCATGAGTTGTATTTCTAGTGACACGTCTAAAGTAGATGAAAATTTTTAAGTCTATATTAAACCTCTAACATGCGTTATTTAAACGATCAACCATTAAGAGATGAGCGATAAAAACTTAAGAGCAAAAACAAGTAATTCACACTCCAGAGTGCTTACATATATCACTGAAATGACAGATCAATGGCTATTTTATTAAAGTTTCGACGATATCTTTCAATATTAAAACTCTTATGAAAAACAAAAAATTTAATCTGGTGAATGTTCCATCTTTTAAACGAGTTATCGCACTTTAATAAAATTGCCGATAAGACTGTGCGCCACGTTAAACTGTGTTCAAAAAATAAAAAACAAAAGAAATACCTAGGTGGGAAATTTTTATTTTACTAATTAAAAAATTGAAATATTTAAACTAATAGTGAAAATCATTTCGTTTCTATATTATCCGAAGAATATACTAGAGTGTATGAGTCA
Source organism: Wiebesia pumilae (assembly GCA_018907045.1). Taxonomy (NCBI): domain Eukaryota; kingdom Metazoa; phylum Arthropoda; class Insecta; order Hymenoptera; family Agaonidae; genus Wiebesia; species Wiebesia pumilae. Next base: position 1,748,096 of record JACCHZ010000133.1, on the reverse strand, counting down.
TGAATCTTGCAACTTTGTATATACATTTATTGAATAAGCCGTTGCGTATGAGTTACGGTTTTTCACGTGCGTATATTTACTCTCTCCTTTTTCTTTGTATCACAAACTCAAGGCTAAATATAAATAAATGTAACATTTTAGGTACTTTTCATTGGACAGTACATTTCTGGCCATCAGATTTACAGCATAAACGAAATTTAATAAGACATACAAAAAGTTAATGGTAACAAACTTAATTTATACAATTTCTTTTTTCTAAAATTGAAACGAAACAGAAAGCACAGCAATATTTTTTACCAGAGAATGGAACGAGGGACATTTATAATATAATTTTATGAAATATGTGGATTCCTAGATCCAACATCAAGTATATTAATCCCTAGAGCTATCGATCTTTACCTTAGTTAAATTCTTTGCGATGATTATTAGCGTATAATGTGTATGTATTTTGTATAATGAATTATCTATTGCTTTCACACAAAGTAAAGAAATCTTGTGATTTTGTTATTGTTTCTAATCGTTATCTTTCAAAGTTATTTTTTTTTTTTTTCATTCCTTAAGTCAAATAGGTTTATCGTTGTTCTCTTCTTCCAGTGCTATTTAAAACAATCAAATTACATAGAACGTCGTACAAAATCATAACATTCGACTGTAATATATTTTTATTCTAGTTTTTGAAAAGATAAATTATTTTCTTTACCTCCCTAATTAGATTATTGATCAGATTTACATATTAAAATATTTACGTAATATTTTGAATTTGTCCTCAGTTTACAATATCTTTATAACAGAAAAACAGTTTTTCGAATAAGTGATTACCAAGGATTTATAATTTCAATTAAATTTAAATGTATACAAATTAATTTGGTTTTATAATCGTATGTCTCGTTGATATAAAATATAATTTTCCTTTTAAAATACTTATATCAAATTTGTGATTAATCTATTGTATTAGTCATAGACTATGAAATTATGTATGAACTACATATACATACAGAACATAAAATTAAAAAAGAAAAGAAATACCTAGATCGAAAATTTTAATTTTACTAATTAAAAAATTGAAATATTTAAACTAATAATGAAAATCATTTAATTAATAGTTCCTTTTTTTAATGAAAAATAACAATATGTTTTTATAATATGTATTATATTATACAAATATAATATGTTATACAATATAATATCTATGAACTACATATATATACAGGACATAAAATTAAAAAAGAAAGAAGATGCTCTATTTTAAGCTAATCAAATTAAAATCAAGCGCATTTGTAGTATTTGAAGTAACAATGTAGTAAGAAAATAAAAAAATTTGAATGGAAGAATATCATAACTATACGTAATCCACATATATTTGGTTCATTAATGTAATTTACCACTACTGCTACATTATTTACACATTGATTAATTTGACAAAATAATAAGCATCATTTTTGTTAACTGTAAACATTATTAATGAAATAAAATAAATAAACATCGTTTTGTGAAATGTTGGAAATTTTTTTTTGCAAACTTGTATATTAAACGACATTTTTAGAAAGAATTTTGATTTGAATATTTACTTACTTATTTTTCATCCTTGTTTAAAAATTTTGTTTAATGATTGGGTTTCATTTAGATTAACACGATAATTTTTATTGACAAATAAAATTTTTTTTACCTAACTAAAGCTATAAAATTTATTTTAACTCAACTAATTCAATTTTCTAAAATATTTTTAAATTACTTTTCTTTAAAACGAAATATTTCACTTATTGTAATATTTATTTTTATAAAAACAAAAAGATAACTCAATAATCCTTTTTAGGTTTTATAATTTTATTATGTCTCACGATCAATTTAAATCTATTATTTTAAATATTAAATTATATTTTATTATATTTACGTATCATTGTAGATATACTGCATTATATACACATGAATCAAATAAATAAGATTAAAAAGAAAATTCTAATAATAAAATGGGTTAACGTATCTTTAAAACGTATATAAAATTACAAACTTTATTTAAAATATTTATTTTGTATTTTATATAGGTCCTTACATAAACATGTCATCATAGCCAGGAGGTAAATGTTCATCATCAGGTAATCTTGCTCTAGGATTTGGATTATCAAAATCTGGAGGACCAAATGGATCAAATCTTGCACCAGGAGGAACAGATCCCCTAACAGAAAGACAAATCGTATTAGAAATAAGTGTTTTATACTTTACTTACTTAAATTAAAACCTACTGTGGTAATCTGCCAGGAACTCCAAGTCCAGGATGGGGAAGCCTTGGTCTTCGATTAGCAAAAGGATCAAACAACATTCCAGCTCCTCCTTGTCCAAAAGGGTCTAAATCATGTTGTCCGATTGCAAATGGATCACCCCTTGTGAGGCTGATATAAAAGAAGTACATAATTAAGGCATCTATTATTAATGTTTGAAAAATTAAAAATTCATATTTTTCAATATTTTTAAATATTAAAATTCGTCATGTCAATTTTTAATTTTATTCATATAAAAATTAAAAAAGGAATTGTGGTGCCTATTAATTCATATTGAAAATTTAATTTTAAGTACCTAATAAAAGGATTTTGAAAAGATTCTGAAAGGATTCTGGAAGAATACTGGAAAGTTCAAAAGGTGGAGTAATGCCAATAATCATGTCTCTCTAAGACACCAATATCGTGGGACACCTGCAAGAAAAGTACTTTTTAAAAAATATTACCCAGGTATAACTGAACCAGCAGGTCTTTGTGATGATCCTACCCTTAATGGATCATCGTCGTCTCTTCCTGGTCTCTCTGTCTGAGATTGTGTAGAAGTTTGTGTTGATACTTCTCGTTCATTTCGTAAATAAAGTGGTTCAACAAGATCTTTCTTTAATGTATTTAAAATTGTTTCGTAATTTGGAATCAATGAGTCTAAGGGTCCTTGAAGTTCCTTAACAGTATCAACAGGAAATTGAACATTGGATACACTGTGATCTTCAACCTTCTAAAAATTGTTTATTAACTTTAGTTATAATAAAATAACAAAATTATAGACTTTTAAATTAAAATTTACCAATAAATTTAACATTAAATTTGACTCAGACTTTATTCCTATAAGAATATAAAGTTTATCCTCTCTAACATATCGCAATGCATAATTTGATGCTTCATTCCATCCATCTGATAACAGTTCAGACCCTATTTCTGTAGGATTGATTGTTTTCTACAATGAAAAATAGTATTAAAATGTATGTAATGTTATTAAAAAGAAATGCACTTAACCTTCTATTACACATAAAACAAATAATCTGCAAGGTTAAGCCTCTTAAGTGTCTTAATAAAATAAGATATCAATTTTATTTTATTCATATAAGTTATTTTAATCGATTTATTTATTGCTTATAGTTATTATAGATTTAAAAAAGTTTTCAACGGTGTCATAAAAAATATATAGTTACTCACAGAATTTCCGATTCCTAGACACTTAAATTTATTTTTAATGAAGTACCAGTGTACAAATAAAACTAATATATCTTCTTTTTTAGTGATTTGTTTACCAGAAATATTAAAAAGCAACTCAAAACCAAAAGAATTGCTTGAATCACTCGCCATTTTTCTTCGTTTAATTTTTTGAATGACAATACAATTTTTTGGTATAATTAATCTTGCGCCATTGTAAAACTTGAACCCGCTTCCGAATTCAAAATTTAAAATTTTTTTACTATAAAAATTATATCTTTTAAGTTTAAAATAAAAAATTTACTTCCGAAAATAAATTTTGTTATGTAAAAACAAAATTAAGTTTTTGTTTAATTTTCGTCATTTCATTTGTTTTATCATTGCATAAATTTATTGTAATTTTCGAGATTGTGAGGAAATATTTGATTTTGTAAATACTTGTTTGATCAAAGATAAAAGATGTCTATATTATCTGTATCTGATTATATTTATTTTTTTTTAAATTATCACAAAGTAATGAAAATTAGTTTTATATTAGAAAAAGAATCTAAATATAATATACACAAAAATTTTAATTTATTTAATTTAATATCTAATCATATCAAAATTTTAAAATAAATTTTCAAGATACTATTCATTTAAAATTAATTTATATAAGAGAAATGTATGATTTAAGAAAATTTTCATAAATTAATCTTTGATAAATTATTTTAATAAAAATTTTCACAATAAATTTTAAATTTTCATTTTTATATATTTTTCAATTTATATCCTGTAAAAAACTATCATAATAAAATTAATTTTAATTATAATTTTTTTACATATAGAATTATTTCATTTTTCTTAATATTACTTAAAAAATAATGTTCAAATTATATATTGTTGTAGGATTTTACAATAATTATGAAATACTTTATACAAAGAAAAAGGCTGAACATTTTAGTTATTCTTCAATCAATAATTAGTTAGAATCATCTGTGTTTTGCTCATAAACTATTGATATGTGAAGTGGTGACATTTTTCCTTCAACTTCTTCTTCACTTTCTGGTTGATTTTGTTCTTTACTATCCAATGCATATCGCCTCCATGAAATTCTAAAATCATTAAAACCTTAAACTTAGTTAATTTGAATTTATTTCATATACTTACGTCATACCTTTTTTTGTTATCAAAACAATCTTCAATAAACTTATGACTTACAATTTTACAGTAACCTTTCAATTGTTGAGATTTTGGAGTATTTTTGAAACAAGAAATCAAATGAGTGCATTTATTATTTGTCAAATTAGGATTTACAATATATTTTGCTCCCATTTTTAATGCTTTACATCTGATTTCATCTCTTTGAGGATTTACATATCCACTAAGAGAAAATATGATGTCTTCAAAAAGTTTATTGAATTCTTTTTCAGGTTTAAAGATTTTGATAGGATTTTCTTTTACTTGTTCATTTGGTGGTTTTGGATTAGATAGTAAATTACACACTTTACATAATTTATCTGATTTGGAATTACATAAAGAACAATAATGATTTTTTGTAACTTTTTCATCACTCAAAAAAGAGCTTTGTTGAATGTAAGAATAGTTTATAGAGCTTGTACTTGAATTTTTATCATTTTTCGATTTATTTAAAGTCTTTTTACGTTTAAGACTTGATCTAGAATCACCATATAATGTTTGTGCAATGGAAGTTGAATTTTTATTTTGATTTGTTATAGATGAATTTTTTTGGTTTTGTAATTTATTATTTGAAGGTGTTAAATTATTAGGATTTCTTGATGAACCTAAATACAATTTATAAAATATTTAAATAATGGAAAAAAATTATTTATTTTAATATAATAATATAAGAATATTGTTTTATTTAAAGAATAATCGTAAAAATTAATTTTGCGTTACTTGAGTTGATTACTTGAATTAACTTTGCATCCACTTCTAATTTTTTTGAAATTAAATTCTGCATAAGTTTGAGATTTTCTTCTTGTTTTCTATCAAGCTTATTTATTTTTGACTCACTAATTGTTTCTTTCAATAAATCTTTGTCATTCCTTTTGTTACACCTAAAAATTCTCAAATATTTTTCCTTAAATTCATCTGTTTTATTGTCATTTTGTTCCTTTAATTTGAAACGACCAAATATATCTAAACCTAAGTCTATGATAACTTCTGTTTTTAAAATAATAAATTCTAAACCAAAAACTTCTCTTGGATTAGCTGATTGCATACAAGTAACTTTAACTCGGTCAAATTTTATTTTAATTGTTTCTGGATTCAGTTCCTGTTTAGTAAATAATTGAACTTGATCTCTGAACTTATTATTTGCTGCTTCATCGTGAGATAAAAACTGGTGATTAATAACAGGTACCCATTTATCTCTTTCTTCAAAAGTAGAAGCTTCAACAACTACAAAACAGGAACGGTAGTTTCCTATTTCAAGTCCTGTTATACAGGAGGGCTCTGTTAATTGAAAAATAACCGTGGCAATAAGCTCATTTGGTTTAGCACAACGCCACGATAATTTTGGAGGGTGCTCTAATAAATTAGAAGATGGATATAAAGGGTGTTCTGAAGAACAACTTATTATTTTTAATATTTTAATTATCATTGTTTAAATATTTAATAAGTAATTTTCAATTAAAATTCATATTTTATTATTAAAAATAAACTATATATATATACACACACACATCTTTATTATATAACTTGACATTTGGTAATATTATATTGTATATTGTTAAAGTTATTAACAAAAAAATAATTAATATATGCAACAGTATTGCTGGATGTCAGAAATGTAACATGTTTTTAGATAATCTATAATACTTATGATTTATTAATAATGAATGTTATAACACTGCTAAACTTTAAATACAAAATTTGAAATGGTATTCACATATCTGATAAAATTATTAATTATATACTTAAGTAATAAGTTGATATTTAAATCTTATTTAAAAAAATTTTTTTAATATAAATTAACGTAATTACAATTATTACTAATGTAATGATAGGCATTAGAGTAATATGGAATATTTTTTTGTGACGACGCAATACGTCTTAATTTATTCGACTTTGCAAAACCCGCGTGATATGAGTAACGACATAAAGGATGTTTGAAGAAATACTAAAAAAACCTATTATTTATCAAGAAAATACTTACTTTTGATACTTTAAACTAATTATAAAATCAAATTGATTAAAATCTTATGAAATATAAAATTTGAATAAAATATTTTAATGAGATGTTGTAATGAAAATATTTATTAAAATATTCATTTCCTTTTACTATAGTTTAAAAATATTTGAGAATTAATTGAATTCATCAAGGCTTAACTTGTAAATATTAATATCTACATAGTTATATTAGAAATTAAATGTGAAAGGGAAAATTTCAGAAATAAGAATTTATTTTAAATTTGCTGTCACAAATATAGTTGAACAAAGATATTTTTTCTTAGATAAACAAGGTAGTATATATAAAATAAATATAAATATAAAATATAAAACATAAAGATAATATAAAATATAAAATATAAAGATAATATAAATATAAAATATAAAGATAATATAAATATAAAATATAAAGATTATATAAATATAAAATATAAAGATTATATAAAATATAAAATATAAAGATTATATAAAATATAAATTATAACAATATAAAATATAAAGATTAATAGGGGGTGTTTAGCGTTGTTTCATTTAATGTAATTGTTTCTGTTTGTATTCGTATTTTACACTGTAATTTATATTAAAAACTAAGTTTAATAATTACATCATCTTCTATTTAGAATAAGGTTCATAAATATTTTCAAGTAAACATTTTTTGTAACAATTTTTGTTTCACTTGCAAATTGATGCAAATTACTTATTTTTTTACTGTAATTATTAATTATAAAAAATGAAGTAATTTTTTACAGTCATCTCTATGTTATTTTAAATACTTACAAATGATAATCGATATCATAGGGAATACAATAACATAAGGGACATACAATCATAGGGAATACATTCTATTTTATTTAAAGTTGTCTCAAAACTATGTTAAAAATAAATATTGCTTTAATAAACATTTTGTATTCTAATATAATACAAGAATTCTTCGAAAATAAAAAAAAGGTTAAATGAAAATGACTTTATTAAAAGAGCAGAGCGACGTGCACTCGACATTAGTTTGATTTTTTTCGTTTTTATGATCTGGGGTTCGTAATTACTCTCCCATTATCTATTCGGTGTCATTCTGATACAAAGGGAGATCTCTGTTCCAATGTTAAATAATTCGTGAAATTTTTTTTGCGAACTTAGCCAATTATCTCACGGATTGACTTATGGTTACTAAACAGTATATGATAATTATGAAAATTAGGGAGATGATACACAGAAAGTAAGGCATATGTGTAAATACACCAAAGTTAGGTTTTAACTCTAATATATATATATATATATATATATATATATATATATATATATATGTATCGTAGTCTAAAATGTTTTATTACTACGGCTAACCCAGGTACCAAAGATGTGAATTAGAAAATAGAAAAATTTTATCACGTTCCTATTAATTAGGCCAATTCACCAATATAATTTTTTTATTTTTTCTCATTATATTGTTTTTCTAAAAGCAAAATAAAAAAGAAAAGCATTCTTATTCGAATTTCAAATTTACATATTTCATTAAATTAGGTCTTTTCAAAATTCAAATAAATAAATAAAAAAGTTATTCCCGTTATAACTTAATTTACTCCATTATAAAATATTAGTAAAGTTTGGAAAGCCATTGACTTTTTTTACACCAGTAATTTCTTACGTGTTTTTAAATATTTGCCCTAAGAAAGGCGAATTCGATAGCTAGCGGTTTTCAGTGTCAGAAAATAATAGTAAAATATTATCTCAATTAGTGGAAGCAGAACGACCTTGTTTATTATTTCTTGAAGGCGACAGGCCTGAATCGACGGTGAGCTCCCTCTTATTGCAGCCGATGTCTCTTTATTCCTTTGGGAAGAACTGTCGAAAGGCTCCTTTTTGTTTTTAAAGTGAGAGAGAGAGAGAATTTTCTAAAGACACCTCGAGAAGATTGTTGGATTTGCTGCATTTAGCTACATCTTAAAGCTCACCTTATTATACAAATGACGAATTTGAAAAGCCATGTATTGAACCTACATGACAGGCGAGCATAGCCTGAGTAGTGATTTGTTTAAAAGTACTTTGTTAAAGCTTAGATACTAGGGTTTGTGTGTTTAATGAGTGTATAGTGTAGATTGGAGACGAGTAGTGAAGTGCTTTGTGGAAGTAGGATTAGTCCGATTACACGGAATATTTGGAAATTACGGTGAATATTTTGAAGAAGGTGAATTGTATACCGAAGACGTTTTATTATTTTAAGATACTCTTGGACTTTTATTGAAACGATTTCGGTTGATAGTCATGAAACAAGCAATGTTGATTTGTGAGAAGGGATGACAATGGCAGCCGTCTTGATTGGCGATGATGTAAAACAGTCTCGTATGGGAGGAGAAGTTGTTAAATTAGAGAAGTTTTTTGGTGCGAAGGCTAAAAATTTGTTTATGCAAGATTACAGGTCTGTTATAACGTTGACTAGTTGCTGCACAGAGAGCCTTTTTCTCCGAGAGACAGAGAAGTGATTGATTGATCCTGAGCTGATTCAAAAGGCGAATGGCAATAAGGATGTGTACTTGGAAACATATTTTTCTTTATGATATTGGGAACGCCCTCAGAAGAGTAAATTTGAATATTAGGATTTATAAGCTTTATCAACGGTAAGAAATCGGTAAGCAGAGTTCAATCCTAACGAGTGTGCAATCCGACTATTAGTGAAGTAATGTCATCATCTTTTCCTGTACCGCAGGCTCTTCCTGCAGAAGGCAATTATATAGACTTACTTTAACTTTCCAAAAAATAGAAGTCAAGAAAACTGAAGTGACAACCTCAAGTGGGAACTAGACCGCTCTTTATCGAATATTTAAAGCCGAGAAGTAAGATTCTCCATTCGAATCATCCAGAACGTTTTAGTTTTCACTGCTACATAGCCTGTTCTTTTAAAATGAAAGTATATAAAAACTATCATCTGTAGTATGTATATTTCTTCAACTACACCCTTTCTCAAAAAAATTCTTCCTCCGACGTGAAGCTATCCCCATAAATAAGAAAATACTCAAGATCATATGTTGCAACGTTCGAACCCCAAAACACCGTTCGGTGGTCGAATAACGTTTTTTATTTACTCGCCTTTCTGACTGCGGCGACTTAGTCCCTTTGCACACCCTGGTTATTCCAGCTCGGATGGCTCGATATCGAACAAGGTTCGAGGCGGGAGGAGGTGCGAAGAGACCGGTAAAATGATAACGGCGGCTCTTTTCAAATTATTAAACCAATATTTATTCAAACAGATTTACTATATCGCTTTTGCGATATGCTTACAAGTATACGTTAAACATTTATCTAGCTGTATCGAAGTTTATAATACCGGCTGTGCTCGGCATATTAATGGAAACTCATGATGAATATGGCGCTTTTTCTTATATACTAAACGGTGATATTTTATAAAGATTTAAGTTGATTATGGTGGTAGATAATTTACAATGTTTCGGCGAAGATAATTTGCTCCGGGTGAATCAAGAGACTACACCTGAATGGATGAAGAAGTTGATACAGCAAAAAATGAGCAGTTACGCTGCACTCTTGAAATTTTATTTGCGTGCTAACTGTCTGCACAACTCAAGGAGATCTCCTTACTCCCAACCAGATTGCTTCTTTCTCGCAGACTCGCCTCCTTTATAGCCTAATCTCATTTCTTTTTCACAAATACGTACTTTCGCCAAAGCGTCCCGCATGCTGTAAGCTTCCATTTTTACGCACACTGTCACCTTTAAACACCTCACTATACATACACTAAGTTTGCAACGGACTTTTTCGTCGCAGAGTAATCACGCAGCTCTTCCAGTGTAAAAAGAATCTGTCTATCGTGGATAGCAAGTGAACTCGCATATGCAGATCATTATGATTTAATTTTTATTCTTTAATTTATCTCGCATACATAATACTATTCGTAATAAATTATGTACACCTAATACCTAGTTATTAACTCAACTCTCGTCACATTGCATTAATGTATACACTGGAAAATTAAATGTAATGCCGATATGTTTTTATAATGTGAAGAAAAAACATTAATTTATTTATTAAAAACTGTATTAGATTAGAAAAGAATAAATCAGAATTGCTCATTGTACATAAATATACTATACTGAATTATAATCGAGTGCATTACTTCTGCATAAAAAATCAATCTACGAATACGATATTTCATTTATATTGTTGCATAAGGGATAAACGTAACCAATTTCAAATGATAGGATTTCTTTTATACTTGAAAAAATTGAATTGCAAAGGTAAATTTTATTTTTATTGGTATCTTTTCATTACAATGATTAAAGGAATTTTTCGGGTGTGGCAAATAGCTCTTACATATCAACGTTAAGAACAAAATTATATAGAAATTGATCATTTTTTATTTTTCTCTTAAAGGTATTTAATTTCGAAAAATGCAACAAAATTTATTTTCTTAATTATGATTGTATGAGTCTAAATTTTATACTAATGACTACTGTCACATATGTTGAAAGTATATTTTTCATACTTTTCTCTTTGATACTTGATGCCAGGATTAAAAAACTCACATACATAACTGTTAATAGTTATAAAATAAGAATTTGTTATATTCCAAATATAAAATTAATATTCAAGCTAAAGACATATCAATCACCAGGAAAATCATAAAGCAACTAATAAACTTGAAAAATTATACAAGAAAGATATTGTGTTTATTGCTACATGGTTTACATAAAAAAAATTAACTCAACACACATAAGTAAAGGAAATAAAAAAATCTGGAGGACTTCTGGATGTCAGTAATTAGCGAATAGTCATTCACCAAAATGGGTGAGTCCTCTTTCAATCTGAAAGAATGAAACTCAGCTGAGATACAAGAGGACTACCGAATCACATACACGAATCATACATCACGATTTTGTCGATAAACAGTCGACACCACGTGTTTCTGTCTCTTTCTTTCTTTCTCGATTGTAATAATGACTTAAAGAGGGCCCTACATTTAATCCGCGAATAATTTTTTAAACCCGAACTTGGCATATAATCAAAGGCGACTTTCTCTCTTGAACTGGTGCAATAATTGAATCCAATCTAAGTTGTTCGTAAAAGTAGTTATTATTATTAAAAAAGCCTTTCATCTCATTCTCAGTGCAGATTACATATTTATATAGACTTATATAGGCTTATACAAAATATTACCCAACTTTACATAAAACTCAACTATTTTTTTTTTGAAACTTAAATCATATTTAGCAGATTGAATTTTCATTTAAAAATCTTATTTATTAGTTTTTTTAAGTTTTATTTTTTATCATCATTATTTTTAACTTCTCTTTGATTTTTTACGCTTTCCCTTAGCTCTGAGTCATCGCAAGTTAGATTCACAATCCGGAAAATTGTTCCGTTTCCGAAATACGTGTAGAAATGTATATAAATGTGGTGAGCACTCGGTCACCACACTAGTAAGAATTGTGGTTGCATCCGCTTATATTGATGGCCAGTCTCTATTTTCATCTCTGATGTAATGTAAATATCCATACGTTTTTTTACAGAAAAATTTCAGACTCACGGCAAATTCCTAGATTAAGGCCTGAAACTGTTTGTGTGCGATTCTTAGGCGATTCTCCATGTGACGATTTGATCTTGGCTGCATCCATCGGAGCATTTCTTATGATTTTTTGAGAATTTATTGGTATATGGAGCTTCGGTTTAACTTAAAAATACCAGATATGGTGTTGCGGAAAGACCTCTTTCGGACCTTGGATCAAAACTTGAATGGATCAACTTCGCAACATTCATATCTTCAGCGAGTTTGAATGTGTAAAGGATCGATGACAGCATACGGGATTTCTGCAATATAAATCCATGTGATATTTTTTTAAAATCCGACGTTCATAATGAGCTTTTTATCTTACTTATAAACTACTTATAACTTTTTCTTACTTATAACACTATCATTGGCTATGATCGTTCTGACGTTTCGGCATGACAGATGATAGAAACTAGGATGAAAGAAATGTCAGAATTGGTGTATAAGAGGAATTTCATTCTAATGATTCGATCGATGATGAACGAATATTAGAAAATACTCGACCTATCTGTCGTTGTTAGTAAATTAACTGAACTACTGTGTAAACTGCCTTGTATTCTGCTTTTGCTTGATGATATGCTATGAAGAAAAATCTCTCATTGGACTTAACCTTCTAGTGACTGGAGCAGTTGTTTAATTGTAACGTGTACGTCTGATAACAAATTCATCACGGTTACAGTGTATTGACGAATGAATAAACATCAATCTATAATTGATTATATTAATTCAATTTAGCATGATTCCTGGAATTTCTAACGCCATCTGGATAGGAACGAGTAGACTGTTTAACTATAGTATCTCTTCTCGGCTGATTTCGTTACTGCGGTCGTGAGGCTCTACAGCTCTTTGAGAAGCTCTGGCAGCTTTTTAATCTCAGTTCTTACTAGTGGATGAAATTTTGGTTGTACTGTAGTTATATATACCAAGTATGTTAAGCCAGGGTTCCAGAATACTTAAGCGTATCTCGGACTCGTTTTTGGCAAAAGCAACACATTTGGTAAAATGTTGACACCTTAATCTCTTTTATGATTGAGCAGCGGGTATAAGCATTTGATGAGTGAAATGAAGCATCGGTCAAATGTGCGTTATTACAATTTGTGGATAAACAAAAATTTACATTTGCATATCTTATTACGCACGATCGTCATTTTATAAAAGTTAAATCGTACATTGCGTAATCTTTCATATCTACAATTTCTTACATTTTAATGAATTAAATAAATTCTATTAGAATTTATCTTGTAGCTCTAATAAAAGAATTATTTTTAATAAATATTTTCATTACAGAATCTCATTTGTATATTTTCTATTAACATTTTCATATCAATTTTACGTTAAATAAGATTATAATGAATTTGATATTATAAATAATTAAAAACAAAAGTAAATATATTTTTTAAAAACAATATTGATTTCTAGTGCTTTTGGAACATCCTATATAATCTGCATAATCCCTATATAATATTTATATCGTGGGCGTTTACAGGTTTCATAAGCTGAGACCTCCACTGCGCATGCGACAGCAGAGTATCCCCAAAAAATCGCTTATGCCATCTATACTGATAAATTATGTTCAGTGTATGGTCTTCTTAGCCATCTATGTTTAATTTGTTGAAATTTGGATCTGACAGTAAAGTAATAAAACATAAAAATAAATACGTTGGTGTTTATTGTTGTATAAGCAAAGATTATTAACAAAAATGTCGTACAAAGGACCACAAAAAGTACAAAAAGTGATGGTACAACCCATCAATCTTATTTTTCGATACCTTCAAAACCGATCACGTGTGCAAGTTTGGTTGTTTGAAAATATAAATTTACGTATAGAAGGTCACATTGTTGGTTTCGATGAATACATGAATTTGGTGTTGGATGACGCTGAAGAGTATCACATTAAAACAAAGAACAGAAAAACACTTGGACGCATCATGCTGAAAGGCGATAATATAACTCTTATACAGAATACAAATCCTGGTGTGAACTAAAACAAATTATTTTATATGTAATTGAAACAATTAAAAATATTTAAAAATACAATAGTAATCTTCATGTGTATGAAAATAAATAAATTAATTTGTCTAACTTACTATGAAGTACAAAATATGAAGAAAAGAAGCTTTTGTTATATTATGTTTAATGTTAATGACACAACAAAACTATTGTACTTAACACATTGAGATAAGGTTGTACAATGAAGTATTTTAAAAAGTAAATTAATTAACTCTAGTTTTATTACATTTACGAAAATATGTTTGTATTGTGTATATTTTAAAAATATATCCAATTATTTGAAATTATAAAATTTAATTAATGTTTGTCTAATTTATTACAATATTAAATAAAAATTGATGTTTATTAAATGTGAAACAATTTACAGATTTATAAAGAAATATTACTGTTTTTCAAGGTATTTAATAATATTTGAATATCTAATATAAAATCAAGCCATTTAAAAGATTATAAAAATGTTTACTAAAAATTTATTAACATACAATTTGATTTTTTGTATATAATTAAATATAATAAATACATAAAATACTTAATCACATATTTTAATTTTTTAATTTTATTAATTAATTACACTTCAATAGGTAATTAAATATTTTTTATTCTTTATTTTCATATATTTTTAAAATATTAATAAAGTAATTGTTTAAACATTAAGTTCAATGGTTATCAATTATTAAATTAATATAAACTAAAAACAGAGCTTTAACAAAATAAGAGGAAATGAAAATGAGACAATAAGGTAGTTATTTTTTATTTATTTTATAGAATAAAATTACATTGTGTTTATTTATTTTTTTTGAGCTGCTGCAGCTTCATCTTCTCGTTGATATGATTGTAACAATTCTTGTTTCTTAGTGGCAATACGTTCAGCTCTGCGTTTACGAGCTTCACGAACCTTTGTTCTGCGGGCCTCTGCTTGATCAGATAACATTTCAGCCCTAGCCTTTTCAGCTTTCTTTTTGTGAATGAATTCCATAAGAACTCTCTTATTTTTGAACACATTACCCTTAGCTTTCATATATAGAGAATGATAAAGATGTCTATCAATTTTTTTTGTCTCGCGATACTTTTTAAGTAGACGTCGGAGAACTCTCATACGTTGAATCCATAGATCCTTAAATTCGAAGATTTATTAATTAACGAAAAATTTAATATAATTAAAATTGATATAATTTAAAATATGTAACCTACTTTTGATTAAAGAATCAAAATCTTAAGGAATTATAAACTATTAAAAATACAACTAAAAATAATATATAAAAGATTATTATAAAAGGATAAAGAAATATACCTTTATAAAATACTAATATAAAGTGTAATATAAAATACAATAATTAAAGTTATATTACTAATTACGATAAATGATATAATGTTTCAAAAAAACTACTTACTTTTTGTGGAGTACGAGCATTTGCAGTACCTTTCCGCTTACCAAAACCACAGTGACGACCCTTGCGTCTTGCTTCAGTATTTTTTCGAACTCGAGCTCTTGAGTGAACAGCTACAGGTTTTTTTATAATTAAACCATCCTTGATTAATTTACGTATATTCTGACCTATAAAATAAAAAAATTTAAATATAATAAAATTCTTTATTAACTTTCGTAAGTTTATTCAGATAAATAGGATTTTTACATATGATCAGGTTAAAATAAAAAATGTTTAACTTACGTGAGTTAGTATTTGCGATCTCATTGATTTCATTTGGATCTAACCAGACTTTTTTTTTACCACATCGCATAACAGAGGCTGCCAGTCTCTTCTGCAATTTTAATGAACTAAAACAAATATAAGGTTATGTCAATTATTGTCAATTATCAATGACCAAATAAAAAATTTATATTTTTTATAAAAAACATTTTAATAAAACAGAAACAAATTAATTAGATTGTTTTTGATTATACCATGTGGTAGCTGTTACACTAATGAATATTTACACTAGTAAATATTTACTTACTACAACATAAATAATTTAAAGCAACAATTTAAATTGCAATTTCAATTTTAAGTTACATCACAAATTTATTTATAATATTTTCATTACAAGTGATAAAATATAGATAGAAATAATACCTCATGATGTCAAAGTTCAGTTCTCTTTAAGAAATGTAAAATGTCCGACCAGTAATTTCGTTGTTTTCAACGTTAATCAAATTCTATCTAAAATTGTTTCACATAATAAAAACTAATTCATATTTTATTTATTATACACTTATTTTAAATATTAAAAAATAATAAGTAATTCAAATTAATTCATATTTAAAAACTTTTTCTGTTAATTAATTGATATTTAACTTATTTTCCGTTTAGCGTAGTTTAGAATTGTGGGAAAATTGAAAATGTGTTTTTAGTTAGGTATTTATATATTTCAAATTCTTACAATTATAAATTTATTTTACAAAAATTTTTTGCATTTTCATAAATTTTCATATTAATAATATTATACGACTTAAAATACAAACATTTTTATTTTATATTTTTCAAAATAAAATGTTATAAGTTTCTCAAAGTTTCTAACTAATTAACCTTTAAAATCTAAAAGTTATGACTATGAATTTAAAAAATAGATATTTAGTAATCTCTGTAGTTATTTTAATAATAATATATAATTCAAAAAATAAACCCTTTTTCTTAATATAAATTAATTATTATATTTTAATTTTACAAACTTTATATTTAATTTTCACTCATGAATTTTTTTAAATCTATTTACAAAATTGTCAAAAATTGACAACGATGTAATTTAAAGAGAAACAAATTTTTTTTCAAAATTAATCTGTAACAGTAGGAATAATAATCTTTGATTAGATAAATGAATATGTTGGAAAACAAACTTTAAGCATATTTGCATTCGGAATCTGTACAAAATATTTATAATTATGTTGTATAACATATACAGATTGTATATCAAATATGGGTTGTAAATATGATTTCAACTAATTGAATTATTTAACAAAAAATCAAATGAATTATTTCGAAATTCATTTTTATCAAAATATATTTAGAAACCTAAATTGGTTTAGAAAAAAATAAGAAAAGGATGTGAAAAAATTAAAATTATTCATAGTTAAATTTAATTCTTTTTAAAGAAGACTGAGTGCTAATTTTTAATTTTTAATTTTATTGAATGCGAATTAAATTAGTAAATGAGAATTGTTTTACTATAGTATTATACTACATCATCAAAGGAACTTGTTATAAGCATTTTGTAGTATAATCAATCAATTATTATTCTTTGGTTAAAAGTATTAATAAATGTTTTTTAAATATCTATAAACAGTAATGAAATCTGTTAAATATATGAAAAAAAATTCTTTTAAATATGAAAAAACTAAATTTATTAAAAAATTCTTTGTAGTGTTTTTTCAACTCTATTATAATTATTTTATTTTAATATTGAAAATTGATCATTTGATGTTCTCTGGATATATTACTTTAAAAATTTCTTTTAAATGCTTTAATGATGAATTTAACGAGATTTACAATACTGTTCGAATTTACGGTATTTTGAATATTATTTTATATAAATTTTCTATTGTGAAAACAAATAATTATATTACTGATCATCATATCATATGACAAATGTATAATTCTCTTAAAACGAGTTATCTAATAGTAAGTACTAATTATTCAAATTATTGTTAATTAAGCAAGTGTAATGTATATTCATATTTTTCCATGCATGTATATACTGTTCGAGTATTGTGAATATTAATTATTGATTGTGAATATTATTATTAATTAAATTTCAAGTGCTTGTAAATAAAATATTCTCGAGTTTAACGAAATCCTTAAAAACTTGAAAAATTGATTTCTTAAAAACATAAATACGGTGAGATGTTAATAGGAATAATAAATATACGAGAAGAGTATAAATAAAATATTTTTCGCAATTTTTAAACAATGCAGAGGAATAGTAAATACGCACCATTGAAACAATATAATTACGGGGAAAGCAGAATTTTGTTTTTTGGACTTTAGTTGAAACATATACTTTAAATCCGGAATTTTTAAAATAACAGTGCCATGAATAAGTAATGATTATAATTTAAAATAATGTTTTGATAATTTAAGAAGTAACTTCATACAGCATCTTGACTATTCACTTGACTGTTTTGGGTAATTTTACACATTAATTATAAGCGTTATATTAAAATATTATAACTGAAATTATAAGATTTTTTAATAATTTATAAATTTAATGTAATGAAGAGTTACGGAAGCAGAAAGAAAAACAAAGCGGCAGATAAAGACGTGTGCGCGCATGGCAAATAAGATGGCGTATAAATAAGTATATACTGCAGCATTGATCGTGGGTACTTAATTAAAGTCAGGACGAGATTTTAGGTACAAACAAAGAGGGCACAAGGCAAGCTCCTTCTCTTTCTCAATCTTCTCGCTCTCTTGACTATCACAACGTTGCATACAGAGGTATTCGAGTACATCGGAGTTCGAAGTTCGTAGATTTAGTATCGAATGGACTTGTTCTCGTATCTGTTGGTACAAAGATGGCTGCTGGGTAGTTTAGTTTAGTCGCCGATCTTTGTAGGCAGGCGTCTGTCATTCAGCGGACGCTCTCTTTTTTCAATGTGCGTAATCATTTTAACTACCTCTGTTTCTTTCTCTTTCAAATTTGTGACAGATTCACTTTTTCTTACAAAAGAAACGTTAATAAAGAGCTATTTTATAGGTGTCTATCATTGTATCGTAAGATACTCATCAATTTAATTATTTGATTAGTAACAACTATTAACATCTTTTTACACAAATTTGTATTGTTATACTATTTAGCAATTCAATTCATTTTTCATCCAGCGAATAAAAATTTAATTTTTAAACTTGAAATAAACACACTAAAAGCTATTTCTAGTATTAAAACATCGACGGATTTCAACAGAATGCCATTTTATTAAATTTTAGTTACATCAGATATTAATATTTATTAAGTAAACTTGTTTACACTTAGCCCACCCATCGCCGTCTTCTTTTTCGTAACTAGTGGAGGTTAATGCAGTCCACTAAAGGGGTTCTTTAAAAAATTATAATAGTTGCTACAGTTTTTGAGTATATTAAAAAAAATTGGGATGCTCGGATATTTGCCTTTTGTGAGACTCACGTAAATTTATAAAATTATATCCGGTCACAATTTTGCACTTATTTTTACTCAAAGTGCTCGAAATAATTTTACAAAGCTGTGCTTTATAAATAAAGTTTTACAATTTTAATTTTACAATTACAGTCAAACACTGTATTTATATTTTGATTACTCTATTTAATTTTTGAATTTACAGTCCTAATACAACCCTACTTTAAATACCAAGTTTTACTTTACAATACCATATAATTTTACGTAAATTATGTAAGAGAATTTTAAAATCGTATTAGATTATTATTTTTTTTAACAATAACAATTTAAAAAAAATATTAAATCTTTAAATTAATTTTTACGAAAAACACGATTATTAATTGTCACAATTTTAATTTAAAGTTGAATCGAATAAGTAAGTCCTGTTATTACCAATAACTACTATATAGAAGAATATATTATAAAAGAAGTACAAAAAATTAAAATTTAATACGTTTATTAATTACGCATAAAGTATCGAATCGATCAAATAATTTAATAATTATTCTAAAATATCTTTATATTGACATAAAATATATTATAAAAGTATTATTTTTAGTACCATAAAAGATTACTGTAATCCTTTCAAGTTTTGAAATATGATATATTAGTTAAAAAAAAATTTTTAATAAAAAAATATTTCTAAATTGGCAATACTTCAAATGTTTAAGGTTTGAATAAAATGAAAATAAAAGTAATGATTCCGCATTTTGTAAAGTACAAAATACTACAGACAAATTTTATGCAACAAGTTATAGTAGTTTTATAATTTCAGAAAAGCTCAAAACGAAAAACGTATTAGTCATTGAATTGTGCAATTTATAATCATTAAATTACTTTCAATTTGATAAAATGTAAATATGAATCACAATGAGTATTTATAAATATTAGACATATTAAAACTTTTTATTATTATTATAAATGCAAAGCCCTAAAACTTTTTTTATTTTAACATATATTATATGTTTTTTTAAGTTTTTATTAACATAACACTTTAAAATAAAATTTTACGGCAACTTATGCCAAAAGACAATATTTAATTTTTCTTATAGCTTTCTAAAAATGCATTTTGTATAAAAAAAATTGCCAAATTGTGTTTTAAACTAATTTTTCTGGTATGACGTTAAAGTTTTAGATGATCGAAATTTTTCAAATTTTAATTCTATACAGAAAGTACGGAAGAACAAAATGTCAACTTCATCATTCAACTTTAGTTTCAAGAAGCGCGAAAGACGCAAAATTGGACAACCCATGAGAAGGAAGTTTTATTTGTCTAGTTAAACAACACATAAAGATAATAGAAAGTAAAAGTGTAACACCTGCACAAAATACAAAATCATGGACATTAATTCATTGAAAATTTAATGAATTATGTTTAACGCAAAGAGTCCTTACCAGAATCAGAGAACAGTGGCGTAGAATGAAAGGATATGCAAAGTTGGAAATGATAAACTATAATAATAAAGTTAGTATAAGTTATTTGAAATAAATACTTTATCTCGATATAAATACCTTTTATAAAAACTATATATCTTCGGAAATATTGTATTTTGAAATATATTATTTCAAGTTTTTTAATACCATTGTTAACTTAATATTCATTGTATTTTATTTATAATTTTTATATTTCTCGGATTTTAGAAAAATGTATTTCAAAATAAAGAATTTATTTTCCAGCAGTTATAATGCGATTTTTTTAATAAAAAAAATATAAATAACCTATATATAATAGAAACAAAATGTTATTAATAAAGTAAATAACATTGCGATAATAATTTGATAAAATCAATAAGAAAAATCATTTTCAGAAAAATATGATCTACAACTACTTAAAACTAAATAATTAAAGAAGTTACTAATTTATTGCTTTTATAAATCTAATCTACTTTTCGTTTTCAAAATTTTTAAATCTAGTTCATTTTATGGTTAAATAGATCATTGCAACTGAATATTGCAATTACATAATATTTTTTAAGTATATATACTTATATTTATCGAGTATACACTGTTTTATTTATTAAATGTACCTTATTAGTATATTTTCTTCTCTTTATCCTACTCTTTCTATATATACTACTTTATAAAAAAAGTATTAAAAACTTTATATAATCAAATTTTATATTCTTAAAATGAGTAATTCTTTTACAATGTCAGAATTTCGTACAAAGTTTTATGTTTCCAATTTAATTAAATTTTGAATTTAATACCAGTAATATTTCGTTGCAATATCAAGTAACTGAGCAGTTACAATGTAGAATTTACTAAAGAAATATTACAATTTTTTATGTTGCCTATACATTTATTTCAGTACTTAATTTGTGCTCCTATTTTCTTTGACTTGGTAGTATTAGTATCTTTAAAGCTTTGAGGCCTGTATTTTAAGCCTGATAATTTATTTAAGTAATTTACTTAATGGACAAATTGTTAATTTTATTAAACAAGCCTGAAAGTATATATACTTTCGTTTAATTTTCTTTTACAAAATAGTGGTATCTTGGATGTACGTCAAACTTCATTCTTAAGAAATTAAAGTTCATAATAATGTTAAATAATATTGAATTAAAAAATATATTAATAAAATTAAAAAAAGTCATTTTAATATTATACACTTTTCTTTATGATAAATATTTAAATTATAATTTTTCGATTAAAAATTTAATATTAATATAAAAAACTTTATATTTTTAACTTTATGGGTGATGTTTGTTTACTTTTTACTGAAATTTTTTTTTAGTAAATTTTTTTAACTACCACGTTTATTGATAAAATATATTGTTTTTATATTAATGAAAAATTATTATATAATATTTTAATATATTTATAATACTGCATAATATATAATATATCTTATAATATATTCGGAATAATATAATAAATTAAAGAAAGCATATTTTTATAAGTTATGTCATATATTTGTATAAATTGATCAAAATTTAGGATATGATTAAAAATTAGTTATTAGTTAACCTTAATATTTTGTATTGAAAGAAAAAAGAAATGTTTATAAAAAGATTTTTCAATTTTCCCTCGTAAATATTACCTTATTCTATTCTGTGTAAAGATTTGTTAATGTTTTGTGATGTTCGCATCTATGTGCAATCATATTCTCATTGGTGTAATATTCGACATTTTCTAAAATTGAGAAAAAACGGAGTAGACTTCATTCCATCGAATTATCTATTTAAATAAAAATGTTGCATATGATACGATCAGTTCTTTTTAGAAATATGGCCTTTATGAGGTAACACAGTTGCTATACGTAATAACCATTTTATTGAACTTCCGGTTTTTATTAAGTTAATTTGATTATTTGTCTTGAAAAAAAACATTCACATTAATTTTGTGTTCATCATTAATCTAACTCTTTCGCAAATCAAAACACTGATTGCTTAATTTGCTTTCGAAATTTCAATAAGCTTCATTTATAGTCGCACTATATTCGTTTTTTTATGACTAACTTATGTAATATTCTTGGATTTTAAAGTAATTAGATACTTCATACGTTAATATAGAATAAAATATTTATTAGATAACTGTTTTGATATTCCTTTTTTCAGTCAAGTGAAACTAATAGGCGAGCGAGGTGCTGGAGCTGGAAAAGGGGGTGGTGGTGGGGGAAGCATTCGTGAAGCAGGAGGATCATTTGGCAAAATGGAAGCTGCTCACGAGGATCAATATTTTTATAATTTGGTAATATTTCATTTATTTTATTTAATTTTTTATATAATTAAAACAAGACCTTTTATTATTCTATTCATAAGTATAAAATTAATTTTATGTTTTATTAGATGGTTCATATAATTTTTTATTTTTAGCAAAAAGAACAAATTTCAAAATTAAAAGATGATTTACACGATGAAATTTCTTTTCACGAAGAACAAATTAAACGACATCAAGAGGCAATTGATCGTCATAAGAAGAGAATTAATGAAATGGATAAAGATTAAGTCATTATTTAACTCATTGGTGTCATATATGTTCATTCTCCACTGTGTGAGAGTAAATGAACAAATAAAATTGTAAAGTATGAAAATTTTTGATTTTTTAAAAACAATTTTATTATAGGTAGAAAGAAAATAAATGAAATTTTAATTAAAATATTATTATAATTTAACCAAATATTACACACATAAGCACTTTAAAAAAGTTGAAAATAAATATAAAATTAATGCAGAGAGAAGTTATAGTTTTTACATTCTTTTGTTTTCAGAAATATAAATAAAATAAAATTATATTAATCAATATATTAATTTGATAATATATAAATTTTTAGTTCTTAAGACTCTGAAGTGAAAAAATGATATATCAAATTGTAAGAAGAGTTTCTAGAAATAGTAATTTGTAAGTAAAGTCAATTTTTAGAAATTACTCTAATCATTAGAATTTATAATCATTCATTGCAAATAAAAATTTTAGTGTCATTTGTGATGCAAATAAAAATAATTTGAAGAAAAACTCATATTTTGGAAAGTTTAAAGCATATGAAAACGAATATTTTTATAAAAACGTAAAAATTTTAATTTCTTCATATTTGAAAAATAATATTTTATTAATATTCAATATTTTTTAATTAGGACGAAAACCATATTAAATTATTAAAAGAAAAGACTCTTGAACAAGTGAAGTTAATGCAACAAGAAATTCATACAATGTATGAAAAAATCGAAGAATATAATCGTGATATTAGAGAAAATTTACGATTTTTAAAGGAAATTGAGAATGTAATTCATGTTAAAGAAAATGAAAAAAAGTAATAAATTTTAGCAATGTATTTGAGTTTAAATTTTATTTATTACTTCCCATAATGAAATATTAATCTTAGTTTGCTTATTTTATTGCAATGAATAAATGTTTTATAATATTTTATTGAAACAAAATTTAATATTGTCAAACAAATGCCGAAAATTTAAGGTTATCGGATAAGATTATTTAAAGAAATAGAATGAATACACTAAATAGATAAAATAGACTGGTAAGATGATTGGAAATGTAACTTTATTCCCTTTGAATTCGTTAGATTTTTTTTTCTTTATAAGTAAATAATATTAAACAATAATAGATGATTAATACCATAATAAATTTTAATAAAGAAAGCATTTCGGAAAAATATCTAGTTGAATTAACAATAATTTAAACTAAGGTTTTAAACGTCATAAATAATAATCATTGATCTTTTTCCATGTATATTATTTTATTAAATATTTAAAGAAAGCTTTTTGGTTCTTTACGGATATCGTGTAATTGAAAATTATCCAGGGCTTTTTTGTACTTCCAAAAGAGAAAGACAATTAAATGAAGCATTGTGAAATTAGAAAAATCTTTCTAATTCTTTACAGCACACTGTATAAAAACTCAACTTATCTTCAAGTATTAGGCATTCTTTTAAGAAAAGGAAATATCAGCAATGAAAGGATAAAGGCATTGAAGCACGGTGGCATTAATCGTTTGAATGGAGGTCGGAACGTGGATCTCGGACTTGTCCAGTAATTCCTAGCACGGTGGCGTTCTTACGAGCGATGCGCCCTCATTCGGTGGGTGGAGTATATTCTATGAGCGTATTCTATGCGCCTACTATACGAAAGACATGACTTGCATTGATCAGTGCTCTGCTGTGTATATTCCCTAGAACAGTAGGAGCGTGAGTCTGATTTTGTGAAGGAAAAAGCGCATTCGATTCTTCTTATCAAGCGAATTCACTTTATACTTGTTAGTTCGAACTCCAAGAGACGCCGCTCAGCCCTTTGTTGTGACTGTTCAATACTAAGAAAGTTTTCCCATATTTTCTGGTACGAGTAAACAGTGTTGTTCACTTGGCAGATCGCGATCACAGTCGTTCGCCCACACGACTGTGCATTGCGTTCGGCAACCAACTATTTGTGTAAGTGTGTGTGCGTGCGTGTGTGTGGGCAGGCGGTGAGAGGAAGCGCCAACTGCTGCTACTTTTCTCCCCGAGCAAGCGCAAAATCCAGGACTAAGACGACGTGGAAAGTGAAGTGAAAAAAAGACGTCCGAGTGAGAGCATCATTTTGCTCTCGCTCTCCATCTGCGTGCGAAGCTGCAATATCAACTAAGGATTTTCCGCCTTTCGTACCGAGTGTCAGGTAACGAAGAGGACGATTTGCCAAAATGCAGCTCAGGATATGTTACTGGGCCCTCCTGGCCACTCTTGTCGTCTTTTTCGCAAGGTGTAGTGTCGCTAATGAGGTGGGTTTTATGCTTCGCTTTCAATGATATCTACAATTCTTCCCATTCTTGCCTTTCCTTTCTTCTCGTTTTTCATTATTATTACCGTAGTTTCTACTCGCATCCAAGAAACATACGTTTTCTACCGAAACGCAAAAACAATCATCTATCAAAAGTTGTTTACACCTGATGTAAAATATGCACGCAAAAGACCGTAGGTTAGGTTCTACTTTAAAAATAACACCAACGCTCTTAACTTGCAGTTATTATTTTTGCCATCTATTTTCCATGCACATTGTAGTAATATTTTACACGAACGTCAAATATATTTTATAAGCTTACTGCGTTATGTGCTCGGCCTTTAACTTCGACAGTTTTTAATGAAAAAATAGAATACCAACAATTCCCTTCAACTCTATCTCTCTCTAGTCATACGCATTCCTGGATATTGAACGACTAACCTCAAAGTCCAGAATTAGAATCGGGTGCAACGACCGCGTTCTAAAATCTCATGCGTAGATCATCCAGTTTCGAATTTTCTTTTCTTTAAATATGGTTTATTTCCTTGGACGCACTAGTTCTTTCTATTTTTGTTGTTTGGTTGCTTTTATGCCAGGAGCATTATAGTATCGTAATAGCGCTTTATGACGGAGTGTACAAAGTTGGGACGTAGAGAATGGAACGGTTTTTTGTAAATACAAAAATATTATTGTATCATCGGGGAAGGGAAGATGGATGACAAGCTTAAGTTAACAGTCTAGCCGACCGGATGTTTAACATTTGTCCATTAAATTGGTGAAAATGACTTCGTGGAATACTGGCTAGCTGACCCGATATTACTTAAGAAGGGGATGCCATGACAGTTTCTTCGAAAAGCCTCATTGTTTATGGAAAGAAAAGTAGGTAAGAAAGGAAAAAAGGTATAAATTGAAAGAAAGCACAAGAGTATATGGGCTATGTCTCCGATGATCCAATCTTAAAATTTGTTGAGAGGTTGGAGGGTTGAAATGCATAACTGGAACCCACAATGGTTGTGAAATCTCTTATCTATCGCCGACGACGTTACTCGCTATCCCTCTGGCTTCTTCCTTTTTTCTACTTCTTTCTCGAAGCTCGACTTTTCTTTCCCTCCCTCAATTCCCTCTCGTTTTCGTTGGATTCCCTCCAGTTCTCGTGAGTCTGTCAAAACTCGGTTCAAAATTTCAGTAGCGCTACACTACGTATATTATGCTGTTTCTGCGTTTGCCATACGTAATATACAACTTGTTCCTTTTCCTTTTACTTCTCCGATCTTACTCTTACAACGTGTACTTTATCTTTTCTTCTCGTGTGCATTACATTTTTTATATTTTCTATCCATTTGCATTTGCAATACTTGCCTATATGTGCATCTTTATTGTCCTATAATTTTTACACTTAAATTAATATTCCTTTTATTAGTGACTCTTATATTATTTCTTTTATTTGTATTAATTATTTTATCCTCTTAAAGTCTTTGTTAACCTTTCTTGATCTTTTAACTTATTTCTTTGAAAAACGAATGGTTTACAATCAGGACCATTACTTCTTTTGATTTAACGCAAATTATCCAACAAATTTCATCTCCAAAAATCGCCCAGTTCCTTCTCGTTTCGTTACATTGACGATATACAATACTTAGATAATTTTTACTGAATAATTGTAAAATTAAAATGTTAATTAAAATAAAACGTAATGTTTTATATAATATATCCCAGATTTAAAAAAAAAAATTAAATGAATTTTTTCAAAGTTTTCTATGATTAGTAAAATATGATAACCTATAAGTGATGAGTCTAAAGTTTCCAATGCTGGAACTACAACAAAAAATTAAAATTTTTATATCTCGAAATTTCTCTTAAAAAAAATACGTAAACCACATAACTATGCTACTCTATAAATCATATATTCTACTTTTTTTCTATTCATGGACCTGTTTAAACTAAATTTTAATTATAACGAAAATCTCATTTTTTGAAAATTTATTTTTTCATGTTTTTATATGAGTAACAAAATTTATCAATAAAAGGTTGTAGAATCGCAATAACACAATTGTTTTAAATATTTATGCGTAAACACGTATGCATATATGTATGTATACGTTATACATATTTAGAATTTGATCACACGATGTAGCTAAATAATATTATCTAGGTAGATATTGATATTTATATAACTTAATTCTTTAATACATTAGGTTTATAATTTTAAAGAGAAAATATTAACAATTATTGTCTTTAAAGATTGTTTTTAAAGGGTGACCCGTATGTACTCATATATGTGGCAAGTTTTTGAAAACAGCACAGCAATACATTCACTGCTCATTTAGAACAAAAGGTTATTTTTATATAAAATTAGTAATATTTAATCATTATTATTTATAATATTTTATAAAATAGAAAAATTGTTCAAGTGATAATTTTTTTATATAATTTTTTTCATCCTTTAATAGAGGTTATTTTTGCGGATAGTTTTAGACAAAACTTATTTTTTATCAATTTTACATGATAATTGTATGGTTTAAGTCGGATTATAACAGAAACTTCAATTTTTAATCAATATTATTTTTCGTTGAAGTTTTATCAATACAAAATTCACATTCACTTCTTAGCTTTAGATAAAAAAACACTAATGTTCGTTTAAACGAGAGAGTGAAACAGTGAATGATTAACAGTTAGATAGTATTTTTAGATTATGATACAATATGAACAAAAAACGATATAACACTAAAAACACCCCGAAAAATGACCTTTATTAGGGTATGAAAAATTGAAAAATTTCAAATTTTTACTAACTATCATTAACAGCAAACATCATTAATCACCAAAAAAATAGAAAAGAAATTTTATCGTGCATAGAAACTTATTATAAACAAATAAAAGTTCCGCTGCGTGAGAGTACTTGTAGAAGACCGCCTCCTATAATATACTATGTTCTTGTATAAATACAAGAACTATTAATATTTTAACAAAAAAATCGCATAATTCTAATGCCCAATAACCAAAGATAGGAATAACAAAAAAAATATTAAAAAAATATTCAGCAATATTCCAAAAATCATCAGCAAAAAACACGTCCAATACGCTACCGATAGGCATATGCATTGTAACACATAATTGTTAATTAACATATGTTCCCGAGGCATTCAACAACTTTTAATTAATGAATATCGTTGATCATATCGAAAGCAACAAATATCCCGAATAGCAAAAAAACTGGAGATCTCGTCATAGTTTTTAACAAACTTGAACTATTCCACAGCTATTGCAATTAAGAATACAAGAGATCGAAAAATCCCTCAATCGTTAAAAAATTTTGAAAAGATGCTTTGTATACCTAAAGTTAAAGATGAACTCATATTCATTTCACACATTTCACATAAAACATATTCACATATCCTAGTGAGAATAGACGATTTTATAGTTATAAAGACCTAGCAATATTGTAAAAATGTTTAAAAATATTATGTTATAGAAAATATGTAAACTTGAAATATTATAAGAATAATTTAAGTTAGTAAATTTTATGCAAAATAATTAATTTTAACGCAAAGGTACTTAAATTAACTACGTTAAATAAAATAATAAGATTTTCAGTATGTATACAATATTAACTATTGAATAATAAACTTAACTATAAATAAATTATAAATTTATAAAATCTTGTTTAAATAAATTTATTTTAAAAACTGGAAGTAGCCACTTAAATACTACAAAAACATCGCATAAAAAAAGATACAATCCTTAAATTATTAATTTATCAAATATATCTCATATGTAGTTTTTAAATATATAAAGAAACTCGAGGTTATTATTATTGTTTATTAATAGAAGTTGAGTAAATATAATTTAAAAATGTAATCAAATTACATTATTGTAAACATTTCTGTATTATGGAAAATAGAAGTTTAACTAACGATTTTCATTTACTCATCCGTAAAAGTAATTATCAAATTTTAATAAGAAATAAAAATAAGAGAACTGCGTGTCATGCGTATTAGATAAAATTTTTATTAGAATATTTAGAAGTCAGGGCAACATTAGAACTTCGTAAGATTCGTAAACTCAAAGATTTTCATAGTCGATCCATAGATCGTACATTTTGCGTCGCGGCAAATTGCTTATTTTTATAAGACTCAAATTTACTTTGAATCCATTAGCACACGAAAAAGAGTAATCATAGATTTAGAATATTGTTATTCAAACTATAGTCTATTCGCTTTAATATTTAATGACATCATGAATTGAAAATAAGACGAATATGTTTACAATAACATATAATGTAACGATGATAACAATTACAACTTGTTTTTTTAGTAAATATAATGTCGAATTAAATGATGTTCTCGAATAAAATTCTTCGGAATGTCTTAGGGGAATTTTTTATTAACAATATTATGTGGCCCATATGCGTGTATCCGTATGAGAGCATTTTCTGCAAGAAAATTATTGCCAATAATAAAATTATTCGTTTTTTAGCTTTTTTTATACAATAGAGTACCGTTTGCTCATACGCGTAATTACGTATGTACTGAATACGGAAGAAAAAGTTATGTTGCGCACTGTTTTTTTTTTCAATTTTTTTTTTTTTGATAGTTGTTTTTTATATAAACTATTATTCTGAACAATATTTTTAAAAATAATTAAATTATCAAAGTAACTATTTTTTTAAATTTTCATCCTCTTATAAGGATGGTTTTTGAAGGTGGCATTAATTTTAAATCTTTTATTTAATCATTTTGTGTTATAAGTGATAACTCTTTATAATTTTTTCGAAAGAAAAATCGATTTTGAAATTTTTTAAATTTCGTTGCAACTCCAACGTTGCAGACTTCAGACTCCTAAAAAGGGTGATATTTTTCAATTTTCATTGCGACAACAACATTGAAAACTTCAGACTCATTCATTTTTTATGTATAGCTTTTTAGGTGCTTAATATTAATAAAATGTAAAAGATTTTGTGGTAACCTAATAATTTCGAACTTATGATTTTTTCGATTTGTCAGTATCTTTGGGGGTGACTTTTTAAGTGTAAAAACATTTATTATCATAAAATTAGTTTATGCTATGAAATTATTAATATACTAATCAAATTTGTAGGAAATTATTCATTTTGAGAGAACTTCAATTTTTGTTGCGAATCAAATGGTTGACACTTCAGACACGTTGATTCATGGAAAGTCTGAAGTTCGCATGATTATTGTTGCAACTAAATTTGAATATCTAAAATCGATTTCTCTTTTTAAAAAAATTATAAATAGTTATGACATATGTATAAAAAGGTAAAAATTTCGAAAAATTATAACAAAGTCAATTTTATTATTCTACTAAATACTATTGATCAGAATTGTAGTTTATATAAAATCGAGGCAGAACATTCATTTTCAGACGTTTTCAGTATATACATAAACGCGTGTCAGATCAAACGGTACACTATTGTACAAAAATCGTTAAAACATGAATAATTTTTTTAATTGCAAAAAATTTTTGCAGAATATTAGAATAAATATAATAGACAATACTTTGTGCAAATTTGGTTAAAAAATTTTAAGAAGAATTATCGTCGTCCGTCTTTGAATGCAAATGCATTCATATGGGTATACGCATACGGGCCACATAATATATTACATAAGATATTTATAACAAATTCCTCTAAAATATTTCATTAAATTTCTTTTTTGAGTATAGCGTATTTTAATAATATTAATACATGAAAAAAAGTTCCGTTGTAAATATCTCGCCGGAAATTTATATTCGTATGTTTAAATGCACATGTACTTTTATAGATGTGAGCATACAGACCGACTAGTTAGTTAATAAGAAATTAGTATAAGACATTCCGCTAAATTTTTTTAAGGAACATCGTGTAATTTAAGATTATCAATACAACTTAATACTACTTCATAACTCGATACTACTTTTGAATGCAAAAAAATTTGTTTTAAAACATAATAATTTTCCAGATGAGATAGTAGCGTTTTTAGATATGTACAAGACAATTGAATATTAATTAAAAAATAAGTAAATTATTTATTAAGATCTGTTTATTGTAAAATATGAGTTTAAAACTTGCGTATATCAGTCAGTGAGCCTGAAAGAAATTTCAGAGTCGAACATTGCTACAAGAAGCGAGTACACACGTACTCGTTACGCTCACATATTATGCCCACATTACAATCTAACACAACTGTTAGATTCGAATCTCATCAACTCTAGAATTTTGATAATTCATTGCTGTAACTCCGAAACTTTGTAGTTGATCAACGTCGCTCTTTTGTTTTTCTAAACAAAGTTTTAAATATACAATCCGAGGTCTTCAAAACAAACTAATGTGTCATTTTACACATCATATGCCAAATTTGCGATAGTTCAATGGATCCAAATGTAATTCGTAATATATATATATATTACATTTTTTAAATTTCTTTTAAATACGAAACTGTACGTACATAATACACATAGATACTTTAGATACATAATAAAGCGCGCGCACATTACAATACTTTTTTTTAATTGTTTTCTCTAATCCCTCTATAATATTGTACTTAGTCTATCTACTATTTTTTAAACTATTATTATCAATAAATTACAAAAATTAATTGAACAGGGTGAGCAATAATGAAAAATAATTCATTTCTTATATAACAAGAATATTTACAAAACAAAATATTTTAGTTTGCTGAATTTTAGACTGTTTTTTTTTATTCATTACACAATTTAAGAATAGAAAAACTTAAAATTCAATGTATTTAAAAAAGAAAGTATTAAAAAATATTTGTTTACGTATTATAATATATCAGTCGGTAGATAATATACGTGTAATGGATACGTGTCCATTGTAATGCGTGTGCACGGGTAATATGCTCTAAAACCCCGAATAATGGTTCTGGCGGCGAATGTTATTATTTCTAATTAACAATATTCGGCCGCCGTTATACTCACATGAATAAGACTGCATGAACATACAAAAGTACGTAATACCAATTTCTGGTACAATATTGACAGAAAAATCATTTCGTATGTATTGATAAACTTAAAATACATGACGTTTCAAAAGAAAATTTAGTGGAATGTCTTAGAGGAATTTGTTATTAACAATCTAAGATGTTAATAAATACAATAAACTTATAAATATTATCTTAGGTAAGGAATGACGATTCATACTCAGGGTGTCGTTAATATAAAATGTAAGTAACATAAAAAAAAAAGTTTTTTTGGTTCTAATATAGTCACACATCATTCTGTTTGTAGAGAGGGAAGCTATGCCTAGTGCGCAAGCTCTTGCTCTAGGGCGGCATCCTGGGGTTGCTGGCTCTTGTATTGATTCTCGTTTGTAACTGATCTTTTGCTCCCTTGCAAGTGAAAAAGAGAGTGTATGAGTGAGAATAAGGAATCTGGAGATTGCAACGTTGTTGTGTGTGCAAACGAAAAATGAAAAATTTTAAAATCGGATTCTTAACTATAAATTCTTAATATTTTTAACTAAAAATTAATTTTGTGTATTTGAAATATAATTTGCTGTTTAATTGCAACATGAGAAAAATTTTATGCTTTTAATTTGCGACTGATCCCGCTTCAAACGGCTAGTTGCAAATATTCACGTATGTGTAGCACACAGGTTTACAAGCGACAGTCGATCTCAGCAAGATTCGGGGGCTCGAAGATTTTTACGAGTCGATATGTTAATCCTCTACTTTGCGCCTCGGCAACGTCGCTTATTTGCTAAATAAACGTCTCAAATTACCTTCGTGTCCACTACACCACGAAAAAGTTATTCATAGTGTTAGTATATTGATATAAATACTCTAAAATTTCAGAGTCAAAAAAGTAAAAATTTTACGAATTTGTTGTTAAATATTGTACAAATGTAAGAATTTTATGACATTTTTTCTCATTTCTCTCTCTCTCTCTCTCTATCTCTCGTTCTGTCTCTCATTAAGCTACTGCCAAATGATCTAAAGATAAACTCATATATTCTTTTATTTGTCATATAAGAAATAAATATCCATACGTAATAAATATTGTAATTATAAATAAATATTTAAAATGTACATAAATAAAATTATTATTATATATAGTTTATAAATTATACTGTTTCATTTTAAGAAATATAATTTCATTAAAAAGAAATTAATTATAAAGATACGAGTCTAAATATTTATGTTGATAATTTATTTAAAACAATTATATATACATGCTTGATTGATTAAATTATTAATAATCGCGAAAAATTATTTTTTTCTTGAAAAACTAATTTCTTTTATTTTTTCTTGTGCGAACAACGTAAATCATTAATATAAAAATCCACAATTTCTATTAAACAGTTATTATAAGCAATACGGTATACGGCATTAAAAGAGAGAAAGAGAAAAAGAGAAATGGACAATTGTATGGTTAGAAATATAAAATATATTCGCTGATTCAAATAAAGGGATGATTTTCTATTACTAAAGACTATTTTTATTACAACGTTTAGTGAAGTGTTCACTAATCCAATGAAAATGGATGATGCAGTCAAAATTATTGTGTATATCATATATTGAATAAATTAGATTAGATAAAGAAAAAATATAAGTCAGTTTTACAAAGTTATTGCAATTAAGGAAACAAGTGATCAAAAATTCTTTCGAACGTTAAAAGATTTTGAAAAAATGATTTATATATATAAACTTAGATATGAACTTAAATATTAACATTCAAAATCGCAAGCGAAAATAGACGAATTTATAGTTGTAAAGATCTAGCAGTATTGTAAAAATGTTTCAAAATGTTATGATTATAGAAAATATGTAATCTTTTTAAATGTTTTATTAATAATTTAAGCTAGTAAATTTAATGCGAATGATCTAATTACAACGTAAATGTACTAAAATTAATGATATGAAACAAAATAATAAGATTTTCAGTATGTATGCAATATTGACTATTGAATAGAAAATTTAACTATAAATAAATTAAAAATTTATATCTTATTTAAATAAATTTATTATTTGAAAAATTGGAAGTAGCCAAAAATTAAATTCTACAAAAACGTCCCATAAAAAGATACAATCCTTAAATTTTTAATTTATCAAATATATCTCATATGTATGTTTATAAAATATAAGGAAGTTAAAGATTATTATTACTATTATTGTTAATTAATAGATATTGCATAACAATAATACAAAAATGTAATAAAATTACAGTATGGTAAAAATTTTTTTATTATGGAAAATAGAAGTTCCACTAACTATTTTCATTAAGGTATTCGTAAAAGTTATTCTCAAATATTAATAATAAATCAAAATATGAGAACTGCGTTGCATGCGTATTAGATAAATTTTGTATTTAAATATTTAAAACTTTTCGACCGATATTGTTTCAAGTGTCAGTATACATATATTCACACATCTTAAGCACACATCGAAATGTTTTAGCAGGGTGATATTTAAACTCCGCAAAACTCGTAAACTCGAAGATTTCTCAAGAGTCGATCCATAGATTGTATATTTTGCGTCGCGACAATATCGCTTATTTTTATGAACAAACGTTTAAAATTTACTTTGAGTCAAATAGTTCACGAAAAAGTGCAATCATAGATTTAGAATACTGTCATTACATTATTGTCTATTCGCTCAAATATTATAGAGTACATTAATTAAAAGTGAAACAGAAATGTTAACAATAAGGAATAATGAAAACAATTGCAACTTATCATTCTCGCTACAAAGACAAGTAAAACAACTATAATCTCAATATTAAAATCGATCCGGAACATTGTCAAATTCGTTGTTATATAAAAAGAATTTCGCGCGCGCGCGCGCGCGCGTGTGTACTGTCGATTATATTTTCTACAATACACAATTTCTGTTGACAGTTATTATTTTATTGAAATGAGTGTTTATACATATATTCTTGAAAATTTTCGAGCTACGTGCTCGCGGGATTTGAAATGTCCTTGTGAAGCCTGCCTATGTGTGCTATATATGTGAGAATCTTTGCATACAGACGTTTGAAAATTAAATGCATAAAATTTTTCATTAAAAAGCAAATTATATTTTTTCTAAAAATTTTTATATTTATGAATAAGTATTAAAGCTAACCTTTAATTATATTTAAAAATTATTTATTTCCTCTTTAGTAAAACTTTAGTGGTCTATACTCATTAGTTGTATAATTATATTTTTAACCTTATTTTATATTATATATATTTGAATATATTACTTTGAAATTTAATAACATAAACAATATTCAACTTTTATGTAATATATATAGGGGTGAATATGCATGATTTATAAATGTATTATAGTTAAAGTTACATGTCGGTTTTTTTTTTTTCAAAAAATTTTTTTTTATAATATTGATTATCAAATTGTTGATAATTTTTATTATATACTGACATGTATTTTAAATTACATATTGAAAGTCGAACTAGGAAAAATTTGTCTATTCGAGTAAATATACATGAGAATGAAATTTCATTGGATCAGACCACATTGTGTATGTGTGTATGTGTATGTGCGCATAGGTGTATGTGTATTTATATAAATTTTTGTTGCAACTATTAATTATGTTTTTATCTTAAAATATTTTGGTATCTAGAATAAAAAGATGAATTAGATTGACACTTACTAAATAATTATCAAGAATGAAATATTAATTTTGTTAAATTAATGATTTTTATTTGAAATATGAACTTATTCATAATTTTTTACCTTTTTCCTACTAGAAATCCATAAAATAAATTCACGATGTAACTAAATAATTAAATATGAAAGTATTGCACTCAGATTTTAATTAGTAAAGCTGTATTATTAAGCTTATATTATTAAAATCAGTTACCACTATATTTTATGCTTATGTTACGCGACCCACACCTTATAAAATTACTGAATAATTACAAATATAAATATTTTTTCGTAATTTTATATTAATAATTTGAATAATTTTTGAAAATAGATATATAAAAAAATATTGAAAATTGATTTTTTTTTTGGTTTTTCTCTTAGTTATTGAATATTTCTATGTATATAATCTTTGCAAATATACATAATTTATTTGTAAAGAATTTCGTACAAATTCGTATCGAACAACAATTTCGTATCGAACAACAATTTCGTATCGAAAATTTTTCTTATAAAACCTATGTTTTCTATCTAAATAAAAAAATTTCTTTTAAAGATGCATGTGAGATTAAACGAAAATTAATGTTTTAAGATGTTATGAGCATATTTATAAATCTTTTCACAATTAATTTGTTACTAATAAAATTCTAGTTGTTATATTGCAAGAATAAAACTTATGAGTAAATTCTTTTAATTTGCATGTGGCCTAACAAGAGAAAGTAAAATGATATAGACAAGAAGAGCGAGGGAGAGAAAAAAAATAAGATAGTAAAAAGTGAGATTATGATTTTTACGTTTGTACATTACAGCTTTATTGTAAAAAAATTCGTAAAATTTTCAATTCTTTGAGTAATTAAATATTGGAGTGTTTAGATAGTTATATTAACATCAGTATGTTAGTTTTACGATTACACTTTTTCATGGGGTAATGGCTCTACGTAACTTGGAGATTCGTGTTTTGAAAATGAAAGACGACATTATATTCGTAGAGTAAAGCCTAGATTCGAGGGATCTTAGGAAGTTCATAGGTCGCTTGTAAGCTCATTCTATGTGTGCTTAAACCCGTAAATGCTCGTGTAGTAAGCACTAAAAATAGTGCCGGCCTTATGAAATCTTGGAGGCCGAAGAACATGTAAACAATTGAAATTTTTGAATTTACCTAATATTATCGACATTGATAATATATGAATAGAAATTTTTTTAAGCATAAATAGAAGTTTGAAATGTTAAACATCCGTAATATAGGATCTTTTAACAAATTTAGATTTTACAACATTTTTATACTTTTTCTATGAACTTTTATTAATATTGTAGTAATATTATTATTAATATCATATTTTTATTCTTACATATAAAAATATTTCAATTTTTTAAAATTAATATATTTAATAAATTGATTAGGAATTTGAATTTTTATATTGAATTTAATTTTGCAAAAAAGTGTCTTTTCAGATCTAAAACTGGCTTATACAGCGTTTTCCATGAGTAACGTTACATATGGACTTTTGTTTTTGCACACATCTGTAAGGAAAAAATCAGATTTATTCGTTGGATGATTTCGCTCAGTTCACGCAGTTAGTTTGTGACTACAGTCATTCGTAGTTCTAAATACCACTTTACAATTAATACTTTAACATTAGTAAACATGATCGAAAAAGGCTTTGTGCAATGTTTCTGTGACAGTTATTATAAACTAATATAATTCTCCTCATACGTGTATATGCATAAGAGTTATAGGCATTTAAGTACAACGAGCACCAAGTTCCTCGCCGATTTTCCAAATGAATTTATTCTTTGATACGATAGTTTGGTAATTTTAATGATAAAATATCTGTGTGAACAATTACACGTTTTTAAACGTTTATAAAGCATTAATTCGCCTGTTAGTATAAGATCAAGCACATGTTGGTATTCTTGAATAGCTGAAAGAATATTGCAGTTATTGCGCAAGGAGAAACTGCCAAAGCTCGTCTTTATTTTACAATCCATTGGTTAAGAAAACAAGAAATTAGCCGCAAGAATATGTGTGTGTGTGTGGGTGTGTGAGTAGGACGAATAATGTGTGTTCATTTCGATCACCGCTTATGTACTTTGGTCGAAATCGAAAGCATTTAGTCGGTTAGGTCGATTCTCGAGGAGTGCACGCCGCCTGTCGAGGTGACGCTGTACTGCCCGGTGCCAGCTAGTATTCGGCTTGATAGCTGCGCTACTTCGACTATACAGAAGGGATAGATCCAAGGTCGAAAGTTCTGGACATCGTCTCCGAGAGTAGTAGCGTCCTGGTTAATCGTACACTCTTAGCAGATAAACTTGCAATATTTTTGACAGCCGCGCGAGCGCATATCCCGAAAAATGCTTCTTTGGCTTTTGGCGGCGCAAACAAACATTGAAATCAGCTATTGGCTCTGCCAGCAGCAGTCGGTGATAGACCCAGTTCGCTGAGAAACCGAGCAGCCGTGTTTTCGGATCCTTATTCGCTGAATCCTGCGTAATTATTATCATCCTTGCGCCTCTTGCATGTGACTATCGGCGGCGCAGGCGTACGAGGCCTGAGAGAAGTAGCAGCTGTGGATGTGCATTCACAGTACGTAATCTTGCAAGCAGGTCACATAATTTGTTATGCAATTGTCATTGTGGATTTAATTGTGGATTTGTACGAGTGCGTGCGTGCGTTCCTTTTGCAGGTGATTCTGCCGATTCTCTTGACTGTGATGGTACTGCTAAAAATATCAGTTGAAGTGACTTCAAAAGTCTACAAGAATTCCTTTCTAGCAGGATTTTTCAAGGAATCTCACTTTTTCTTGTTTGAATATTCTGCGAACGTTTGCACTTCACTACGACATTGACGTCAATAATTTTGATATACGTAACATGTGGAAAAAGCGTTATACTTTCTCTACATTTTTTCTGTTATGAGCTGAGCTCACATCTTCCATAATTGTTTGTTTCCACTTATATCGACTAGTATTTTTAAATTTTTCTTTGAAATATAGACTACAATTGCGTATTTTATTTGGTATTCTTACAACGATAATAAAACTGTTCTTATATTCTTTACAATCTAAAGTATTTTACAAGAATGGATCAATAAATATTATTTAGAAATAAATATTTTAGCTTTCTTAAAAAATGTTACAAAACTTGCTTCTATTATTTTAATAGGATCTTATCGAATGATGTACAAAATAGCTGTAAATGAAAAAAAAAAATTTCAACATTGCGACGTACACAATTTAAATGTTCGATTTTAAACTATTTTAACTGTGGCACGTGATATTTCATCTATAAAAAAATTTATAAACAAATTAAGTTCATTTTTTAAAATTTATAAATTATTAAATTACAGTATGCAACATCGAAAATAATCTAAATAAAAACTTACACAGAATTTAAATGGAGAAAAAAAGCATCAATGCTTACGAAATAATAAAGGACAATTTTATAAATGTTGACTTTACCAAGCTCTAGCAACATCTGGGCAATAAACATGAATTTTAATTGCATTAAAAATTATTTATTAACAAAGTATTAAACGAATGTATACAGTTTCCTTATCCTAACTTTCAGAGTGTAATTTATGCGTTTTCATTGATACTTTATTAAATAATAAATTATTACATTACAGAAGAATCCTCAATTTTCGAATTGTATCAAATAAATTTTTATTCAATAATTATATGTTATCAGAATATAAAGTGCAAGTCAATAAAACTGAATTTTATAAAAATATAAAAGATATATTAAAATTAGTAAAATTGTATTTAATATACATTTGTAATAATATGCCATTATAAAATGATACGATAAATATTAAACGAAAACTTTTAGATAACATACACACATTTTTCAGCAATTTCTAATTTTATATATTGCAATTGAATTTTTTCATTTTAAATGTATTATTTAAAATTATATGTATTTAAAAAAAAGATACAAATATTTATGTATGAGAATAAATGATAATTAAGAGCAGATAATAGCGTGTGTATTTTAGATAATATTGAGAGAATTGAATAATTTTAATGAACAAATTAAACTAAAAGTAAAACATAAAGTACTAGTTTAAAAAATAGAGGCGTGAGTACTCAAGTATAAATAAAGATAAAGAATGAATTAAAGAAATTTAAAGCGATCAACTCATTAAAAAATTTAGTTGTCTACTTTATCATCATTACAGAATAAATGAGATCAATAA
Source organism: Wiebesia pumilae (assembly GCA_018907045.1). NCBI lineage: Eukaryota > Metazoa > Arthropoda > Insecta > Hymenoptera > Agaonidae > Wiebesia > Wiebesia pumilae. The sequence continues at coordinate 1,707,792 of JACCHZ010000133.1, read as the reverse complement.
GGCACAGTTGAAAGTTTAAGAGTCTGAAGTTTGCAATGTTGTCGCAACGAAAAATGAAAAATTTTTAAATCGAATAATTTCTTCAAAAACCTATCAAAAACTATTAATTATGTTACAAAACGATAAAATAATGAGTTCACAAAAATTCTACCCTAATAAGCCACCCTTATTAAGGGTTGAAATTTTCAAAAATTCATAAAAGAGTAAATATTAATATTGTACAAAATTTCTTTTTAGAAAATCGTTAATATATTAAAAGAACTCGAAAAAAAAATCGATGTGGAACTTTGACTTTAGTGCATTTATATATTATGCATATTCACTACTATGCATATACCCCCGTACAGGCGTGTATAATATTTAATAAAAACTTTTCCAAAAACATTTTACAAAATCCGTTTTCAGATTCCGATGTATCATTATATACCAAATACAACCATAAAGTTTCATTTCGAAATTCGAAGATGAACTTAGTTTTAATGCATTAATATGCATATGCAGTCATACATCTATGGGTATAGGACGTATGTATTTGTTAATAACACTCTCACAAATACATTGCACAAAATCTCTTTTTACTTTTTGACGTCATTTTATGTACCAGACACACAAAATTTCATTTCGAAAATCGGCGCGGAACTGTGTTCGTTGCACTTGAATGTATATGGCTTTTAACACGTGCGTATATGGGGGCCGTATTTTGTAAAATGTTTTTGTAAAAGTTTTTATTAAATATTATACACGCCTGTACGTGGGTATATGCATAGTGATGAATATGCATGATATATAAATGCACTAGTCAAAGTTCCGCATCGATTTTTTTTTCGACAAATTTTTTTCGAGAGTCTTTTAATATATTTAACGATATTCTAAAAAGAAATTTTGTGCAGTATTAATATTTACTCTTTTATGAATTTTTGTAAATTTCAACCCTTAATAAGGGTGGCTTATATGGGTAGAATTTTTGTGAAACTCATTATTTTGTCGTTTTATTACATAATTAATACTTTTTGATAGTTTTTTGAAGAAATTATTCGATTTTAAAATTTTTCATTTTTGGTTGCGACAATAACGTTGCAAACTTCAGACTCCTTGTTTTATAACGATTTTTGTGCAGTGTTGTATCTTCTACGCGCAAGAACTGAAAACGCACGAAAAGTAATGTTCCGTCTCGATTCTATATAAACTATGATCCTGATTAATAATATTTAATAGAACAAAAAAATTGACTTTGTTATGATTATTCGAAATTTATACCTTTTTATAAAAGTAGTTTTTGAGGGTGAAATTAATTTTAAACCTATAATTTATCATTTTATGTCATAAGTGAAATTTATAGTTTTTTAAACAACAAAACATCGATTTTGAAAATTTTCAATTTTATTACAGTTAATTGTACTACTTACAATTAAACGCAGCGAGTTATTGCAATTGAGCTGAAGACGGCAATATTATTGGACATAATATATAAATGGTAAATTGTTAAAAATAAGCATCTTGTGACATATAATTATTTGTTAATATTATAAAAAGAAAATTTTTTAAATGGTGTAAAAAAATATTTCACTCAGATGTAGGTTTTTAATTTTATACAGATTATTGTAAGGAATCTGAAGTCTGCATTTTTTGAGTTGCAACAAATTTTAAAGATTGTAAAAATCGGTTTGTTATTGAAAATATCACAAATAATTATCAATTATAAATAAAATGATAAAATATTAGGTTTACCTTAATTTCCACGCAAAAAATTACCCTTTTAGGGAAGAAAAAATTTCGAAAAATCATAATGGGATCAATTTTATTATTCCACTAAAATTTAATACGTATATTCAATGTACATGCACCTTATGTACATGAGCATATCGGTACGTCCAAGATTGTGAATAACAAATTCCTCTAAATGTTTTGTAGAAATTGCATATTTTAACAATACATTGAAAATAAGTATACTATTTTACAACTGCTAAACATAGAATATAAATATATTTTGTGATTTAACATTTACACTTTATGTATAATTAATCATAATTCTATTAATATGTAAATACTACAGTTAATAATCTTAGATATTTAGAATATGAAAATCATTTTGTTTTCTTAAGAATTAAATCTTAAATATAATCGAGATGAGCTTTATAATTTTAAAATAATAAATTGTTTTTTTATAAAGATAAAAGAGCTATTGAATTGAAGCATTTTTTGAGATTGTGTTAACCTACAAATTATTTTTGCAAGAAATGAAAAATTTTATGTAATTAGTTTTTGTGAACTAACCAAGAGTTAGTACACAAGCATTCACATGTCAGTCACAAAGATTTTCATGAATCCTTGCGTAATTCCTTAACTTTTCGATAAGGCAATGATGCATTTTTTTTGAACATCTCAAATTTATTTCGAGTCCAGTACTCTACGAAATATAACATGAAAATAAACAATTTCTCTATACTCTCTAATATTCAAAGTCTCATATTAGTAAAAAAATTATGAATTTTTTAGACTAAGAAATAATTTATAAATATAAAAATTATAACTTAAATTCTTTACTCTTATTTTTAATAATAATAATCAGAAATAAAATTTTATATAATTACATTATTTTTTGAACTTACGATTTTTTCATCTCCCTATAGAGGTGGTAGTATATTTTTGTACAAGCAACAAAAATCACTAATAAAAAGTTGTGGAATTCTTATTGAACAGATGTTATAAATAATAAAATGTATGCCGTTCATGAATATATGAACAGCATGAGTATGTGTCTGTAGTATTCATATGAGTTTTCGAAATATATGTTTCAAACTCCTTCGTACAATGTAACCAAATGATATAATCTAACTAAACATTGTTATATACAAAAACTTGTTCCTGAATACGACAGTTTTATAACCGTAAGAATAAAATATCAATAATTCTTGTCATTAATGATTGATGTTGACGGACGATCTGATAGATGTACTCATACATGTCGCAATTTTGTACAAAATATCAAAACAACATAATCAAACCTTTTATTTATATTATATTCATATTTTTCATTTAAAAGTGTAAATAATTATAATTAATAATAGTTTGTAGAATAAATTATTTGTAAAATCATAAATTTTCTAATCTTTCAGTCTCTAATTAGGGTGATTTGTAGGGGTTGTTTTAAGATAAAATTTAGTTTTTATAAATTTTATATAATAATTATATGATTTAAGCAGTTTCTTAAAAATTGTCATGTTTTAAATAAATTCATTTGGATATTTCAACTTTGTAAACTTCATACTCCGATATGATTTAGTTTAATAACTTCAATTACAATATTCTGAATCGAATTAAATTTTAAAATACTGCGTGTTTTATTTTGTTTTTGTGTAAAGAACAATTTTCTAAAATAAAATTTTGGGAAACACCTAAATTTTCTTTATTATTAACAATAACGTTCAGTATACCTACGTTTGTACGTGTACATACGCGTTTACTTTATTATTTATTATTTACTACAAAGTCTTCAACAATGTTCCGGATCGAATTTAATATTGAAAAAATGTAGATTTTATTTGACTTTACATACGAAACGATATTCTGAAATAGTATTTTGTTATTAACAATAACCAAAAGTATACATATGATAAGTTTATTGTTTGAAATATTTAAAGTTATAATTATTTAAAAAACAGAGTTTTAGAAAACCACTAAAAATAGTAGTAAATTTACACAATTTTTCAATGTTTTCTTAATTCTTAAAATATTTACAGTTGATAGGGGGCATTTTTTAACATAAAAATTTTTTTAATATAGTTTAAAATTTTTAACATGGAAATAATTAGGTGCTTCGTTATATTCATAAAAAAAGTACTTCAAGTTTAAAAAGCTTATGTTAACTATAGATTATCAATTAATTAAAGTTAATTATTTGTTAGTTTAAAAACTACTCTAATTCAGTTTGAATATTTTTATTTTTCTGAATGAGAAATAATAATGAACTAATAATAATATACTAATAATAATGAATTAATAATAATGAATTAATAATAATGAACTAATAATAATAATAATAATAATAATAATAATAATAATAATAAAAGCTTATTTATGTCAATAGTACGAAACTAATGTAATTACATTTTCAGCGTAAGGATCAAAATCCAAAGGAGAAAGCCACTGGAAGTACGACATATAATTCGTTCGGCGACGATATCTATCTTGATGATCAAGATGGTTTAGAAGGCTCGGGTCGGGGAGGCGGTGAGGTTCGCGACGATCTCGAGGCGTCTGGTAGCGGCCTTGGCCCTGACGACGAAGACGGTGACGACGGTAGTGGTAATTACACACTTTCTATTAACCTCGTTTTAAACTTGTAGAGCTTTATTTTTACGTGTTTTCTTTTATTTGAAAGATAAACTGATTTTAGGGCAAAATTATAAAGCATCTTTTTTCAGCTTTTCAAATCTTTTATTTTTAAAGCTCAAGTTACGCGAGTTTATTATCTTATTATATATATATATATATATATATATATATATATATTAAGAATACATTATTGTATTAATAAGAATAAGTTTTTTATTAATTAATGAAAATATGCAATATTGTTCTTCAAAGTATATAGCATTAATAAGTTCTCTGGAATATAGTTAGTACTGTTTAAAGCTTCAAGTGAATAAATATATATTTTTTTAACATTAAAGTAGTATCGACATATTTTATATGTATTTGTTTTCTTTAAATGTAGTTATTTATTAAATTATTATAATTAAGATTTTATAATTATCGACTACTTATTAATTTTTATTTTATTTGTTCCTTTTATTCTTTATTAGAATTCAACAATCATAACACCATTGAACCCGTTGCGAACAAACCAGTGGAACCCAAAGTTGTTGAAGAAACAATATACAAAACTAAGCAGGTACAATTATGTTAATTGTGTATTTTTCTAATCATTTAATATTAACTTCACATTGAAAAAAAAGTTTTTTTATAATCTTATTTATTTAGATTATGGAATATCATTTAAATAAAAATTAAAAACATATAATTATATTATTATTATAAATTTAAAGTTTCATTATGTTATTAAATTTTTCTATTAATTTTTTATTAGTTTAGATAAAATTCTAAAGATGTTAGTTTTATCATTTGATTCTTGATTAGTAATTTTTAGTAATGCTTTCACAACTAAATTATTTCAATGTATAATATAATGAACGCGCACGCGCGCGCGTGTGTATGTGAGTGTGTGTGTTGGATTGTTTATCAGAAAAGCATTTACTTATAATTCAATGATTTTATAATTATTGTAAAGAATAATACGAAAAATACTAGTATGTATGAGTTATATTCATATATAATTAAAGATATAATTTCTATATATTTCAAAAGTGACTTTTTATAATTATAATCATTTTGTAATTGTGTATTCGTATATTCGTTTGTATTTGTATATTCATATAATCTTTCTAAATATAAAAATATATAGTTAAAAAGTGTAATGTAAAAAATCGACTGGATATTTAAATTTGTTCCAAAAGAAATGTTTTTTGTTCATATCTTATTTAAAACATATGCACAATTTTTTATTACAACTAAAATCATTTAAAATGTGATATTTTTGTAATAATTTAATCTAGAAGAACTAAAATAAATATGCATTTGAAACTTAAATGAGTTCATTGAATATTTTTTATATTGCAACAAAAGTAATAATTTTAATTAGTATATTGTAATGAAATTTGTATTTACAGACAAATATTGATACTGTTAATCGACCAGACTCTGGAGTTGACGTTGGAGAACTTCCAGGTGGTGAAAAAGAACACGACGAGGATACTGAAGATACACGTGAAGTATACATCATGAATCCAAAACACGAAGACAGAGCAAGCTCTTTTTTTGCTCAACCTGGAGTATTGGCTGGTATGCATTAGCCTGTTTTAATTATTTTTAAATCTGCAGCAATAATTAAGTAATTATAAAGATAAAATTATAAGGATAATTTCATAGATCAGTAGAAGTTAGAAGTGGTATCAGTGCTAGTAAAATATTATGATGTAAGGCACATATTAACATATTAGGCACTACTTTCTTTTTAAATCTAACCGAGAAAAAATATTCGTGAAGAGATATAAACAATTGTTCTACTTTGATAAATATCCTATTTTAGTGTCTAAAAAAAATTTAAAGATACTGAGAAGTTGACCGAAGTGATAAAAAAGCGTTAAAAATTACTTACAAGATTGGAATATATTTTAGTACTTTGTGAATAAATTAATAAATTATTTAAAAAGAAAGATAGATATTTATTTAGGTAAAATTTCATTAAATATATTGAAACTATTACAGATTTTATTTTTTTACTTCTATAATTATTATTGAAAATATTGTAAGGTTTTCTTTAAACATACTTACATAATAGTCTATGTTTACTCCATGCTTTTTCAATAATGAAATTGATGGAAATTGAATAGCTATAAGGGACATAAATGTTGACATGAAGCTTTCGAAGAATATATAATTTTAAGGCTTATTTTATAAAAGATATTTGTGTCACAATTATTTCAAATCAATATTTATTTACTTTATTGATTAATATTATATATTAATTATATTAATTATAATATTATATATTAATTAACTATACATTTTGTAATTTTTTATAAAATATCAAAATAAAATAACATTGTTATAATATATAATATGTATTAATATTTACATTTTTAATTTTATTATGTTAATATTTGTCTTTAATATGACAATTTCGTTATCAAAGAAACTGTATACTATTGAATTGATTTATAAACTGAAGAGGTGATGATGACAATGATAATAACTGAATCAGCATTTTATATCGTTCAATAAAAGAGCAGTTTATTTTACATAGTTGAACTGTCATTAAAATTGAATCAATTATTAGAATAAATTCATTATAAAAAGAATAATGCAAAGATTACATATGGTTTTGTGTTTTAGCGGTAATTGGAGGTGCAGTTGTTGGTCTACTGTGTGCAATTCTCGTAGTAATGTTCATCGTCTACAGGATGCGAAAAAAGGACGAAGGATCATACGCTCTTGACGAACCGCGAAGATCACCGGTAGCAAATGCTTACCCCAAGCCTGGAGTACCCCAACATAATCGCGAGTTCTATGCTTGAAGAGACAATCTTTTCTTTTTATTCTTAGGTAATCAATTTAGGAGCAACGGCAGTTGCAGTTATGAGTCGAGAGAACCAAATATTTCTGTTAGTTCCCCTTCTCACTCATTTTCTTTGTACTCGTCTCTTTTTTGCTCTCTCTCTGTCTCTCTTTCTCTCTCTTTCTCTCTCATTTGTTCTCTATCTTTTAACCGTCTTTGTTGACAACAGTTGGAGGAGGATACGCGTCAGTCCCTCGGCGGCCCAATTGCTTCATCGCTTCTATAATACGTGGTTAAGAAGACAAAGCTACAAATTTATCGAACTCGAGTGAACGTCCAAATAAAAAGGAAAAAAAGTGTTTTAACTATTGCCGTTGGCTTCGAGCAGGACTCGGACCGTCGAGGGCATCGCGACGCAGAAAGCAAGAGTATATATATAACCCGTAACTATAGAAACTAATGTAATTCTTTATAACGCTTAATTTTTTGTAACTTACTGTAGTTTTCTTTCTATCTGTTTCTCTCACTCGCTCACAGATCGAAGAATGCTTCCATAAACATTACTTACTTGCATCTGTTATTGTCTATCGACAGAATTACTTCTTACTATATGTACTGACACAAACTTCTGAAATAAAAGATTTCTCATATGTAGAATGTTCTGTTACTTTGCTGTTTTCTTCCTCTGCTGCTAGGATCTTTTACAAAAATCTTCGAGAAACGATTATCTAAACTTGGTGTGTCTGCATATGGCATAAAAGGTAGATCATAAAAGACTTGTTGCTTATATCTATGAAATAGAAAGGAATTGCAATATGGAATAATAACTTGTGAAGAATATTGCATTTTACGTTAATCTCAAATGTACATACATATACGCATATTAATTATATAATTTGAGTGCCGATCCACAAGCACAATGTGAACTTGAGGTACAAGAACTAAAAAAGTTTCAGTATTGAGAGAGATGTGTCATGATTATTTTTCCTACTCTATAAACCTTTTCAAGCACGAATTCACATACATTTTTTTAATTGTTCTCGATCTATTCGATCGCAGTGTTTATATGATTTCGACGCATTCCAATTATTTTTGCAGCTATATTTCTTAAGTATAATTTTTTGTGCGTTTAAAAATTAAAGTTAGGCATTTTAAGAGCTTATCCAATGACTCTTTAAGCTTTATTAAGATGCGCGAATACTACAGTAAAAACGAGTTATCGAACAAAGTAAGTACTAGTTCAAATGAAATACAGTTTAGTGGAATCTTTGAAAACATCTATTTTTTGTTGTACACTTTGTGTATGCTTTTTTATTCGCTTTAACGCGGAGAATCGTTCAAACGAATTTTGTTTCATTGTTTTTTAAGAGATTATTTTGATTTTTGAATATGCCTCTGTCCTGATGATAATGTATGGCATTATCATATAACATTTTACACGTTTATTTACGCCTCCTTACGAATATTTTCAAATAAAAAAAAGAATGTATATCATCTCTATACTGCCATTTACATCTATTTGACTAAGTGAGAAAAAAGCGATTTGATACAAATTTTTTCCACGAGACCCGCCTTAAATGAACTCAGACACATGCAAAACCTATCTCTTATTATTGTTTTGCAAAATCGGAATCGACATATAACTAGAGTATCGCTGTCTTCTTAGAAGTTCATTTTTCTATAATTTATATTACATTGTCCTATTATTCTTTATTTTTTATAATAATTGACTTCTTACATTACGAATGATTGTTTGCGGCTGAATTATTTACATCAGTTCCATTTTTCTAGCTTGAAGCAAAGTGTTTGGTAATTTTAGTATTTCATTAAATTCTAAACTGCTCATTATTATTAAATTTTTATGCTCGAGTTAGTCGAGAGAAGGAATGAAGCCATCTTCAATTTTCATTTTTCATTGTCGAGTCTTAAAAGATATTCAGTATATTTTAATAACTTGTAACTTTTATAATTTGAATTGTCATAAGTAGTAGAAATGTATGAAATCAGAAAAAATAAAGAATTGTAAATGCAATAAATTATTGACAGACCAAAATTACTTTTGATTCAACATTTGTTTTTCCTAGACGTTATTACTGTTATCAAACCTACATTATTGGGTAACATTTTTCTTTTAAAAGCTCATAATTAAACCTCTTATAAATTGATCAATAATTATTTCAAATATAATTTGAATCCTTGTGAAAGAAAATAATAAATAGAAAAAAGTAATAAAGAAAGCAATATTTCAATAACGCGCAACGTGATGTAATTTAGTCCGTGTTTATTTAAAATTTGTAAACATTAATTTATAATTATAAAAGCGTTCATCATTGTATGAAGTTTGTTTCTTATTTATGACCATATCCTAATCGTTTAATTAAGACATCACCTTCTTGCACATAATTTCATTATCTTTTTTGTACCTCTTTACTTTAATGCTTTTCTTTTATTGCCTACTCTGCTTTTTACATTTCATTCAAAAAATAATTTGACATTTGAAGTTAAAAAATTCAGAGATATTTCTTTGTTTATGGAATTAGTTTTTCTGCATTTCTACTACATAATTTGGTTTCATTCAAATTGCTTTGTACTATCAATTTTGGAGCCAAAAAAATTTTTCTACTTAACATAAATAAGAACGTGAAGTTTTTTTCTTGATGACATGCTAGCTCTGAAAATATTGAAATTAATTTATTATGATATTTATTATTTAAAAAAAAACTTTCATATAATTAAATAATAAAAACGCTGTACCAGCATTCATTAAGTGCTTTTTGTATATACTATGAGTTAAAAAACATTAATTTAAAAAAGCTGCGAATCGATTATAAATAAAAATAAATAATTATGTTATAGTGAGCATCTAGTAAAGCAAAAAAGTAGACAAAATTAATCGAATATGCAGAAAATGTTGGTTTGGGTCATTTGAAAATCAGTTATCAGATACAAAAGTCGTTTTCGTTCTACGCGATATAATAGTAGCAAATAATGACTAGTAATAATAGTTATTAATAATAATTATTATAATAAAATCATATTTTATAAGAGGGTACAATATCTCTATTAAATGAGACGATTAAATAAAAAATGACAGAGAATCAGGAGAAAAAATGGTTTAGAGAATGAGTGCGAATGGCAACTACGAATAATTTTGTAGGTGAAAATTGATAATTTTATGCTGAATCAGCCGTTTTCTTAATTTAATAATAACAATAAATATGTAAATAAATAAATAAATAATTTTATTTATTTATTTATAGTGATTTTACTTTTCTAAATATAAGTATCCACGTATTTCCTGATAATTCTCTAATCCTTTTGCAGCTTCCTTTTCTTTTTTGCTTACATATCCCATATAGTTTTTAAGAATATGTATTTCATATATGTGTATATATTTATTTGCATACACGCATTTATGATAGAAAAATTCAAAGCGAAAGAAAAATGAAAAATGCGTATAGAATTGTATATGTACACGAAGAAACGATTTCGCGGCGATTTTTTAAGTAAAAGTAAAATTGAAATTCGTTAACCCATGAAACTTTACATTGATGATTTGTCGATATTCTGAAATATTTATTTAAAAATTTTTCGATAGAGCTCTTGTAATAAGGCCCACTTAAGAACGTTCACTTTACTAGATGAGTTGAATTATTATCTTATGAAATTATTTTGATATCAACTTTTTCATAAAATTTTATATTTCATTAAATTTATATATAAAATTCGTAACAAATAATTTATAAATTTATCAAAATTATGAACAAAACAAAAAGAGGTCGTATTCAAGTTTGAATTTAAAGTAAAATTTAGAGAAAGTAATGACATTTAAAAATCGAAGAACTGATATATATAATATACAAAAAAAATCAGGAGATTGGAATATTTTTAATAGTAAGTTTTATACGCGAATTTTATAAGTTGCAAAGTTTAGATATGATAATATAATAACTTGGTTCCATTGTTAATTCAGCTTTTTGTTTCTTCTTGTAATTAAGTGAAGATCACTTTTAATTTAATTCACTGTTGTGAAATTTTTATCATTTATTAAGTATCATTGAAGTATATTGTACAGAATACTTCAATTTCCTTTTAAGGTTTTTAATGAGATAGATATTGGCAAAAAATATCTTAATTGAAACTTTAATAAAAACGAAAGCACGGATTATCACTATAATAAACAAAAATACTAGCGCAGTTTAATTAAAATTAAGCTTTGAGCTTAATATTTGATCAATTCCTTACATTATCTATATCTATTTCCTTATTTTACTTTACAGCCCTCTTCTTTTGCTTATAAAACTTGCTAGTTAATGATATTTCTAATTTTCATGTATTTTATTTTACTCCCTCTGATTCGGTTTATATAAAAATTTAATTATAAAATATCTTCGAAATTTTGCCTTATAATTATATGTAAGTATTCATTAAATTGTAGAATAATTATAGTTTTTAATAAAATACTTTTATTAAGATCATTGCATAGTATTTCTTTGTTCACTCGAGGTGCTAATGTTATTTTTATTTCAAGAGGACAAAGAAATTACTTTAAAAAAACAAATAAAATAAAATATCTCGGACATTTTCGGTCATGATACTACTATCGTCCAATGCTAGAGAAGTAAAATATGTTACTATTAATTTTAAAAAAAGTTAATAATTGCACAATATTTAGTAATAAAGTAATGATGTATGTCGTCGATCCTATTCTGTAAATAAAAACACTGTATCGTATAAAGACGTAAGATATATAATAAAAATCTGTAATTAATTAATTTTGTTGAAATGTTTATTATTGTTTTCGCTTCTTAACCCCTTAATTTTGGTGTAATATTTTGTTGCCTTAAATAGAAGTTATTCGAAGAATATTGATGTGTTTTATACTTAATTTTTATTTCTTTTCTACTACATTGTAAAAAAATTTAAAATAAAATAAGTAAAGTATTAATGTAACATTTAATGCATTTTTTAAACAAAATTAAATGAAAATATTATAAAATTAAAATACGTACAATAAAATTTTGTATTTCTGATTATTGTTACATATGTTTAATACTTGCTTGTGTGCACGAATCCCGGCAAAAGAATTACGAGGAATATGATTGGAATAAAAACTATCCTGTTAATCGAGTGTGAGAACATTTACTGTCCCAGTAAAAAATGACCGTGGCTTTGTCTACATGGCGATTGAGGATATCGGTTCTAATTATACTCTTCTTATCTATTCTTCACACTATGCATTTCACGAAGATGTCTCGCCGTCACACATGACAATATACGTAATAATTGTACGAAATTTGCAATATGAAAAATTAAATTTATATAAAACCATTTTTTTCAAGTAAATGAAACTGTAAAAAATTAATTTGATAATATTTTCAATAAAATCATTGATTAAAGAATCGAAAGGAGCATATATCTAGAACTCATTATCAAGTAAAGTTTGTTGAAATTTTATAATATATAATATATTCGAAAGTTATTTATAAATTAATTACATTAATAAAAATATATTTTGATGGTATAATATCGTAATATAGTGACGATCCAATACAAAAAAGTATCTTTACAAGGTCGTAACATGCGCGAAAAAGACTGGTGTCAATAAGTCAATAAGTGTAAAGTTGCTGTCGCAACAAAAATTGAAAATTTCAAAATTGAATAATTTCTTTAAAAAACTATCGAGAAACTATTAATCACAACACAAAACGATAAAATGATGAGTTTTCCAAAAATTCACTCCCAAACACAACCCGTAGTGGGCGTTGAAAATCCATAATGGGGTAAATATTAATATTACACAAAATATTTTTTGTATACAGTCTGATATTTCATTGTACTCTAAACGCCCACACAAAATTTCATTTTGAAAATCGTTTTTGAAAATCGTTTTTGAAAATCGTCGAAAACACTTTCACAGAAACTTGCATCAAATATTTTTTCCCATTATGTCGTCTTATCATATATTAAACAAACACAAAAGTTTTGTTACGAAAATCGGGGCCAAACTTGGTGCCGCATTTAAATGCATATAACTCTTGTACATGTAGGCATAACAAAGCGGTATATAAATTGTTTTAGGCGTACGAGTGCATATCTAACATAATAATTAAGATTTTCCACACTAACTGAATAAATTTGGTACATATTTATAAAATATAAAATAAGGTTGAAAATATAATTATATAACTAATGAGTATAGAACGTAAATTTTTTTTATTTAACTTATATACTTTATATTGGAATAATCATAATTCTATTAGTATATGATTCTATAGTTAATATTCTTACATAAATATATTTATTTATATAGAAAAAATTTATTTTACTAAAGAGGAATTAAAAAAATTATTTAAATATAGTTCTAAGTTAGCTTTCTTTATGTAAATATAAAATTAATTTTTTGTAGGAATATAATTTGATGTTGAAATATAGCATGAAAAATATTTAATACATTTAATTCTTAATCGATCTTGCTTCAAGTGGCTAATTTAACATTGACATATGTATAGCACACATAGGCAGGCCTTATATGCACAGTCGAACTCGCAAAACTTGTAGTCTTGAAAATTTTTATGGGTCGATACGTTGATCCTTTATTTTGCGCCGCGGCAACATTGCTTATTTTTCTAAACAAACGTCTCAAATTCATTTCGTGTCCACTACACCACACATAAGTTTAATCATAGATTAGTTTAATATATAATAAATTATATATATAATAAATTTATAAGTTTAATCATTATAATACTGATAAAAATACTCTCTAATATTCAACGAGTCAAAAAACTAAACATTTTACGAATTAGTCGTAAAATATTATGCAAATGTAAGAATTTTAATTTGAAATTTTTTCTCATTTTTCTCTTTTTCTTCTCTCATTAAGCCACTGATAAATCATCTAAAGATTAAGTCATATATACTTGTGTTATCATATAAGAACATCAATACATAAAAAATATTTCAATAACAAATGGATATTTAAAATATACATAAATAAAATTATTAACAGATACAAAGTTTATAAATTATAACTGTTTCATTATAACAGTTATAATTTCATTAGAAAGAAATTAATGATAATTAGCATGTATACATGTTTTTGTTTATTTTAACTATTAATGATCACGAAAAATTTTTTTTTTTTTGCAAAACCAATTTCTTTTTTTCATATGCGAGTAATATAAATCATTAATACAAAATTGTTGAATCCCTATTAAATAGTTCTATAAGCAATAATTACACGCCGTTAAAGATCGAGTGAGAAAGAGAGAAACGGACAATTGTATGCCTTAAAAACATAAAAAATATTCGCTGATTAAAATAAAGGGATGATTTTCTATAACTAATGACTATTTTTATTACAACTATTAGTGAAGTGATAACTAATCCAAAGGAATGATCCTATCAAAATATTTATCATAAATATTGTCCTTTTATGTAACTTCTTAAATCAAAATAAGTATAAAATTATATAAATTAAATTAGATAAAGAATTATATAAGTCAATTTTACATATAGCTAGAATAGTCGAATTTGTAGTTTTAAAGATCTAAAAATATTGTTGTAAAAATGTTTCAAAATATGAAAAAATATTAGAAAATATGTCATTTTTAAACCATAACTATATAAATTTTATAAGTTACCAAATTTTATGCAAAAAATCTAATTGTAACGATATAGGTACTAAAGTTAACTGTGTTAAATAAAACAATAAGAGTTTTAGTATGTATACAATGCAATATTAACTATTGAATGGAAAATTTGAATATAACTAAATTATAAATTTATAAAATCTTGTAATGAATAAATATATTATTTGAAAAATTGGAAGTAAAAAACTTTGTAGTAAATTCGTATCAATATTTTCAGTTGTAAAATCAATATCACTGCTTTCATTTGCATTTCCAGTTATCATATCCTTTTTATGTATTTATTGAGAAATATACTTAAATTCTAATTTGTTAGCTCAATATTTATTAAATTATTACAAACACTTCTCTTGGTCTTATTTTCACGATAATTAACACTTTTTTGGTTTAATTAACAATAATTATAATTAAAAAATATTTATTAAATATTTATAATTATGTATTTTTATTAAGAGATAGAGTGATGAGTAGTTTAATTCTAGATTAATATAACTAAAATAAAATTGATTATATTAAACAATACACTTATAGTCCTTGTTATACATTTTCAAATAAAATTGTCTCATGGAAAAAAGATTTTTTAGTTATCTGTTTATATATTGCTAAAATACATATTTCAATTTTTGACGTGTTCATTTGAATAATTTTATTTAGTATATCGCAACTCTTAATAACATATTATATTTTCAGTAAACAAAATAATAGAAATTACTTTTGACTGATAATCTACGTATTATATATAATCTCTTTATCTACAGTACCTAAAATGTAATATACTTTCATGGTAAAAAAACATAAAATATAAAGAAATCGACACTATTGGATTATTTTAATTAAACAAGTATTCCCAGTTTCTATTATAATACAAATGATATATAATTTGCTAAATTATTAAAATATGATTATAGCAAATTATCCTAGATAAATATATTTGTACACAATTTAGGCACGTAAACAATTTAAATGAAAGTAAGCACAATAATGCATTCATTAGATATTTAATATATATGCAATCGAATACAATGAACCACAAGTTCCGTGGCGATTTTCAAAATGAAAATATGCAGTGTGTGTTTAACGTATAAGACACCAGAATGTGAAAAAACATTTTGTGCAATGTTTCTGTGAAAATTGTTATTAACAAATATACGGCTCTTTTTATTCACATGTGTATAAGTTATATGCAGTGAAATGTAACGAACACCAAGTTCCGTGCCATTTTTCGTAATCAAACTTTCTGTGTTTTGAGTTTGCTTTGAGACGCCAGAATGTAAAAGAATATTGTACAATACTATGTATAATAGTGTATAATAGTATATAAATATTATGTATAGTTCATTAAAGTTTCTATTTCCAAATCGATTTTTGAAATGAAATTTTGTGTGTACTTGTAAAGTATAATGAGATGCCAGAAGTTGAAAACAGATTTTGTGCAATATTTTTGTAAAAGTTTTAATTAAATATTGTGCGTGCCGGTATGTGAGTATATGCATAAGGATGCATATGCATGGAATAAAAATGTATTAAAATCAAGTACTACGTTATTTTTTTACAAAAATTTTTTCTTATTGTTTTTTCAATATTTTCAACTACTTTTATTTAAAAAATGATGTGCATTATTAATATTTTCTTCATTATAAGTTTTTAAAATTTTAAACTCCTACTAAAGTGACGTTTAAAAATAGAATTTTGAGGAAATTTATCATTTTATCGTTTTGTGTGTAGTTAAAATAATTCTCGATAGTTTTTAAAGAAATTATTTGATTTTGAAAACTCAATTTTCTTAGCGACAACAATATTGCTATTTCTAAATTGTTATTACTATATTGAAAATTCTCAAATAAGTACATAAAAATGAATATAAATAACTTACTTCAAAACGAGGAAATTCTCTGTACTTTTTCGAAAAATTATACGGTTGATATCATCTCCAATAAGGCGCATGGCGCACATTCTGGAATTTATACACGGTTACATAATAATGAGGTTTCCTGGCGCGATTTCCACTTTTCTATGATTAGTTGTATCTATCTAATACTGAAAATTGATTTTAAAGATTATCTAAACCCTATTATTTTATTTGTCGACCATAACCTCGACATAATATAAAAAACAACAAAACTAATTTTCGTTAGTTATGTATGAATAATGTTCGATGGTGTATTGTCTTTAGTTGCTTCATTTTAATTAAACAATTGGAAATACATTATTTATAGATAAAATACTTTAATAAAACAAGAGATCAAATAAAATCTCTTTTAATCAATTTTTTTTAATTTTTTCTTTTTGCTTGTTTTGAACTTTTTTGTTTCCAATATTATTCCTTAAAATTATAAGTTTGAAACTACGCTATTTAAATTTCTCAATTTTTTCAATTGTTGTTATCAGTTATATAAAAATGATTAAATACTTTACTAATTAAGAATATCTTAATAATTATTTTGAATAAGATATTGTCCATATGTCTAGATTACTATCTGTATCCATTTATAACAACTAAAGTTTTAAATAAGTATTTATAATATTATTATTGCTGTAATTGTATGTCATTGTATGTACGTTAATTTGTTTAACACTAGAGTCCTATAAAATACTAAATAATTCTCAAAAACTATACATATTTTTGAATCACTATTGTTGACAAAATTGTCATAATTGATACCTATTTTCCAGTTAAAATATACTGTTTTTCTGTTAATAATTTACATTTTAACATTTAAAAAGGAAGAACTTATTGCAACTGTTTTTAAATCATCTACTAATTTAAAGTTTATAATATTCAAGTAAATATTTGTTTCCTATCACCAACTGTATTTAGGTACATAAATGACAAAAAAAGAGTACAAGCAATCATAATCTCAACTGTTAATCATATATAATACACTACCCAAAAAAGTAGTTGACTGTTAGCAATCAAAAACTATAAGGTTAATATAAGATTTTAAACTTAGCAAAAAATAATAAAAAAGCAAATTAGAAGAGACAACTAATATTTCTTAATTTTCACAGGGAACTATAGTTTAATCGATGAAGAACTTTTGCTATAATAATTAATCTAAGATTATTCATTATTTATTCACTAATATTCGTTTTATTATTTTTACAATTTATACAATGTTTTGTGGGTAATTATTAAGTTGAAACTGAACATTTATATACCAGTTTAAAAAGAATAAATCTCGCAATCTCTCCAAATGCAACTGAACATTCTGTATAATATTAGTGCATAAATTATCCAATATTCTTATGTGCTCCATTGAATTATATTCTGTATACATCTTTTGATTACACTTTTAAACTTACATATGGATCATACATATTATGCATTAAATAAAGTGATACTTGAAGTTTGATTATTCAAGTGTTCAATAATAAGAACACATCTGAATGTACAGGTCACAAATACTTTACAGAACTATAATCATTATTTAAAATTTTTCTTCAAATCTTGTCAAAATGTCATGGCTCTAATTAAACAACTTAGTGATATCTACCCCTTTATTTTTAATGCATAAGAAACACTGTTGATTTGCCTAACCTGTGACAGCTCTGTATTATATAGAGTTAACTCTGGAAACTACAGCTCTTTGACTGTTATAAAGATCAAACACTGTTCCTTTTTGTTTGACATTTTGTTTGACATGTAAGAGCACTTAACCTTTGGTAGACAAATACCATATTTTAAATGCAACCTCCTGTTTCTGATACTGTGGATTAATGTGCACCTAGGCACCAATCAATTTTAACTTCACTTACTTTCAAATTTGAGTGCATGGATATTGATATTATTATTGACTTCAATTAAACTTTCTGTTTCTGTATTGCAAAGCTTTGCAAGTAGCTTATTATTAGTTCATGTTTGTAAGATTGATTTAACATTGATAGAAGTAGACATAGAAGTTTGTGCCATTGAACCAAAAATAAGTATATCACATTACAAAGGTGAGAAGTAACTACTGATTAAATTAATAACTATAGCTAAAATTTCTTTAAAAATGTATTTTTATTGCAAAGCTCAAAAATATTACTTTTCTTAAAAATAAAAATGATTTTTATATAAATACTTTAACTATTAATATAAACAATTGTAAAATAAATTGTAAGTTATTAATTTTTTGTTAAATATAAATCACATTTTATAAAAGTGTTTTGAAAATATAAATATGATTTTACAGATTTTTACAAAATATAAAAATTTCTTTACAATTTATGCATATATTTATTACATTGTGTATTTATAAAATTATATCTGTAAATTACAACTTAACATTTTTTATTTAATAGTATAATATGTAAAATTGCATAATCTTAAAAATAATAGCTCATATTCATTTTACAAGCTACAATAATTTTAGAGTAACATTATTAAAATTGTTTCAGCTATATGAAAAATAGCATTTATTTCAGCCTCTTTTATACTTTTCCCATGAGCTATTTCACTTATAATTGGATTAGTGTTCAATTGTAAATTATAAATATGTGTTTTTGAAGCAATGCAATTAATTCTTTGTACCTTAATCTTTAAAATATCTAAAGCTGTTGTGAGCTTTATCATGACTTTGCTAATTGTATTCTTATGTATGTAAATGGAAATTATTTCATTTTCACATGCCTGAATTACATTCTTAAGTATTTTTAATACTAATTCACGGTCTTTATAAGAATATCTATCTTTTAAAAATCTATAGCTTTCATCATATGTAATTTTATTATTTTCTTTACTTTTATGTAATGTGGGGCTTCTTAATTTTAAATAATTGTTTATGCCTATGTTCATATAATTTTGCATTGCTAATTGGATATTTTCAAGGTTGCTCATTTGTAATAAATTTGGTGTAATTATTTTTATGTCAGAAGATACACGATTAAACATTTTTTGTGCTGCTAAAGATTTGGCTTCTTTTTTAGTATTTCCTATAGCTTCTTCTTCAAGACCATTGTATTTACAAACCATTGTAAACAAAGGTCGATGAGATTCACCAACTGTACTTTTATGAATATACTCAGGTAATATAACGGAATTAATTACAGCAAACTCCTAAAATCAATTTAATCCTTAAAAAATAAAAAAGATTCATTGTTTTTATTAAAAAAATAATACATTTAAAATAATGATAAACCTGTAATTTCCCTATAAAATTAGTTGGTGAACTTAATGCAGATATTTGCAAAGATCTCTTACTTTTATCATCATTGTTATTACTGTTAAAAATATTAGGATGCTTAAATAAATTCAAATTTTTATTTGGATATAATAGATTTATCATCTTTGTTGCAGCATTAATTTTAGCCTCTTTTTTACTGCTACCTTCTCCTTCAGTATTATATATGCCACATTTTAAACTAATTTTGAATAAATTTATGTGAGAACCAATTTGTTGTTCAATTAAAGTATAAGTTGGCAGTATTTTATATTTAGATACTTCTATTTGAAGCCATGATATAGGATTATCTTCCATTTTCTAAGAAAAGCAAATAACTGACATTATTACTCAGAGATTTTTTACATAAAAAATATGGAAGAGTGTAATGTATTAAAAGTAATAAGTATTTAACAATAACAAATAAATTAATTATTATGCTTAAGAAAATATTTATTTAAAATTGTTAAATATTATAAGTTTTTAAATATTCTTGGATTTTTTAATGAAATAGCAATACATCAATTCTTAAATAATTTTTTTTTTGGTAATATTTGTCTTTAATTAGGTTGAGAATATTATATATAAAAAAAATTGTTGATAAAATAATGATTATAAAGTAACATTTTCATTTTTATTGGTCATTAATATCATTTATAAGAAGATTCTAAATTTTCAGATAATTTAATAAAATATATTTCTCTATATAAATAAAATACTGATTCAATTTTACTTTTTGAAAATGTAATTTTATTTAATTTTTATTTAATTAATTAATAATTAATATAGTTAATTCAAATAAAGAAGGGATCAATTTTATCTTATTTAATAAAATGATAAGTTATAAATAATTGATATAATCTAATAATGAACATTGTATCTAATTTTTCTGCTCAGATTTAAAAATAAAGTATAAATTTTACAGTTAAATATAACGCAATGTTAATCATATTTTAGTATTTATGACATTAACAAAAGTAAATGAAGTATTATAGTAAATTCTTAATTAAAATAGCTAATTACCTATTAAACAATTAATGATAAGAATTTTATGCTTAACATTTACAATCTTATTACAATAAAATTTAATAAGTAAACGCAGTTAAATTCCATACAAAGAGAAGTATAATTAGATCGGTATTCGGATAACGATGACGAGTTTGCGCAATAGAGGGAAAAGTTCATTGGAATAAAAATGTGCGCATAATATGAATATCCACTGTAGCGCTAACAGAATTTCGTATCCTTATCAGAGACTTACAGGCTTACAATTGTTTTTCACTCTTCTACAAACGTTCAAATAAAATAATTATAAAAAAACCTATCAACAAATATGATTTTATCCGGTTTAAGTATTTTGATATTTTAGATTTATTTTATTTTAATTCAATGCTTTTCAATGAAAATTAACAAAATGACTTTATTTCGACATCCGAAATTTCCAAGTTATATGATTAATAAGTTAATTTGTTCTAATATCAAGTATTCATAATAGTTAAACCATTTTATGTTATCAATAATAAACTAAATCTGGGGACAAGGAGTTGCAAATATAACGTTTATATACAAATAATGACTCAAGTTATTATGCTAAATAATCAAATATTTATTATTAAAAAAAGCTTATTTTGCTTAACATTTTTGATAGAAGAATTTTTTAATATAAGTTGGATATAATTGTATAATGTATAAAGAAAATCATAATTAGCTGAGAGAATATAAAATTATCATAAGACTAAAAGATACAAACGTACGTTACTATATTAATTGAAAGTAATAGACATCTAATCAACTATAGAGGTCTATTTATCACGTGTTTGAAATTTGAACCGGTTGATTCTCAACAAAAATTTGAGCCACTCTACTTTGACGGTGCGAGATATTAAAACTTTTTTGAAAATATTGAGTACGTATGTATTCAAATGTAAATATTAATCTTAAATATTACAGTTTAGTTAGTAAATATAACTATAATCATTTGTAGTTTTAAATACTAATTATATTATTACTAATTAAACATTTAATTTTAGTAAGATTAATAAAATAAGTATTCTGTAAATATTTATACGATGATGCATTTTATGACCAAACTTTAAACTCATTTTAGATTAAATTTTTTAAATATACTCATATATTGTAAGAAAATACACGTGTCTCAAGTTTCAACCGGTTAGGTCTCAACAAAAAATGAAGTTTTTTAAAAATGAATATTCTTTTACAAAATCAATTGAAAATGCTTAATCATTTTATAAAATTACTAATATAAGAAAAAAAAGGGGTTGAACAATTAAAAAAATCATAAGTCCCGAATTATTAGGATGAACAAAAATTTTATTTTCAATTAATATTAAGTACCTACAGAACTATAGGTAAAAAAATGTTCATATTAAAAATCCATCTGGAACATTGTTTTTAACAACGTTATTCCGAATGCCACAATAGAAGTCTGAAAGCACATCAATTCTTATACGCGTAACAGTATATCTAGACTATATTAATTATTAAATTAATATATATCACCATTTCTCATTACAACATATCGTGACGCATACAAACTACAATATTTACATCAATTTTGACGTCAAACATTCATCAACAACAATGTCTTATACATTGTTAAACAAAATCATATGCGAATCAATGACTTTACATGGAGTTTACTAGAAAGTTTATAACATTTACAGATTTCGGATTCCAGAAAAAGTTTTTTCAAATTACCATTCTTGATATAAATCCACGTAAAACCACTTTAATATGAATAATAAAATCAATCCGGAACATTATCAAATTCGTTGTTAAATAAAGAGAAAATCGTATCTATAGGCGCGTATACTGCAAGTTATTGTTAATAAAAAACACAGTTTCGGTATTCTACAAAATTTTATTCCATAGTATCGATTCCTACATAAAATCAGTTGAAATGTATATTTTTCGAATATTAAATTAAATTCGGAACATTGTTGTATAACTTGTTAAACAAAACCTCATGTTTTGCCTATGCTTATCCATGTATTCATTCTTAAAGTTAATGACTTTTACAGATTTGAGATTCTATAAAATGTTTTTTCAACTTAAATTTTTGTTGAGACTCAAAGTTTCACCGAGTGAAACTTTAAAAAACAATAAGAAAACAATAAAAAAATTCATTAACTTATACTGATTTATACGAAGAGCAGCAAAATAGTTAACTGTTTCACATACACAAATAAGTTTATATATAATAACGTAAAGTCTATCGCTTTACACAGCTATTATAATAAGCTATCATTCAGACGATACCCGCAAATATCAAGTAACGGCACCTTCTAGACAAGTAATAGTAACTAATAAAGCTATCATTTAACTAGATCTACTCAATAAAAGGACGAACCTGACTTTAAAACTGATGATCAATACAAGTTATATAATCTACTTAGTACAATTTGCACTAAAAAATAAATCTGTAAATTTCAATACTTAATAAATACTTAAAATAAGTTATTGATATGAATAAAACTAGGTAAGCTAGATAATTAGTACACTCAATTACATTTTTAAATAACATACAGAATAAATGCCAATTATTAAATAGCATAAAGAGGCAAAATAAATTTCAATTCATTTTCATAAAGTACACAACATATTTGTTTTATAAAAAAGAATGTTTCGATATACAATTCACAAGAAAAACATATTTAAACAAAGTTATAATATACAATTCGAACAATAAAATATAATCAGAGTATATTGACATGGAAACTAAAAGCTAACAATCGTACTAAAAAATTCTATACACGCAAATCTTTATTCTTTTAGAAACTAAATGAAATAAAATATAATATACTATTATTTATATAATAACGTCCATAATTTAAATCATTATTATAGCGGTACTTAAATTAATGTCTTTACATACCTTTATATTAATTTATAATGAAGTATTTATGTTTTATCGTTAGAGAAAATCTTTATAAATAGCTATAGTGTTATCTATTGTGAATTCACACTATATATTGTGAGTGTTGTCAGTAATCAATCTTGACTTATTAATCTTGCAGAGGTCTATCGACAGCTAGTAAGTCACAATGTAATCGCAGGTCCGAAAACATCGCTTTCTCCCTGTCATTATCTGAAACCTTAGTATGCACATGATTGAATATAAATTCCAACAATTATAACTATATATTCTAATTGAAAAGAATGCATAAAAAAATGCAAGTATGAGGTAGATTTGATGATTTTAATGAATTGAATCATTGTAGTACAGTATTGATTTCAAGGCTTAGAGAATACCTACATTTTAAAATCTCTGTAATATTTTGAATAGCTATACAAATAAATAATAATGGACTTCTGGTACACAGAAACGGTAATTACCTTATTCTTTATATTCTTATATATTTCACTTTTATTCTTAAATATTTCAATCTACATAGATATTAACTTGCACATGAACATAAGTTGTTACTTAATTAGTTTAAATAGTATTAAGTAAAACTTTATTTCTCATGTAATAATTTATATTTTTAAATAACCCCAACTTCTAATTTTCATCTTTACAAAAATAATAATTTCAACAAAAAGCATTTAATAATACTTCCTACGGAAAAAATACTCCAGTAAAATAACTTTCTTTATCCTCTTCTATTCTCTGCCATATTATCATGCGAAAAATCTATATCTAACTTAATTGGAAAGTCTATTAAAAGTAACAAATAAGAAGTATATATTTCCCTTTTTCCGTATTGTCATACTAATCAGCACTGCACCTTATTTCTATAAATATAAACAAAAAATGTTATAAATTATTTTTTAGTAAAAATATTTTTATTATATTTCATGATTATATTTCATGAATATTATATTAAAATTAAATATTTAAGAGGTTATATCATTTTATTGAAAATTGATACATGCATCATATATGTTTATTGAAATTCAAAAAAATTTTTTTGGAATATTTTATTTTAAAATGGTAGCATACGGCTCTGAAGAAAAAGTATCATTTTTAAAAGTTTAAAAACGGAATTTTTAATTGTGCGTTAATTATTAATCTCTGATAGAAAAAAAATTTTCTTTATTCTACATGTAGTTATATAAAGAAAAACATAGGCGAATTTTTAATATTATTTTTTAGAAGTGTTAAACATTTTAAGCAAAGATAATTTTATACTTGTTTTAATTAATTGTATTTGTTTCAGTAACACTAAGGCTTTATCAAAGCAAAAATTTTATTTAAATATTTTACAGAGATATAACTTTTTAAATTGCTAAGTTTACGCTATAACATTGATTTATACTAAAATTTAATTATCATTAAGTTAAAAACGATATTTTTCAACAGTTAATAGTAAAATTTTATTAATAATCAAACATTCGCTTTTAAACTTGTCTAATAAGAGTTTTTTTATGATTTAATATGATATAAAAAAATTCTACTTTCTATGAACGAACACCTTTTTTATAAGTTATATTTTTCATTTCAATTATCTAAAATATGTATATATTTGATATACCCTCTAAATAATCATACCAATGCATATACTTTTAAATTTATGTAATTTATTATTTTGGTGAGAGGAGGTATTCCTTCTATAGTTCTTTGCGCGAACATGTGAATTGAACTTGCTCGTTAGTTTAAAATTACTGTGTGTATTGTATTATTATTTTTAACGTTACAAAATAAAATACAAACTGTCCTGTGCAGCTATTAAATATATTGATGTTTTTTTTCTAAGATATATGAATTGAAAGCTTGCAACACGCGAGAGCTCGTCGTGAAGCTATTACGGAGTAAGAGAAAGAGGCAGAGATAAAAAGCCGCTCTCAATGCCACGATAGCAAGGACACAGTTTAAAGTTTTCCGAGCAAACCTCAGCCCCGGACTAAGTGAATTGCGTGAGGAAGATATAAGTACGGAGTGAAAGGACTCAGCTGCAGGGCGCAGCATTATAAGTAGGAACGCGTCTCTCCACTAGGCGGCGCAAAGAAACAACAGGAGGAAAAGTCTCCTGCTCAGAATAAGCCCCATTGCACCGGAAAAATTCGTATGCTGAACTTCGAAGGAAGGGAAAGTCTAAAATCCTCCGGTTCATCGTGGTAGCCATTAAGGTTCGCCGATTAGAATCTATGGAAATATATTGTTGACAGGTACGATCTTTACACAGTCTGACCTTCGAGTTACCCACACCGGTTAAAATCCATGGTAACTTGTTATTAGCAGGTGTGGTCTTTGTACAGTCTGACCTTCGAGTTATCCGCGATGTTTGTAACTAAAGATTAGAATAATAACTCGTATTAACAAGCGCGGTCTTTGTACGATCTAACCTTAGAGTTACGCGCGAACTAAAGTTAGGAAATCGGTGGTGATTCGCTGTTGGTAAGCACGCCATATAAGAAAGCATCCCAAATTTTTTAATATGTAAAATATTTTACCGCCGTTAGAAGACCTCTTATAGAGAACCTCACAAATATGTCGTGAATAAACACCACTGCTGTTAATTCCGTAAGAAAACCTATTATATAGAAAAGCGCCACGAATATGTCATGAACAAATTCACCGCCGTAAGTTCCACCGCCGCGAGTTCGCCGTATCTGAATAGAAGTATAAGAAAAATTCCGCTGTGAACAGAAATAAGGAAAAACTGTATGTTACCGCCGAAAAAAATAGTAGTAAACGCGCGCCAGACGATTAAGCAAAGCCGGTATCACTGTAATATCTCAATGTAAAAAAAGGCCAATCTTATTTAGAATGTAGAACGTAATATTCGCCGATAAAACCGTCGTTATCTTTTTTCACCCGTTCTTTCACGCTTTTCCACCCGAAACGAACCCAGGCCGGAATAATTAGGAAGAGTAAAGAAGCACGTCGCCGCTAAAGGAAGAAAGCAAGTGGAAAAATTCAAAAGCATCGGACCGGATCTGTACATCAACGAAAGCAAGATTTATTATAGTTGCCTATATAAATAACTTTTCTCCGTTAAGAAGTAAAGTATTATTACGCCGCAAAAGAATAAAGCGAGGAAAAATATTACAAGTTTAAGAATGTGATTCCATTTAACATAGAATCGGACAATGTATCCTTTCTGTATCAAACTAAATATTCATCTGTATTCGCAGGTTTAAGTAAATGTTAAAAATCAGCATATACATAAAAGATTAAGTATTTATTTATAATTACACAATAAACTTCACGTGATTTCAAACATTTCATTGGTCAAAAAAGAATATAAGCATCTGTCGCATATGAAACAGAAAACAAAAGTATAAGTAAGAAATATATAAAACGTGTGCATAAGATGATTTAAAAAGTGTAGACTTTAACTAAATTTACTTTCTAAGAAGATGAGCTAAGTTGAGTATCTTTAAAATTTAAAGAGCTCCTTTAGCTAGTTTTCTTTAAAAGACCAGGAATTTCTTTGCTTGAAGAAATACAGTCATACATATATTTATCTATTTATGCAGAATAAAGATGAATCATTCATTAGAATTAATTTGTCATGGTATATCTTAGAACTCAATTTGTATACTACATGAAGAAATTAATGAAACAATTTAAAACTTTTAGTATACCTTTAATAAAACTTTAATAATACCTACATTATTTTTTTTAAAGGATTTGAAGTATGACGTAGCTAAAGGAAATGATAAGAAATGTTATTAATCTCGATAGTAAGAATTGTTCTTTATTAGAACATTTATAAAAAATGTGAACATATTATTCACGTCATTATTTATGTAGGACTGATTTATTTGTTGCAGTAAATCCGCATATAGTAAAGTCATGACTCACACAAACAAGAATATAAATATAGATAATTCACTCACATTTAACGTTACAGAAGGAAAAGATAAAATAGATATTTAGTCAGGCGAACAACTAGACTGTATTCAATTCTGATATATAAGTAAGAAAAAGGAGAAGAGTAATGAGAAAGTTAAAGTAAAGCTTATATTTTTTAAACTGTAATAATTTATTATTTAAAAATATTTAATTAACTAAATAAAAAATGTAGGAAACTCGTTTATTTAAAATAATTATTAAAAAATCTTTATAAACTAATGCTGCTATATAAAAAATATAATGTGTAGAATTAATATATAGAAAAAGTGAAATAGAAGATGAGAAAGAGAGAGAGATAAAAGAGAGGAAAAGAAAGACAGATTATGAAAATTTTTAGGTAATGTTTACCATATACCACCAAATTTCCTCTTCGATAGTTATCGTTAGAACGATAATAGTTTATTTATTTTATCCATTAAAATTTCTTGATAAAAGTAAAAAGCAAAGAAACCTATATAAAAAACGATTTCATGATATCAATATATTATAATGCAAGTCTTATCTCCAAACATTTTGTAAATTAAAATCGAGGAAAATTTCAGTAAATCTCGTGTGGGGTAAAGAAGCTCCTACATTCAAAAAACTACACTCTAAAAACTATTCAGAAGCGCGGTGATCAACATTTTCTTCAATCAAACGTATGCTGATTCTAGCTCATATTTCAAGTGAGCCAAAATCAATATAACTTAATTACTTGGTGGGCATTTTTATGAAGATTTGCACTTATTGACGATTAAATAATTCTTATATCAATAATTCCCTTGATTTCCTCCCGATTAGGAAACACTTTCGTCTTCATTTCTATCCACGCCATATATAAATTTTTACATCCAGAGAGAGATTTAAGAATTTTGTTTTTTATAATATATATACATATAGATATTTATGACTCCCAATAAAATAACATATTAAATTGATATTTATACATATTAAATAATTATATTATTTCATATTAAACACTATTATATATAAAATATCATTGTTATATACGTCGATTTTTTTATATGAGCGTCATTTATTAATAAAACAGATTAATATTTCTATTTGTATTTGTTATGTACTGCAAATATAGTTTATTATTTCAGAGCAATATTTTTCGAATATACGTCTAAGTGTAATAGCAATATTTTAGTTTTTAAATAAACATTTTTATTTTTGCTATCGTGTTTATTTACAACGTTAGACAAAGCCATAGAATAAATCTTCTATCCAACATACTTTGTGACAATAGATACTTGTATAATTCAAATATAACCACTAATTTTAAGTAAAAAATTAAAAAACTTTATTGATAAACAGGTATGTTATAAAAAATTATTATATGTGTATTATTTATCAAACTAAAAACGCTTTTTGTTTAATGCAGATTAAAGATTATTTGTATTCATATTTTGCGCTCATCATAAAGTGTGAATTTAGATTAAGAAAAGAAGTTCTCGAAGTTAAATATAATTCTTTTATGAATTTTCGGATTTTAATTAAAATTAAGTTTCATAATTTTAAAAAATGGATAATTTTGATTCTTTAATGATCACCTAGTAAAGAAAAAAAATGTACTCAATATTTTTAATCATTTATGTAAGTGATTAGTTTTACTCTTCTGTTTCTTAATTGGTTACATTAATTAGATTTTGATATCTATTATATATATAAATTTCGGAATTCGATATCATGCATGCATGGTTTTCATTTTTCTTCATATTCGGAAGATAAAAATACTGCATTTTCTGCTTTTTTCTATTAAGAAACATAATTGAAACATAAATTTTAAATACAAAAATTTGTAATTATTTATATATTTATTAAATTGTTATTATTTATTTCTATACTCATCTATAATTAACTTCCATAATATTATAATTAACATGACATAATATTCAAAAGATAGTGTACTTCAAATATAAATAAAATAAAATAAACTTTAAAAATATTATACTTTACTTTATTATACATAAAATTATACTATATTGATTCTATAATTTTGTATGAATAAATAAATGATACCTAATAAATCAGTTTAATTATAAAAGTCTTAGGAAATTAATATTCAATATGCTGAAAATAATATTATTTTTTAAATTTCTAATATACCGATACATTATTAATAAATATATATTTGGAATTTATCTATTTGTAATACATATATCTATTTCTGCTGCAATTAATCAAGTGCGAGAATGAATGTTAAACTCTTCTTAGGCCAGTATATCTTTAGAATGATGCAATATGATTAGACTAGGGATACATTTTCTCATAAAATAAACGATAACACCATTTTTTAAGAAGGTGTAAACTATTTCGCGGCTATTCAAATATTAGATAAGACAACATTCTATATTTTCATAATGAATTTGTTACTAATGAAATTACAGTTGTTATTTTTACAGTTATAATTAAATTTTTTTAAACTTTGTCTATTAATAATGTTAATATTTATTTATGTATATTTATAATATATATTATTTTGTTTATAAGTTACGGGAATAAATTTTCTTTTTTTGAAATTTTAAATTGAAATTTAAAGAAATATTTAAATCACAAAATATTGAAATTGAAAGAATTGTAAGCAAAATGTAAGCTGCCTCTAAAAATAATGTTTTATATTGCCAACTGGTATTTCAAACATACCAGAAACTCATGAAAGAAAAAGATTTAGATTTTAGGTAGAATTTAAGATATGGCGAGTTTCCAATATTTGTACTTAGATATAATTTTTTTAATATTAAATAAAAATATAATTAAGAAAAGAAAATTCTTTGAAAAAAATTAGTATTTTATATTTCAATTTCAGATTGATCGTTTAAATGGTATTAGAAAAATTTTTGAAAACGCGTTTTCAAAAATATTTACGTATAACATTAGAGTGTAATATTAAAATTACATAAAAGCATTTATGTACATTTAATCGACTTAAAATCTTCATAAAATATTCTTAAGATATATGTGTACTTCATAAAAATATAAATATTAAAAAATGAATTTTTTAATTTTTCTATCAAACCGTAATCTTGTAGTTAGAATCCGCAGATTAACGATAACCAATCAGCAAATAATCTGATGCTACTGTTGCGCAGAATCAAAAGTTAAATGTAAGTAGCAATCGATGTCATATGACATGTTTTCTTTCCACTTCAAATTATAAAGATACTATTGTATGTGAGAGTTGTAATAGTGTAATAATTAAAAATAACTATTCATTTAGTATGAGCTAACGTAATTACGTTATTTTTAAATCTCAGTGGTTTGATGCAATATACGAGTAATTTCTTACATTTTATATTTGGTTTCTTTGAAAAACCTAAATTCAGAAATTTTTCAATACTAGGCAATTTTGTCTTGCTAAAAAATTGGTTAAAGTTTTGTTTAATTTTATTAAGTTTGAAAATTATGCTTAAATTTTGTTGTAACATTTTCCTAGGAAATAGTAATTATATATATATATATATTGCAAAGTAATGTATTAGAATTTGTTAAATCTTATATGATTAGTGAATATATGTTATAATTTATCTTGAGCATAATACATATAAATATTACAATAATAAAAAAAAACATAAATATGAGATCATATTTTAAAAGTAAACACTGTGTATCTTTAAAAAAATAGTTTTAATTAAAAAGTTTTTTTATAATAAAAACACTGCAGATATAATGTAAGCTTATTCATGTAAATTGAATAGCAAACTAGGTTCTTTGAATATAGAGTCTATAATTAAATATTGTTTAATCACAGAATATTTCAAATCATGAAATTAATTCTTTATAAAGCAATATACATAAATATATTCTATATTTTACTAGCAACTAATTAATTTAAGTATTAAAATACAAAAAAATATATAATATTGATGTAATATAAAAATTTCAATCTTTTAAATTGTTTTAAATAGTAAATAGTACATTCAATCTTGTAAATAGAACATTTGTGATGTAATATTCATACAATATATTAAAGCCATATATACATATAACAAATAAATCTTAAACTTATTCAAGTCTATTTAAAAGTAACTTTTGTATAATATATATTTTATTTTCATATTGTACATGTAAATAATTTTTTATTTTTAAATAATTATTTTGATATATATCTAACAAACATAATTTTTAATACATATACATTTACATACAAAACATTTACCTTATTTGTTTAGGAACCACTGGCACAAAAGTGAGCCTTCTCAGTAATTATTTTAAGCTTAATAGTATAACTAATTGGTGTTTGTTTCAATACAGAGTAAATATTGCACCTGATAAACCAAAAATTAAAATTCGTAAGGAATTACTTCAAGAACATAAAGTCACTCTTGATGCTTATTTGCTTGAAGACACAATGTTATTTACAAGTAATCTTTTGCTATAGGTAAAACTAAAGTTTTAATATAATGGTATATTCAATAAAAGAACATTATATTTAGAATAATTTAACACATGCATAAATACACATATAGATTATACATATACATCATTACCAAAATTATAATAAAATGAATGATTTTATTTTCTAACAAATCTTAAAATAGAATATGAAAACTAATATAAAAGACAATATATTCCATGATTTTTATTTATATATTTATTTATATAGCATCTTTTAAGAATAGTTAGAAACCGAAAATATTTCAATATTAAAATTGATGGAGAACTTTATGTTTTTTATATTAAATTGCACTTTGATTATTATACATGTAAGTACATATTCCAAATCAAACTTTTTTTAAAATATAACGTTTTTAATTTTATTAAGACACAGAAGAAGTTTCGAAAACGGCGCGGAAATTGATGTTTCCTAACCTCCTTTTAACTGCACATGCTTCTCATACATATATATGTATATATGCTGTGTGTGAGATATGATATAATAAACATTTATGTCGGAATATAATTTTGTTTAAATTTAAGAAACTATAAATAATCTCTGATCTCTAATAATTAATTAGCTTATGCTCTAATATCTACATAACGGAAATACTCTGGTCATCAAATCTTTTTCCTTATTCTTACCTTTTTTGTTTCCTTTTATTTTTACGCCTCCCTCTAAATTTATTTCCTTATAAACGGAAAATGAAAAACAAATCCTTTGCGGTGGACTTTGTGCAAATCGACAAATAAAGCGTTATTACTATTTAATCAAGCATATATTAATGATTCATTTAGTTTACTTGGTATTATGAGTAATTTTTAAACTAATCATTATGGGTAATAATGTTTGCACTAACATAAGTAACGGATAACGATTGAATAAATTTTAACAATAATTCTAACAGGTTACAAGAAGAAACTCGGATTCGCGTAATTATATATGTAATAATCTTATCGTGGAGTACGCGGTGGCGGCGGCGATTATCGGAAGTGGGTTATGGTACGCTAATCAGCATTACCGAGGATGGGACACGGTATATCAACCGGAGTCATTGAGGTAAGTAGTGGATCTCAGTACGCTAATCAGCGTTACCCAGGGAACGGAAAACGAGTCTTTCAAACCAGTTCGCCCCATTTACAAATTTGAAGAGAACGACCCTCTTTCGTTG
This sequence comes from Wiebesia pumilae, assembly GCA_018907045.1. Lineage (NCBI taxonomy): Eukaryota > Metazoa > Arthropoda > Insecta > Hymenoptera > Agaonidae > Wiebesia > Wiebesia pumilae. Next base: position 1,674,529 of record JACCHZ010000133.1, on the reverse strand, counting down.
CACTCGGGACCTTTTCTTGCTCTTCGCAGAGCTTCTCCTCCTAGTGCCATGGCACGGAGGAAGATTACCAAGTTGATGGCGCACGCGAAGTGAAAGAGAGAGTGGAAAAGGTAACGCGCCGCGAGGAGAGAGAGCACGAACCGGACACTAGTGCGGAGCGCCACGGCGGCTCGATATACTAGTCCACGAATGTACTTTTACAAACTATGTAAATATGCCTTGCCGAATAGTTGCACATATGCATATACACTTAACCCTTGAAACACGCACGTACCCAGGCATTTAGTGTTTCCGATGTTCTAATTTTTTTAGCAACGGATACTTCTTATATACATTAGAAAGACAAATTTCATTTTAAATACTACATTTCTATTATCTAATTTTGAAATTAATTAAAAATTAACTTTTTTCAATTTTCTATTACTGAGGAAGTTCTCTAATATGAAGCGATAACACTATAATGGAAAAAAATTGATTTCTAAAAAAGGACTGTAAGATTAGAGATATACAAAAGCAAGATTAGAGTATTGATAAAAAAGTGAGTAAATGAAAGAAATGGAGAAAGTAAGAGATAGAAAATTTGTAATAGAAGCCTACATATGTAAATTATACCAGATTATAACAAATTGCATTTTTATTAAATGATTAAATCTCTTATGATTGAAGTGTATTTGAAATAGTTTATTATTTACTTTATAATATGCTATCTTCTTTAGCTATAAATTATGTTTTTGTTTTAAAAAACAAAAGCATTAGCGAATTGTCAAAATCTAAGATTTGATGAGTTTGTAGAGTTCGAATACACTTCGAAGATCACACATAAGTCCAGTAAAATGTATGAATACATGTCTCCTGCCCTTGAAGCACTGTACATCTTCAAATCAATATACTCATATTTAACTTATATTTTTAAATCGATGGAAGCTTAGAATTATTATGTAATATTCTGATAACAAATAAAATTGTTTAGAACTTACTGTCTGATCACTGACTTTATTTTTTAATTCTTTAATAATTTTAATAATTTAATATTTTAATGTTAATTTAATCGTTTAATAATTCTAAAATAAATTGAGTTAATACGATAAGATAGAGACAAGGAAAAAGCAGTGAAAATGATATTATATATCATATAAATATATTATACATTTAAACCTGTTGCTATTAAGAAGTATTAAAAAATTCTAATATTTTTATACTATTATGAAATATAAGGTTATTAGTATCAGCCGCCGGCACAGATTTAAAAGTTTGTACGTAAATTGTATGACTACATTTGTACTCGTGTACTTGTAGCAAGTTATTATTTTATAAAATAACTCTAATTATTTTATCTAGGAATATTATTATATTTTTAGGCATAAGGTTTTCAAATAAATATCTTTGATTTGTAATACAAGATCTTTTCTATACGAATTTCAACTGCATCTTAATATTTTTTGCACATATATTATACCTTACATATAAAAATTAGTTCAATTTGATTAAAAATTGTATTATCTTTAGGTTAATAATTAGTTATATAAATGTTATTAATTAATCAAGGTAATTTAAGATAGTAAGTCTTATTGCTTTATATGCTATGTAAAGATAAGTTCACACAGGTTTAAGTTTATATATAAGAGCGTAATAAATTTAAACCAACAGACAAATTCGACGGCTTTTTTAAACGTATTTTAAAGAATCGGTACATCTTGGCTCCCCTACTTTATGTTTTCACATGTTACTGAACAACTATGCGAAAATAAGTTAGTATAAATAAAATAATACTTCAATATAAAGAAAACAATATAATATTAGTGCTCAGACTCTATATATCAAAACAATATTTTGAAATTTTTGATGTTTCAATATCTAGATTAGAAAGGTCAATTAGTCAACTGTGACTGACTGATAAATATATGTAGAGAAAATTTTTCTTTTTTCTCTCTCACTCAAATAGGAAAATTTAACGCATCACGAATTGTCAACTAGAATCTGTACTGACATTGATAAAAAATCAATCTTGACATATTTATGACGGCTCTTGAAATTTTCAGCTGGAAGTCTACACATACACGCACACATACAGAAATACTCTTAACTGCACAATTGCACTCACTAAGAAAAGCATTTTATTTTATTGCGAACGTGTGAATATGTATGTATGTGTATTAAACATCATGTAATTCTCTAACTAATAAATAATCAAAACAATTAATGAAATAAAAATTATTAAATACTAAAACAAAATTAAAAATAAATCTGATAATGTTAAAGCTTTCAAATATTTATAAATATATCGTTTTATTATAAAGCAACTAAGTTTTATATAAGTCCGAATTAAATACTGTAGTTATTACTATTATTATTCTCAACATTTATCATACCGAGTTTTAATTATTAATTTATTATCAAAATACACGCAAAAATTATCAGAATAAATGAATAATAGTAATAATAATAATTAAAAAATAATAATAAATTATAACTTGAATTAATATGAAATAATAAAATTAGCAATATTAGTACATAAGCTATATTATTATAACAAAAACCAATTGTAACAACAAATTGTCATTAATTAAGTATTAAGTTAGTTAATCAATTAAGTAAAGAAATTTAATAAAAAGCGAAAATTATATCATTACGAGAAATTAAATTACGAAATGTATACTGCCTATATTGCCTGTACTTAAAATCTTGTATAAATAGGGCGAATCTTCTCATAGAAAAGTTATTATTAATTTAGTTTAATCTTTAGAAGTAAGCTACTGACCTGTATTAGAAGTGAGTAATAAATAATTTTCTTTTTAAATTTCAATATATAGTTTTTCTTTAAGAGGGGATTAACCCCTACCTTTTTATTTTCCTGACCCTAAGATCCTTCCTTATGTAAATCTAACTAGTTGTTCTCTATCTTAATATTATTTTATATACATAATTGTGGAATAGATGAAATGTCTAGTCGCGCTATTATTTTCTAATCTAATTCTATATACACAATTGCGGGGTAGACGAAATTTCTAGTAGCACTATTGTGTTTCTAATCTAATAATATATACTAATTGCGGGGTAGACGAAATTTCTAGTATCGCTATTGTGTTTATAATCTAATAATATATACTAATTGCGGGGTAGACGAAATTTCTAGTAGCGCTATTGTATTTCTAATCTAATCATATATACTAATTGCGGGGTAGACGAAATTTCTAGTAGCGCTATTGTATTTCTAATCTAATCATATATACTAATTGCAGGGTAGACGAAATGTCTAGTCGAGTTATATCGTTCTTCCGTGACCTTATATAATTCTTATTTTATTACTGTATAGTTTAGAATCGTAGCCCGTCCCTGGATAGTATACTTAATTGTATCGGCATACATTCATGAACGTAAAAATTATCTTTGTTAAACTAACGACTTTTAATAGAAATTCTATGTATATATTTTACACATTTGTCAAAATTTTATTACAATTTTCTGAATAGAATTGTACAAAGTAATAAATAAATTTAATAAATTAGTGGAGTAATAAAACACGAAGAAATACAATCTTCTACCTTATAAAACTACTAAATGATTATAAATTCATTATTCTTATTATATCCAAGTTATTTTAAAAATACTTTGAAAAACCATAATTTTATTTTATTTTTATTCTTTGTAACGTAATCAGATTATTTATTTATAAAACACAACAATCATCAAATCAATTTTATATAGAAGATTCATTATAAAAACCGAGTTTCTTTCAATTTTTGTTTTTTAATTTATTTTAATTTATATTTTCTATTTCTAACATTTTCTATTTCTATTTAAACAATTTTTTAATTTTCATATGGGTATTACACAAATAATTCTCTTAGAATATAATTGATTAATAAATTAGTTATTAAATATATTTTTATATATTCATCATCTTTCACTTAATACAATTACTTTCACTTGTACAATTTATTGTATAGTTCTGTTTATTAACTCAACATAAATAATGTATGTTTACTACATATTTATATTATTTTATTAAAAAATGATAGAGTAAATATAAAATTTACAGAATCAACTTTAGATTATGTAATATTTTATATTATTTAATATTTTATTTATATTGTAATATTATATAATATAAAATATATAACTTAATATATTAAAAACATTTTTCTAGATTATGTTGAAAGTATTTTATGTTTTGTTTCATGTATGTGTACTTTTACGTAAAATCTATACATTTTATTTTTTGTAACCTCAATTTAAAAAAAATTTATCTATGTAGGAAGTTTAAAAAATACGTAGATTATTTATTTTAGATTACTTTTTTTGTTAGTTTTTTTGTTAGTTCTCTAAAGTAGATTAGTTAGAGAAATAGTTTTCAGAAATAGAACTTTAGAGAAATAGTTTTTATTTTATGTGATCCTTATGTTGTTATGATTAATAAAAATTCAATGGAAACTTATTTTAAGAAATAGGCAATCGTAGTTTGATCATGATTTTGGACTATCAAACTCTTGTATGAAATCAAACAATGTCTAGAAGCAAACGTTACGTATTCGAACTTTTACGGCATATTTGTATTCATAATGTTGACTAAAATAAATATTGAACAGTAAATAAATTAAATATTTAAGAACGGTCTTAGACTTTTTATTAGTTTAAGTAGATTTTTTGTGAAGAAAAAGTTATTGAGCATAAATTTATTTTACATTTTTCGTACACTGACATTTGCAAGAGATTAAGTCTTTATATTTTGTATGCCAACGCCCGTAATCAGACAAAGTGATTATGTAGGATAATAAATAACTGTAGTATTTAAAAAAAAATCAAAACTATGTTCAAATTGTCTGAATTATTATGAATAAATATTTATTTCTGTTCGTAAAATGTTATCTTACAACATTATTTTTAGCCTTTAGAGTTACATTCAATCAATAAAAACACTAAAGATGCTATAAATATTAAAATTTATTTTACTGGAGATTTAGATATAGGAGATTACCAATATTTCCACGTTTTCAATATTATAATGAGAAAATACCTCGAACATTTGAAGCTGCAATTAATGGACAGAAATTATTACGATGCCGCTAAAAATTAAAGTAAATCTGATATAGTCCTGCATCACTGTATATTTACAAATTGCATCCGATAGACCAATTAATTTTTTTAAATTTTTTTTTCTTTTAAAAATATAGCAATTTCAAAATATAAATTAGATTTGTAGCCTGGATACATAATATCCATATGACAGCATGAGAATAATTTATTAATGTGCGCAGAACTTTCATTTAGTTATACGTAATGAAAATCTACGTGATCTTTTGCAAAAAATTTACTTACGTAATACAAATAATTACCAGGTAAAAATAATTATAAGAATATTAAATAATAATATTAAATAAATTAATAAAAAATATTAGAGAAAATGTAGCAGCATCGTTTTTCTAAAGTTTATTACCATTATATATAATTATAGAATGTCAAATATTACAATAACTCTTTTGACTTTTCAAATTCTATAAAATTAAAAACTTGAGGTATATATTTATTTTTTGCGATATTATTTTCTACAAATAGTTTATCACATATATTCTTTAGTATTATATCTTACGATACAATAAAAAAAATGCAAAAAATAAATTAAAATAATTAAAGCCCTAAAAATGATGATTTTTAAAATCAAATTTCGACAGTACTTGTGTATTATCTCGAATTAAAAAATTTATTACTTATGCATTTTTTATTGAATAACACGAACTTTTATAAATTTGTTAGATATGCTCTACATTTATAACTTTTTGAAAATCCATTTCAGCTTTTATTCATAAGTAAGAATAAAATTAAAATAAAAGTCTAAAGAAAAATGCGTTTTTTCTTTTTTACGTCGCTCCACTTTTTGATTACCAAATCATTATATTTGATAATATTTTTGTAAATTTAACGATATTATACTTAGAAAAAGTTTTACTTTTGCAAAATACAATTAAAAAATCTATTTTTCGATTACTGAGTTTTCTTAATTATCACCTAATATTAATTTTAACAAATTACATACTTCATACTTACGTTAAGTGATTATATTAATTGTAATACGGATTATAATAATTAAACTTATAAAATCAATGATGTCGATTATAGAAAAATTCGCAAGATACTTTCCAATTGAAAGATGGATCACGTATTTCATATGTTGATTATTATAAGCAAAAATATCAAATAAATATACGCGATTTAAAATCACCGCTTTTGGTGTCTATATGTAAGCCTCGAGATCGCAGGTCGGGTTGCGATGAGTTTATTTATTTAAATGCTGAGTTATGTCGAAGTACTTATAAGTGTACACTGTTCATAAATTTCACTATCAAAAACAATTATGGAAATTAAATAATAATAAAAAATTTGCACAATTACAGGTATTACAGACAAAATGCGAAATGATCATAGACTTATGCTGGCTTTAGCTGAGCATACCAGGGTTTTTTACTTTTGGATTTTTACATTATTTTAAATAATAACATCTTGAGAGTATCATATTAAATCTTCAAATCGATCAAAATCAAATGTATAATTTTATTCAAATCAAAGTTAATCAAATCATGAAAAATAAAAATGTTTCTTATATTTCAAGTTAAGTAACTTCATTTTACATGCATTTTTACATAAATTTAAAAAAAATCATTGTATATTAATAATATCTTTTATATCATTTCTTATTATTATTGTATTTTAATATACATCACATCTATTAGTATTATTATGTAGTAATATATAATTTATGTAAAAAAAGAATGATTAAAAAAATAATAAATATATATAATATAAATAACAAAACCACAATATTAATATTATCATTAATATCTTATCATCTGTATTTTATTTTGTGTAGTATTAATATGAATTATAAAAAATGTATATACAAACTGTACCTTTTCAAATATGAAGCTTTTAGAATCCATATTTATATGATACTAAAAATATATAATATTATAATATTAAAATATTTTAACGGTAATCATCAAACAAGAATCAGAATTTTAATTATATTATGATGGAAAGCTTAAAAATTTAAATAAAAATATCGTGATTAAATTTCTAATTGAATTAGATGTAACATGAAATATGAGTTATTTAGCAAGCAAATTTTGAACAAGTATTTTAAGTCGAAATGATTAATTTTGAAATTATTAAATAAAGTAGATGAGTAGTTAAAATATGTTTTTTCGTTATGTAGTCTTAGTTAAAATTATTAGAAAGTTTAATTAACTTAAATAGTAATTCTCTTTATAAATAAACGTTAAATAATAATGCATGATTTATAAAAATGTTCATATACTTTTATCGAACAAATGGTGAAACAAGCAAATCAGATAGTTTATCATGAATTGACCTAGACTGATAGAAATCCCTAATGATCGAACGGATACATATGCTAATGCTGTATGGACTTTGGAGATTGGATAACTTTTACCAGGCTTAATGGTAGTTGGATTTGACGTGTGTCACAATAAGGCTGCTGATGGGGCTGCTTTCGGTGAATATTTGAATTTTGCCTTTTATTTATTACGGACTATGTATTTATTTATTACATTATGTTATTTAATAGACAAATTAGAAATAAAATTAAGACATAAATTGCTCAATAATAATGATTATAAAATATTGGATTTACAGGAAGATTTGAATGTACATATTTTTTCTATTTTTGTAACATTAATATTTACATTTTTAAATTGTATTATATTTACAGCATTTTGTAAAAGCAATAAAATAAAATAATTTTATAAACATTAAAATTAGAGAAGGAATAAGCTATTATTTATATGCATGCACTATACTTATAAATTGAAGCAATGAACTTCACTAAATTTATATTATTTTAAGTGATAGTTACAAATTCAAATAATATATTAAAATTATATTTTAAATAAACTTTGAAATGGTCTTTTTTTCATACTTAAAAAAGTAATTTGATTTTTATACTTTGATATATTTGTTATATATTTTGAAATATAGGTTACAGTATAAAAAAGTATGATCAATTAACCAAATTATTTCCATTAAAATTATTGTTGTTGCTTGCTGTAGAACTTGTTGTAAAAATACAGACTGAACTACAAAACATCCTGATTTAAGATTTGCTATTCATGAAAATCATTATTCATTATTTAAAAATTTTCTAATATTTAATCTACAATATACTTTAATCGTAACAAAATGCATTAACTTTTCAGGAGCTTTAGTAGCATCCCTTGACCAAAATTTTGGTCGCTACTTTAGTGCAGTAAGTCGCTATGTAACAGGACCAGAATTATCCAATGACATTTCGATTTATTTAGCAATTGCATTAGAAGAATTTTGCAAAATAAATAATAATACATTGCCTAGTCGAATACTCGTTTATCGTGACGGTGTAGGCGAAGGACAAATACCTTTTGTATACGATTACGAAGTTATTCAAATTAAGAAAAAACTCACTATGATTTACGGTGGTGATGATAAATTTAAACATACTTTTGTTATTGTTATTAAAGGTATCAAAACAAGATTTTTTTTATTGACAAGAATCCAGCTCCTGAAACTATAATAGATAATGTTGTAACAGATCCATTTAAATGATTTTTTCATTGTGTCACAAAATCTGACTCAGGGAACCGATTCTCCGACTGCCTATAACGTTATACAGGATAATACGGAGGATAATACGGAGGATAATACGGAGGATAATATGAATAATATATTTCTTATAAAAAAAAATTTTTTAAGATGCTAAGCCTTCAATTACATTTTATTATAGTAAAATAGCTATACTTACAGAAAAATTTGAGTTTTTATTATATAATATATTTTTATTACATTGTTGTATTAAAGTGAAATAAGAGAGATTATTTGTAAATAAGAAAAATCCAGTATCTGGAATATAGTATCATAATAATAGATAAATTCAAGTATGATTTTTGAGTGAATAAAAATGTGATTGAAAGAATAGTTTCCAGACCGCCGTATTTTCACTATACAGGAGGCAGATTTTCATTTATAAGTTTTGTCATATGTATTATAACTATAGTGAAACTATAAGGATACTAGGACCAAATTTGTATACATAAATATTCTTTTGTAATAAAACTATTAAGATAGCCAAAATTTTCGAAACCGCTGTACTTATTATAAAAAAATATTTTTAAGGTGTTATAAAATTCTTATAATTACTATTTATTTCAATAAATAGGCTATATTTTCTGAAAATTAGTTTATAAATTTTATTGCACGTCTATTTTAAGAAAACACTAATAAAATCATATAAAAAATATAAGGAAAACTACCTTTGCATTAATGCATTTAATAGTTTGGATTTTGAAATTCATTTTAAGGTTCATTTTGCAATAAACAATTATTTAATTATCTTCATTTGTTGACACTTGTGAATAAATAGTACAATAATTATTTTTATAACAACTTTTATTTCAACATTTCATATAAAAATAGTTCTTTATTCTAATAATATTATTTAATACTATCAATATTCCCTTTATATAATGCCAAAATATAAATATATTTATATCTCTAGAATATTATTTTACAATTCCTTAAATTTAATAACTTATATACATACAGAGTACCTTTTAGAATTATAAAATCAACATCTACTAAAATTATATGTAGATAATAATACAACAATTAAATTTATGTGAGTCATCGAAACCAACACTTTTTATCATACTTAATGATATTTTTTAATTATAAAAAAAAACTTTATAATAACGAAAGATTTTAATTTTTGCGTAATGTCAACTGATTCATTAAACTATAATTTGTTGAACAAAAAGTATCTTAGAAATAAATAATTTTTTTTGTAGGTATTTTTATAATAACGTAGAGATAGGTTTTACATCAAATTCGGTAATTGCTTGTCTCTTAAAGTTTCTAATGATTAAAAATGCACATAATCATAAGTGCATAAGCCTTATATTTAAAAAAAATAAAAATTTTTTAAATGATAATAGAATACACAACTTAAAAGTTGGCTGATTTATTTTTGGCATAAAAATGTAGTTTCATATAAATAAATTAAGGTAAGTTTATATCTTTCAATTTGGTATTTCCACTAAAACATTATATTTATATCTTTGAAGATAGGATATCAGAAAAATAATAAATTCTAGGTATTTTTAAAATCCTAAAAAATACTAGCAATTATTATTATATTTAAACGCATAAAAAAATTTAAATTTTGTAATTTACGTTACGAATTGACTTTAATTATTTGAACATTGATTAACCACTTACAATCATTTTCGTGTAATTAGTGCAATTAATTTCATAAATTACTTTTCATGAAAGGCTTCAGGTACATGTGATAAGATTGATTAACATTTTCCTGATTCAGTGGACTCTTCATAGCTTCATCGTAAAGTCGTTGGTAGACATTACCGTCGTAGGCACCAAGGGCCGAGCTGAGTATTTCATCCCGTATATCTAAGCCATCGACAATGCCGATCGCATTTAGTCGAATGATTGCAAGCATTTCTTCAAGTTGTTTTTGCAAAGAAGGCACATCTTTGTTACTTAGGCACGAAAACTGTTGAATAAATGATATATATTTCAAATTTTTTTTAATTTTTATCCAAAAATTTGGTATTAATTTGCTGCTGTTTATACATCATTATGATTATGTTGCAAAATTATGATTATAACAAATATATTTATGACAAAATAACAAACTTCCTTTTCTAGTGTCAGGCTTAGTTTATATTAAGCTATTAATAATTTTATATTATTTTTAGCACATCAATAAATCTGATTTATAGTAAAATTTTTTACATTTTAGAATGCGACATATATTATATTTTAAAATTCTTCAAGTGAGCAAGAATTGATAAGAACAACATTATTTGTATGCTCTAGGATATACAGAACGTACTATTTATTTAAAAAGTAGTATACAAGAAGTATGAGAAAGAATCTTTCTTATATATTTTTTAAAGGTTTAACTTACTCGTAAAAAGTCACCAAGGTGCTGTAAGACTGAATAAATAACGTACAGTTTGCACATCTGCATTAATACATCATGCAGAGATTTAGAGATGTTTAAATTGAGACCCTTAACTGTTTCAACGTATCTTAGGACGATAAAGGCACGGCAATGAGACTCGGCAGCCTGAGCTAATTCGATACTTGTCTCATTCCACGCATCATCTGACGACATTCCGTTTCGCATACGACGATCCATGGCCTCTGTTGCCTGTTTGATTTTTCTGTTAACAAATTTTTCTTTATCTTTCTTGTGCATTTATTTGAGTAAAAATAAATGCGTTTTTATAATATAAAGCTTTATATATATAACGTCGAGTAGACATATTTTTATATTAAAGGGTGTATAATTTTTAACAAATGAAATATTTTATTTTTTGTTTAAATGGTGTCTTAATACTTTGAAAGAAATGCTAATTGATTAAAAAATTTACTTATAAAAATATCTCCAAGTTTAAATTTTTTTTAATTAAGTTAGAACTTTGAACGTCATCCTGCAGTACGCTGCTTAGAGCATCCCACTAGGACCCGTAAGAGTAATCACATTTTGTACGATATAATTTAATTTTTCTAATTTAACTTTCCGTATAAATTGTAGATATTATTAATATTCTTTTTTGACAAACATAGTACTATAGCTAAATAAAATTGAAAAATGACACTATTCAGAAGTGGTACGACGTTTAGTTAAGTTTTTTAATTTAAATTTGTAGAAATTTTTTTGTAGAAATTTTTTTTAAGCTAAAAAATTACATAGTTTTAGTAAACAAAAAAGAGTATGGTCATGTAAAGAAATGCATAGAAACTCAATTTTTACAAAAGAACTATGGAAAAATAAATCTTAATTTTATTATAATTTAGCGATAAGAACGTATCTCGACTTAGTAAATAAAATAAAAAATGATGTTTGAGCTTATTAATATCATAAGATTTCTTAAAACCATATACAGCAACATCCACTCGGTTTTAACTTGTAGTGTTAAGTTTAAATGACAGAAGGTTAAAACTAGAAACAGTTTTAAAGTATGAGTCTGAAGTTTACAACGTTAAAAAACCAACAAATAATGAAAATTTTTTCAACAACCAGTTGTATCAATATAATTTATAAAAACATGATTTTAAAAGCGTTATTTGCCTTTAAACCATTCTGAAAAAGAAGCCGTATTGGGGAATGAATAATTATAATATTTTAAATATGAAAAATCCTTCTTTTCTCAAAATATTATAACTAATAATCATTAAACACTATTGATTAAATAAAAAATGTTATTACAAGCAAAAAGTTAATAATATATTGCTTTGCTGTTTTCAAAGAAGCGTGACATATATGAGTTCATAAAGAGTACCCAGATAGAACAACAATTTTCAAATCATAAAATCAAATCAAATCAAAAGATAAAAATCATTGATTTTCTATCATCAAAATTATAGTTAAAATCTAATTTAAACATACCTAGATACATATATGTATCTTTATATGTCATGTGCACTTGAATGTTTATAACTTTTTAACATAGAAAGTTACAATTAAACATATTTTTAACATGAAATGAGATTTTTGACATAGTTAAAACTTTATTTTTACAAGTCTGGTACGTATATATATATATATATATGCATTAAAAATAAACTAATGTGTCACGTTACACATAAACATATCGAATTTGCGATAGTTCGAAGGCTCCAGATGTAATTCGTAATATATATATCATTACATATTTTTTGATTCCTTTCAAATACGAAGTAGATACATAATACATACGAGGGCATGACACATTACAATATATTTTCTTTCATTGTTATCTCTATCTTATTGTACTTACTCTGTCTACTTATTTCTAAACTATTATTATCCATAAATTATTCAAATTAATCCAGCAGTGTGAGCAGTAATGAAAAATAATTTATTTTTTGGATAAAAAGAATTTTTCAAAAACAAAATATTTTAATTTGTTAAGTTTTAGTTTATTTATTTTTCTTCATTATATATTTTAGGAATATAAAAACCTAAAATCCAATATATTTAAAAAAAATAAAAAATTTTGTTTATGTATTATAATATATCAATTGTTAAATCTCTCATATGATAAACATGGCTCTACTCGCGAAGTACCTATGGGTATATATACATTACACTCGCCTATGAACAGGTAATAAGTGTAAAAGCCCGAGCGTTTAATATCTTTACATTACAAAATGATCTTTTGCATAAAATTTAGTAACTCATATAATTCATACAATATTTGAAAAAAATATATATTTTCTATAATCATAAAATTTTGAAACATATTTACAATATTGCTAGATCTTTATAACTATAAATTTATATATTCTCGCTCGGATATATGAATGTGTTCACCTCGAAGTTTATTGTATACAAAACATCTTTTCAAAAATTTTTAATGCTCGAAGAAATTTTGATCACTTGTTTCCTTAATTGCAATATCTTTATAAAATTGACTTGTTGCTTATAACAACTGTTTATAGAGATTCCACAATTTTGTATTAATGATTTATATTGCTCGCAAAAAATATAAAAAAAATTGGTTTTTCAAGAAAGACTAATTTTTCGCGATCATTAACAATTTAATTAAACAAGCATGTATACACATGCTAACTATCGCTTATACACAATTATTTTAAATATATTATCAACATAAATATTTAGACTCGTATCTTTATAATTAATTTATTTTTAATGAAATTATAACTGTTATAATGAAACAATATAATTTATAAACTTTATATAATAATAATTTTATTTGTGCATATTTTAAGTATTTTTTTATACTTACAATATTTATTATGAATTAACATTGATTTTATATATAACAAATAAAAGTACATATGAATTAATGTTTAGATGATTTGTCAGTGACTTAATGAGAAATTGATGAGAGAGAGAGAGAGAGAGATGAAAAAACATCACATTAAAATTCTTACTTTTGTACAATATTTAACAACAAATTCGTAAATTTTTTAGTTTTTGATTCTTTGAATATTAGAAAGTATTTATATCAGTATACTAATATTATGATGAAACTTATTCGTCGCGTATTGGACACGAAGGGAATTTAAGTCGTTTGTTTAGAAAAACATGCGATGTTACCAAGGTGCAAATAGAGGATCAACTTATCAACTCGTAAAAATCTTGGAACCTATGAATCTTGCGAAGTCGACTGTCGCTTATAAGGCCTGACTATGTATGCTATATATGTGAGAATCTTTGTACACTAGCCGTTTGAAGCAGGATAAGTCGAAATTTAAATGCATAAAATTTTTCATTAAACAATAAATTATGTTTCTACAAAAAATTAATTTTATATTTACAAATAATAAAGCTATCCTAGAACTGTATTTTAAAATGTTTACAATTAATTCCTCTTTAGTAAAACTTAGTGTTCTGTACTCATTAGTTGTATAAATATATTTTGTTGAAATAATATTCTAAATTAAAAATGATAGAATTTAATTGCCTATACTATCCAATTATTTTATTAACAAATATACGCCTTCCAATATATGCATTAGTATAAGAGTGCATAAACATTCACGTGCAACGAACACCAAGTTCCGCGTCGAATTTCAAAACAAAACTTTGAGTGTGTGTTTAGTACATGTGTCTGATGTGTCATCAGAATAAACAAAAATATTTTGTGTAATGTTATTGTGAGTATTGTTATTAACAAAGGTGTACGTCCTCCTATATCCATATATATATAAGACTGCATATGCATATAAATGCATTAAAACTCAAGTTCATCTTCGAATTTCGAAATGAAACTTTATGGACGTATTTGGTATATAATGAGACGCCGGAATCTGTAAATTAATTTTTTTCACTGGTTTTTTAAAAGTTTTTATTAAATATCATAAGCAAATAGCCGGTACGTGCTTACGTGCATAGGAGTGAATATTCATAATATATAAATGCACTAAAGTCAAAGTTCCGCGTCGATTTTTTATCGAAAAAATTTTTTTGAGTGTCATTTAATATATTTATCGATTTTCTAAAAGAAATGTTGTGTAATCTTAATATTTACTCTTTTATAAATTTTTGAAAATTTCAATCCTTAATAAGGGTGGCTTATAAAGGTAGAATTTTAGTAAAACTCATTATTTTGACGTTTTGTGTAAAAATTAATACTTTTTGATATTTTTTCTATTTAACAATATGAACTATTTATGATGATATTTGATTTTTAGGTATTTATATGTCTAAATTATATAATAACAAATTTGCATAACTGATGATGTATTAATTAAATATTCCTATATTAATAACTGTTACAGCCAAAATAAATATTGTATTTAGTAATTCTTCGACGCTTATCGAGCTCTAAGGTATAACTAATCCTTGGTAATTTTATTGTATTTCTTAAAAATTATGTATAAGAAATAATAGGTATGCAAACTGTAATATGAGAAGATGAAAATGACTTTCAAAATAATGCGCATTAAAATTTAAATAAAGATGTGTAGAATAAGATTTCTAAAATAATAACAACAAATGTACAAATATCTAATTGTTTAACCAATAGTGCGTTGGTAAATAATTGTAAAAGAAGTTGAAGTGTAAGTCACTAATCACAGTGCATTTTAGAGAGCAAAGAAATTAAGGCAAAGAGTAAATAATGTGATTTCTTGGCAACTTTGGTTACACGGACGTTCGTGTCTTTGACTACTTTGAGTTAATTATCATTATATATATATAGTAAATAACATTATTTAAGATAATCATAACTTCAAATGTATACTACTTACTCTACTACATTTATGACTTCTAAAAAGATACTGATCTTGTAATAGCTAATAGGTTCTTTAAATTACTTATATATAATGAAATTAAATAATATAAATAGATATTTCTTATTAAATAAATAACTGAAGTTGCATTTGTTAAGAATGGAACTAAATGATGGAGCGACAGAAAATGAGGTGAATTTGTTATTTTCGCAGTCTTCGAGAAGAAAAATATAGAATCAATTTTATACATAATAATATGGTAGGACGTCATAGATACGTACTAAAAAACTTAAAATAATAAAAATTGAAATCTAGGTCTGGTCGAACATTTTACTTGCAATACTGAATGAAATATAGAAGAAATACAAATATTGTCTATCGTTAGATCTAAGATATAGACTTTAATAAAGAATGTTTAATAGTATATCACAGTATTATTTTGTAAAGAAAGCCGAAGAATGAAACAAATATGTGGTTAGGTTTTTCGTAAAAAGTTTATTAAAAGATTTTATTCGAGGATTAATAATTATTTTGAATGGAATTTTATCAAAAGGAACAACTAATGCAGTCAAAATTTTTTAAAAATTTTGAAACAATGAAGTGGGGATTGAAAAGGAAGCTTATAAATATAGATAATAATATAGCAATAAAGTTTCTTACTTAGTCAATCTGAAGATAAATTGATCATAAATATATTAAAAATTTATTGTGATTATCTTGATACTTCATCAATAAATTAATTTTTGTATGTTACAAAAATTAATTTTTGAAATTTGAAAAAGCCTATACAAAATAATACTGTCTTACCTAAGAAATTTATAGATTCAATTTCATTTATATATAATAAATATAGGTCTCTACTCTATTATAGGTCTCTACAACAGGCAATTTTATTTATATATAATTTATACATAATAGTTCTTTATTTATAACTCATATATTTCTAATCTCTATATTTATATAGTAAGTAACTTTAATGTTTTCTACAATTTTTTGACTGAAAATTTTAGATTTCAA
The DNA here is from genome assembly GCA_018907045.1 of Wiebesia pumilae. Taxonomy (NCBI): domain Eukaryota; kingdom Metazoa; phylum Arthropoda; class Insecta; order Hymenoptera; family Agaonidae; genus Wiebesia; species Wiebesia pumilae. The sequence goes on along the minus strand of JACCHZ010000133.1, from coordinate 1,657,762 downwards.
CAAAATTATAAATTCAATCTAATTTTAGAATATTTTCTGATTAAAGTTTAGAGATTAAGTTTTTAATTATCATATTACTGAATAGGAAATACATGGAAATATTTCTTTATAATGGAGGAGCTTTTATTATATTTGAAGAGATATAAATTGTTATTTAAAGTTATGGAATAGCTAATAGATTAGAGGTGATAGATTTACTAGTCGCAGTCAGAAAGAATGTATAAAGATTAATTGAACAAAATATAAAACTGAAAAATACAGGTTGAACATTTAATACATTTCAACCATTTAAAGTGGAACTTAATAGTATTATTCCTGCCCTGCTCCAAAGAGTATAGGTAACGCTGCCACTTGTTCTGTAAATTGTTTTTTGTAATAGAGCATATTTATACGTATTCCTGGATAATCAAAATAGTATTTCTTCTCATATCTAAAGAAGTAAATCAGTTAGCTAAAAAGAGTTACGAGGGTGAAGAACTGCGATCTACTCTGCTTCAATCCTGATTTTTTTAGTAATGAGGGTTCTGTTCTCCTTTTTCGAAACTTGAAAAAGAAACCAAATTTTCAATTGAATGAAATTTAAACTGGTAGCGAGTATAGCAAGATACTCAAAGGCATTTTACTACGTATTTAGGTTGAAAGAGTAGACTTACAGAATAGACTTGCAAGGTGGTAAGGATCGAAACAGACCTTATAATAGTACCTTCTGTGTTGATGTCCAGCTTTTATAGATCTAAAATATAAAATGTAGGGCAAACACTGCCTTGATTTGGAAATCTTTGATGAGAAATTGGTTTTTTTGATCTGTTAACTTATCGTTTAAATATTCAAACAAATAAACATTTTATGAATATTTAAACAAAAAGTTCTTGGACACTGTAACGTTTACCTTCAGCATGTTACACATATCTTAGTTAACTTAAGCATAGGCAGTTAATTTTTTGTGAGTTAATTAAGAAATTACACGTATTTTAAGGTAAATTATGTCTCTCTTTTAGTGAAATGAATTTTTTTTAAATTAGGGATACATTTGAAATTTGGATTTTGTGGTATTTAAAGGTAAAATTTATAGTAATAAAGATAGTAAATAAATAATTTTTAAATAGAAAATACTAACCCAGCAGCGACGGCTTGGTGTGCTTGAACGATACAGGTAAGGGTGTTTTTCCAAGGCCGTTGCTTTATGTTACGCAAAAGTAACTTGAGGTATTTGACTGTAGGGGGCAGTGTATCACCATTGACGGCTTGTTTCCAGGTCTTAACTAGAAAACGTGCCGTTTGTAGCAACAGGACCGTATTTTCACCCTCATAAGTACATATCGCGGTTATGAGTCCGTAAGTTGTTGGCATGTTGCTCGAGTCCATATAGCCATGACCGCCGCATGAAAGCCGCAATTGTTCCACGCCCATTGCCCCATCTGATGAAGCGACTGCCTTCAAACAACAGGCCAACGCGTGCAACTGAAATTTTCATTCTTATATATTTATCTTAAATTTTTATCTTTCATTATCATTTTATTAATAAATATACTGTGCAAAAATAAATATGTAAAAATTTATAACAATAACCACTTAATAGTTTAGAATACCTTTTTACAAATGACAAATAAGTGCAAAGAAATAGATGTAAATACAATTCTTTAGTGTTGAACGTAATACTATTCTTTTACCTCTGGTAGTCTATCTAATTCTCCTTCATCTAATTCAGCAGTAACATTATTATACATTTCCCAAATCCAATCGGCTGCCCACAAAAGAGCAAAACATGTTGCCAAATGTGGGAATAACTTATATTGTTGTATTACATAATTAATAATTTGTGTTTCCGGTTCGCTGCAAAAAAGATTACTTATTTATTTACTATATAAATAAACATATCTCCTGGAGAAATAAAAAATACAAGTGTTATTAAAGCGGTGAAGTTTGCTATCTTCAGAAATATGATGTCATAACATTGAACGACAATTTCACTAATAATCCCCATACAGTGAGGTACGAAATACAAAAATGCATAACTAATACTAACTTGACACTCCAAAAAAACTCTGATAGTCACATGTTTTCGATGTGTGAACACAAAGAAAATTCTGAACAAACAGAACTTGAAGTGAAAATTCCACAGAATATCACTAACACAAGAAGAAGAGAGTATCACATGTATTTTCAACAAAAATGAACACATGGCACTTGAACTACATGTCCTTCTGCTCTTACTTTTAGCTCTTGCAAAGTACTCATAGTGCAAAGGCGAAGAGAAGAAAAGGACAATGGTCTGAGTTCACTAATATGAACCATATTTGGTGGCATATGCGTAAGAAGATCAAGCGCTAAACATATAACATATATACTGATCCAGTCGCGCAAGAAAATATTTACAGCCTCTCAACTACTCCGAGTACTTTTTCAAGAATGATTGAGAAATTTCTGAACTATAAAAGTCATTTAGTATTTATCAAAGCATTCTTTAACTATAGAAAAATGTGGATAATTTGTGGTTGTAATATTTACCTATTGTCAGTTCATAATGCTTTTCAAAAGAAAAAGATCTTATATCGTCTATTTTAATGCTTCTGATAACATGAATAAATATCTGTTAAGACTTTTTTCATACTAATCAAACATAGACATTAGCATAAAATATAATTTGAAGTCTAATTCCTCTTTCTGAAATTGCAGCAAGTTTTCAATTTTAGACTGATTAAATATTGTCAAAACTGCATATTTTGTACCGGATGAAAATTAAAAGTATTGCATTCTCAACATATATACTATACTTGAGTTTTTATTAAGTATTTTATCAAGTGCACTGATATTTGAGAATTTTTTATTACTATAATATACATTACTTAAACATAAATATACTTGATAAAAAATGTTTTTTTTATGAGGGTGTATATTTTGTCATTACACGTGACATTCAATTAACGGTTTTTATTATATTATATTTTTTATATTTTTCAAATTCAAAATAGACAATCCAGAGTGTACACTTTTGTAGCAAAAAGCAATGAATATTCAATACTTACTCAGATTTTATTTGACCCTGTTTTCTGACAATACTGTATCTAATTGCGATTGTCGCTGCTTTAGAAAGATATTTTGCAATATCTCTTACTAACACTACTCGGACAAACATCATTGTTCCATATGTAAGCTTATCACTTGAAGCCTTTATGTATGTTCCATCTTCTAAAACCTAAATAATTGAGCAATATCACAATTCATATTATATAAAAAGTAATACTACTGTTATAATCATAAGGTATAAAAGTATTCAAATACGTAAGAACACCTTTGAATTTTTCATTAGCATATGTTCTCTAGGAATTCTTACATTATCGAACCCAAGAAAGCCATTATTAGTTGCATTCATACCTAATTTAGTCCCAATTTCACCAATTTTAATACCTGAAAAGCGAAATATTAGTAAAACTCAACTATATAAAATATTATCATAAAATTCATAGTTTAAAACAATTATAAATGAAAATAATAATTAAATTGTTACCTGGTAAGGGATCATGAGTTTCTTCGTGTCTAAGTTGAACTATAAATGGATGAATTCCTTTACAACCACCATTAGTGTATAATTGTGCAACAACTATAGCATAATTTGCTGTATGTCCAACTGTTAAACGTTAATTTAAATAATAAATAAAGGGATATACATTATTTAAAGTTTTATTATAAAAGATAAAGTTAATCATACGTCCTCCAGGCCACCATTTGTAAGATGTCAATGTAGGACTGTTTAAAATGAATTCTTGTGTTGTAGGATCATAAGTTGCAGTTGTTTCTAATCCTCTAATAAATGTTCCATGACCAAGTTCAGTCTATTAAAAAATATTAAAATTTAATTTGATTTAATTAATTTCAATCAAACTAACACTTAAGAAAATAAAATATTATAATATTATTATTTTTACAGTCATTAAATTTTGAAAGCATGTCTATTAGTTATATATTTTTATTACTTGTATATAATGTTTCGATTACTCAATTCACAGTTTAAAGCTTTTTCAGCATAATTCAAATGATTTTTTTGAACAGATTCACAAGAATGGATAAAACAGAGCTATCTGTACTTATCTGAATCCAATAAGTGGTCTGTAAGGTGACTAAAATCGGGTAAAAATCATACTAAGTGATGAGAGGTACAACAATTAGCAAGAAAGTTTTATCAGTATTTTTTAGAATTGGATTAATGTGACATAATACTCACGGACTATCTCGAGAAATAAAAAACAGCCATGAAAGAGTATTGTACAGCAATATTAAACTGTTTGCCTGATAAAATCAAGAAAAAAGTTACATATGTTGAAGAAGAATTAAATAAACTATTTTAATAAAATAATGCACTGGATCACAAAACGATATTAAAATTCAATGAATTACATTACGAATGATCACATAACTCTCCACGTTTTTTAGATTTAGCCTCCAACATGTATTATTTATATTCTAACTTCAAAGGTGGATTCAAAAGAAGAGATGTGCATCTAATGAGCATGTCGAAAATGAAATTGATTCATATTTCGGAATCTGATAAATGAAACTATATGAAAAGTATCAAATGTTAGATAATCGTTGGAAAAAATGCACCTGTCTTAAAGGAAACTTTGTTGAAGAATAAAATCGATTTTTTGTAAAAAAAACTGTTTTTTATTGCTAGTCCAAGAATTCTCATCCCCCGTAGTAGGAATAAGGAACTACTGTAAAAAATCTTAATATTACAATATTCAATTTTTTGTATTACATATATGGAAAACAGAATTTGTATTAGTTTTCTTAAAATATTATCCTGAAAGTATGGATTTATAATTAATATTATTTTCTGAAGTTTTCAATTAATAACAACAATTTGTTAATATTATGTAAGAATAATAAATTAAAATTGTATATATTTGAAATAAAATGTACCTGAGCATAAGTACCAATGATGTTAGATGACCAAGCTCGAGCTATCCAGTGTCCTTGTTGTTCAACAGTTCCTTGTCCCATGATCGCTGGAATAAACATTACCCAGTGTAATGTTAGAGGATTGCCATCTTTAAGTATTGCAGATCCCAAAGTTCCACCTAATATGTGCCTGTAAAAATATTTTATAGATTATAATTTACAGGATCTTAGTCCAATTTCTATATGTATAATTATTTATAAATCTATTTAATTCCAATTATTGTTTATAACTAATTATATGAATAATACTAGCAGTATTTTATTATGTTTAAATTTTTTTTTAAAGAACATCTTATAATGACCATTTCAAATTTAAATAATTATTTTTTTATAGAGTAATTACTGTATTTTATAATTTTATTTCTTTTTAATATTATTATAAAAAAATTGTTTATAATTGTGATTGTAAAAACTATTTATTTAAGATTTGATCGCTTTCATTGCTGTATATTCCAAAATTTCCTTCCCTTTTTCGAGGTTTAATATGAAAATTAGAAAGAATTTTAATGAATATTTGAAAAATACTTGTGTTATTAAGTAGTGATTTTGAAAACAAATTTTAGTTTATTTACATATTATAGCTTATGGTACATATTTTTGTATTTGTATATACAAATATTGTATATGCTTAACGCCGATTGGGGCGGCAGAACTCGGTCTGCGGTGGTGGGGAGCGCTTCACGTCGATTAGGGCTACGGAGCTCGAGCTTTTCGGATATAGGAGCCCGCGCGGATGTTTATCTCTGAATGAGCAGAAAGCGGAAGGCGCGGAAGAACGGGCTCTTCTTAACACGAAGGATCACCGACCGTGTCCCAAGGGAATTGTGCAGGCGCTGCTGGTGAATCAGTCGATATCAGTAATCATCATTTCTCTTCCTGCGATTTCCCCTTCCTCCAGAATCCATACTTATCAGGATGAAGAAACAAAAAAAAACTATTCAGAGGCATACATCTCTTTCGGACGTAGAAGCAACCCGCCTTTATCAGTGCGAACTAAGGACAACTCGTTTTCCGAACAGATTCGGTGACCTAAGATTCTTTCAAATGTAGGATAAAAAAAAAATTAACCAAACTCACGGAAAAGTTTGAAGTAAGGCAAACGCAATTCCCGAACGGAGGATTTTCGCCATCCTCAATACTTTACATTTAAAAAAAGTCAAACCTTATGATTTGCAGAATTTAGTTTTAAATTTTAATATCATTAATGCTTGAAAACATTTAGACATCCAGATAAGACAAGTTTCTTCCCTAGTACGCTATGATTTCTTCTGATAAAATACATCAAAACTTTTTCTTGTGAAGTAGGTAATACTTCGATTTATGATGCAATGTTATTCGCTTTAAAAACAAGTCGAATTTTTGCATCAATCCAATATAACCCTCCGTTTATCAGATTGTACTATTAAATCTGTAATCTATACTTAAGCAAGTATCAAAGATTCTTAATCATATATTTTCAAATAGTCTTTCAAAGGGATTACATGGATAGATAATACGCATAATTTTTAACCATGAAAACACATGTTTCATGTACATCTAGAAGGTTTTCAAATTTATTAAAATTAATACTTAATTAACAAGTAGAATATCTTTCAATATAATTTTACCAGATAATTTAGTTTAAACTATAAACAAAATATATTGAATGTCAAATTTTCTTTTACATTTATTTGCGAAAATTATATTATGTTAAATTAATTATAATTAAGAAAATATAAGTAAAAAGCAATTCATTCAAAAGTTATTAAACGCAGATTTTCTTTTCATGATATTGTTATCATTAAAATGAGACATGCTGAATCTGTATTTAATGATGTTACAAAGATAATTGAAACGCATAAGAGCAGATTTAATATCCATTTTATACTGATTGTCACATTCTATATTTTCCTTAGTCAAACATTTTCTTTGAATCTTCACCGAATTCTTAACTTGACTATTATTCTATTTTTATTCTCTAATATTTATTCTAACTGCTATATGGAAGAGTTGATATAATTTAAAAATATTTAGAAGTGGATTTAATGACAATCAATTTTATTTTTAGTGATTGTTCATTCGTTGTGTACATATAAGTATTTATTTTTAATAATCATATATTAAAAATGTTTATAAAGAGTTTAAGATAATAGATACAAAAGATAGTACAAAAATTACATACGTAAAAACGTCCATATCTCCTTTCCCCATATTGTGCAGCTCTTGCACCTTTTTAAGAATTAAACACCCTTTGCGAATAGCTTCTTCATAAATTTCCTTGTGGCTTTTATACTTTGCAGGAATTTTATCTAATAATTCAGGATCACTTAGAAAATACTCTTCTGTAAAAAAATCGATATATGTGTTTTAAATATAATATAAAGATATAAATAAAAGATGTAAAAGTTTTTGTTCAAGTTTAACGTATTTCAAAAATTCAACATATATATTTTTGAAATTGTATGTACTTACAATATTACGAAATAAGTTTGTGTACTTATTTATACACATATATTCATTTTTATTAGGAATTATGTATTTTTTATATTCAGTTTTAATTTATAAAGGGACGATTTTCATTTTATAAACGACAAGTATTTATTTATTTTTATAAAATAATTAAAAGTTTAAAATAGTTAATTTTATTTATTTATATTTATAGTTAATTTTATGAAATTAAATAATTTAACACTATATGAATTCATACACGAGGAAAATATTTTTTATTTTGCGATTACAGATTATTGGGTTTCAAACAATATTGCTTATCACAAAATGCCTTTTTCATGTGACTCTTAAAAATTAACTATATTTTAAAAAAAAACAAAATTTTTACTTGAATTTATTATTATAAGTGACAAAGATATCATTATTTAATAAACATTTGTGAATAAATATATGCTATAAAAAATTATTAAAAACGTTGACGATATAATACTGATGTCTTTTTCTAAATATTTAATTATACATGGTTTTCTAATTATATATTTCAATTTAAATTTAAAGTTTTTAAATTATCTGATTAACACATATAAGTACACATGCATTTCAATATTCGAGGAATACATAATGGATTATTTACTATTTGATTATTTATTATTTGATTATTTACTATCACATAACATTGTGGAATTAATATGTATGTAATATAGGGTTCAGAACTGCATTGATTTTTCTGACAATCATTGTATTAGTTTCTTTACAGAGCTTATATAAATATTTAACATTCTGAACATTCTTGAAGAAATGTGATGAACCAACGCTCAATTAAAATAATTTTTACGGAAAATAAAAGCAAGAGTCTAAACTTTGTAAAAATTAATGACCTCTTGTATGTATAACTTATATGTATAACTTCATTTATGTTTCCATAATTAACTGTGCGGAAGAAAGTTCTAGACGAGCTGCAAATAGAGTAAACAAGACTTTTACGTTTATAATGTGAAAGGTAAGTGAATTTATATTTTACGACACTTGTGATTTTTTGGACATATTATATTAGTAGTGAAAATTAGTAATGACACATAAATTTCGATATTAAGATCCATATTTACTATACCCAATTGAATGTACTTAAAATAAAAATATTTGAATGTTTTATAAGAACTGCAATTTTTAAAAAGTAATGAATTACAATTATATAATAAATGTTTACTTAAATAAATTTGGAATTAATTAATTTAAATAAATTAGACTAAATGGTAAATTCTTAAATAATATTAATAAATAAATCATAATAAATCATATTAGTAGTTCATTTGTGTTTTTGCATATTTCCGTGTATTTGAAGCCTTCAATTCTATGAGTTAGTGGTAAATTGTTTATAAAATTTATAAACACCATAAAATACCCGTGACGAAGAAGTAAAACATATTAAAAGACAATTCTTACACTACCACCTGATAAAAAGTTAATATTGTTTAATTAACATAATAATGAAATTTAATACAAAACATTTCTGTTTCATATGTCTTTTCAAAATTTATATAATTTGTTTCAAAAGTACTTTAAAATTATACACAGTCTTTTATCGTGCTTTTATATATTTTATTATTACAAATTAATTAACAATGTGTTTAATATAAATGTCGATAACAAGATTTCTTTAAAAATAAAAATAATAAATAAAGCATATTTCTATTAAATATTATAATAAAATTAATTTAACGTATTCTTTAGGATATTTAAAAAATAGAACAAAATATTATATATAAGGAAAATGGTTTTTCTTATAATTTTTTTTATATAATTTTAAAAGTAAATATCTTAACAATTAAAAAACAAGTTTTATAGAACCTACTTTATGAATTTCTATTTTCTCCTAGATGAAGTTTAATTTATCTATAGATTCTAAATTATAATTTTATAATTTAGAAATACTTTCGATAAAGATCAATATATTTTTTCATAAATTAATAAAAAATATTTTTATTAATTAAAATAAATATTATATTTGATTATATGTTAACAATGTAATGTTGATAAGTCTTTTTAATTATAAATAAAATAGCAGCTTACACAGTGACTTTTCTTAAAATAATTATTCTTGTTTCAGGAATATAGATTAGAAGTTTCTGATAGCTAATGTTTGTCATTAATAAAAAAGTTGCTACAAATTCTTACTTTTTATGCATAATAGTTTCCTTAATTAATTGTATGATTTGAAAAATTCTTATATTTTTTAACAGATAGTATGTAATAGCAAGTGTGTTATTTTTAAAATATTCATGTCAATCTAATGAAAATTTCAAAGATTGACGAGTTTTTAATAAATATTATAAATTTTGAATATTTTTCATATAGATAATTCGTAAATAGAAAGTTGTAATTTCAAATGAAGTGGATGAAAGTGAAAATGTTAAAAATCTTGCCAAATAAGATTAACAGGAATTATAAGTTGTAATTGTATCGTAAAGTCATGAAAAAATAATCACTAGTAGAATTACATATAAAAGTTTTAGATTACAGATAAAAATAGAGAAACTCAGAAAAAAATAAAGTGATACATTTGGCGTTTGAAAGTTCTAAAGTGAGTAATTGAAGAAATGAGCTAGATAAAAGTGAGTACCGCGGCCGAGTAAGGGAAAGATTCAATCACATACATAAGTAGAAAGAGGAAGAAAACTAGTAAATAAAGGTCGTAATGTAATGAAAGGTGGGTCATCACTAGTAAAATAAGTGAAAACAAAAGTGTGCAGGCGGGGAATTTGAAAGAAAGAGCTGTAGCTTCGAGCCTGCGCGCGCACCTCGCTCCCGTCGCTGCGCCGTTTTCTCTGGGGTCCCGTCCAGCAGGTGTGTTAATTCCAGGGATTCGAAGGTGCACTGCTGCCGTTCCCGACGCAAGTCTTCATTCACTGTCTCCGATATAGTTTTCCAGGGGCTTGTAGATCCTGTCGTCTCCATTCTTGTTTTCATCTTTCACTCTGCGCAAACGCTACTACGGCTCTAAGCTGCGCCGCCACCTGTCTCAACAAACTTATCCGTCAAACAGTTCACTGAATACTGATGGTTTAGACTACGTTCGACCGAATCACGTCAATGGCGATCGCACAGAACCTCGCATTTCGGAGTCGAACTTTCAAAGACGAGTTTTCAATTGGCGAATGTACGCTTCGCAATCATACTGCATGCCTCTTCTGTTATCCCCCCTCTCCAATTGCATGATGTCACTTTTTTCTCTCCCCACCTATTGCATGTGCTTCATACTCGCCATATTATAATTAATCTTATAGTTTATTCTCGAGCTTCTTTATTTATATTTAATCATGCATTCGCTTCTCCCGTCAGTCGTTACTAACGTTTCCATCAACGCTGAGTAATTGTGTCATGATCATTTTAATATATAAAGTAAGATGAAATTAACCCAACGATTTATACATCTGTTGTACTCTATACACAGCTAGCTCATTTATCGTCGCTTTATATAAACCTGCAATAAAGAGATTATATATATAGGTACAGTCGGTACGGTAGGACACTACTCAAAGATCGGTATTGCACCTTTATGGTACATAAATTTCGAGTACTCGAGCCCTAAATTGACAACCTTACGAATCAAAATTCTAATTTAATTATTTTAATATCTTAATAAATTATGGCTACAGTAAATAATAATATTTTATAAAACAAATTAAATCGAAAAAAACAATAATGCTTTGCTCGTATGTTTTTTATCTACATATATAATAATTATGTATCTCAGCTATGAAAATGAAAGTAGTTACAAAAATAAGGCATGATGTATTTTTTCGTTATGCATATTTTAATATTTTAACAAAGGAAAATTTAATCTTAAGAATTATTTACTTACAAAATTATTGAAATACATTTAGCTGTAATGACTGAAAATTATATTATTTTGATTGTATTATTTCTAAAAAATGTACTTTAAATTAGCTCCATTTATTTATGAATAAAATATTTATACAACTTTTATTACAAGCAATTTCGGACTAATTCGATTATATTTATTGCGTATTGCTAATTATCAAAACAATATTTTTACATTTTTCAGATATTTACGTAAATTTTATAAATTATTACGGCTCATTTGCAATTTATAAAAGCTTTTAAATATTATTTACATTAAATGCTAGATGTTTATGATTGTGAAAAAACTTTCATTTGTTGTTACAACAAATTTGATAATAATATACAAAACGAAATACTTTCAAATATTTTTATATGGGAACCCATCAAAATTTTGTGTATTTTTATAATTTGTTTATTTAATAAAGTAAATCTTTGATTTTATTTGGTATTATTTTTTTTTTAATATACTAGAATATTAAAATTAGAGAATTCCGTATTTTTTTTTAAGAATAATAATCTTTACCGACAAAAAGTCGTACTATTTTTTTATCTATATTTAATCGTATTTTGTTTGAACGTAAATTTATTAATATATTTAAATTTTTAAAATAGTCTATTATATGAGATTCTGCTAATTATAATTCTTACAATATTGATAGTTTAGATATATTTATTTAATAAAAATGAATCATAATGGTACATGATTAAAAAAAGAATGTTCAATACAATACAAATCTTATTTTATTCGTATAAAAACTATAATTATTTAGAATACACATAAATTGAATAAGGTGTCTGTTCGACCAATATTCCATAAACTTTTAAAGTAAAAAAATAGAAGGGTCATTTGAGATAGTAAACTTAATAGAATGTATTATAAAACTATAACCTTAATTAATATCAAAAATCGTAAACTTGAAAACCTTAGAAGAAATATATAAATTTAAAATATTGTTATTTATTAAGATTATGAATTTATTTATAAAGAAATAGAATTAGAGCAGAAGTTTAGCATTATTAGTATTATCGAACAACTTCTATTGCAAAATTCATATGTAAATATATTCAGTTCTATATTGTATTTTATCGGCCTAGAGAGTAAATCATAGTCTTTTATATTACAAGAAGTTGTACTAAATTTGATAAATATAAAAAAATATAAAAATTTAATGATGAAACATGGATAAAACTTTATATAACAAAGAATAATTTCGAGATCTTATTTATATCATTTACGACTACTAAAGTCGCATGATATTAGAATAATATTTAATCTCATTACGTGTTAAAGAAATCAGAGATATAACGTTATTATTAATTTGTATGTAATTATGCTTTAACTAATACAAATATATATATGTATATATGTATATATCTAAATTAATGTATTAAAGAAGTCTAAGTATAAACTCTATTATATAATAACATAGAATAATAAAAGTAAGTTTATGAAAAAAAGAAATATATATTTAAAAAAATATAATGAAGAAAAGTTTTTTATAAAAGTATTCTAAAAATACGTAGGATAAAGATGTCATTAAATAATATAAAGTAAAAATTAAATTAACAGATAATACCAATATTATTATTACTTTCAATATCTCAACTCTTCCGTTTATAAAGTAACTTAGCAACTACATAATTGATACATAGTTCGTTATTACGTAATTCGTCTAGAAAGATAATATTGGTGAAGATGTAATTTATATAAATAATTATGTTTTTATCTCAAAGTTTGTAAAATAATATCTGGCAGCAATTGTAATAATCATTTCATGAAGATACTAATAGGAAAGTTTGGCTTGATGGAATTTGAAATAAGATATCTTTTATTTAACGATATCATTGAAAAAGTTGTAAGAGTTTGTGATGCACGTTCAATGTTATGTATATATTTTATTGTTTTATAAGTTTTGCTTAATAATATTAAAGTAAGAGATAAATTCAATACGATTAATTCAATATAACTAGGGGTATGTAAAAGATGCTTAAGTAAATACTTAAAATATTATAATATTTTTGAAAGTTTCAGGAGTATTGTATTATTTTTACTGTGCGATAAGAAAATGAAATCTAATTGAACGATAACGAATCATAACTCCATTTATAAATTTTTCTAGAGATTTTAAGAATTAAAATGTTAATACTCAATATTCACGTATAATGGACTTTAACCATTATAATATTAATATTTTTATAACAATTTTAGAAACTTAGATACATATTCTTTATCAATTTGAATTCATAATATGGATGATTAAAATATGAATACTGATATCAAGAAAATATTGAAAGTATTGTTTTGAAATAAATACAACCTCATTTATTAACCAACGATTGAACAGATCGAGATTAAATGGTATAAGACTTCATTTTTATAAGTACTGACTTATATTTAAAGTGTAATACTTAAATAATTCATTACAGTAATTAATTCAACAATAAAAAATTACAATAAATAATTCAACAATCAATTATTCAGAAATGATAATTAAACAAAAAATTAATAGCAGACTAATTAAAGCAAATATTTTGCAGAATCGTTTGTAGAGACAGAATATAAAACTTATTTTCAACAAAAATAACTTACTTTAATGAATTTGAAAGGCGATTTTCATTGATAATATATGCAGCATAAATTGGTAATTTATTTGTATAACTTCTGATTAACTAAAAATTGTGAATGGGTTAAAATTAATCTTTGACTATTGATTATTTTCGAAATCAAAGAAACCGTAACATATAAAACTAATTATATAATTTTTCAGTAATAGTAGAGCATCGTATGAAAATCCTGAGGAAAGTTTTTGTATTGTACATAATAAATGAATATTTTCATATACGAAAACAGAATATTCAGGTTATTTTGTGTTTTAAAGAAAGATAACGCCTTTAAAATCTTACTTTTTTTATGAAATTAAATTCTCTGTGTTCAGTAAACTAAATTGTATTTTACACTTATCTTGCAATATTTTATTATATATTAAATTAATAATTACAATAAAATATTATTGTCTGCGATAAAAAAATAATTTGTTAACTAAAAAGAAATTAGTAAGTTGCATTTGACGTATAACGTTCATGCATATCACTAAAAATTAATTGGAAATGTTAAATTAAAATATTATATATATGGTTTAAGTTAACATTATGTCATAAATAGAATTAATTAAATTAATAATTAATTAATAAAATAATTTAGAAATCGTGCATGCAGACTCGTCATTTACTATAATTTATTTGATTATACAAACAAAAGTAATTAATGCAATAATTTTTTCGAATAAATAAAGTAAATTGGATTCGGCTAATACCGTACGTGCTACTCTACTTGTGATATTATTCAAATACAAATTATAATTAATAATAAAAAAATTAATTAAATTAAATATATTTATTTAATAATTACATTAAATTATATTGTGAAATATAAATTAGTAAATCATAAATTTAACAAAATATTTAAATTAAAAATTTAAAATGTAATTATAATTTATTCGCTTACTTTTAAATTTAATATACAATCCTTTGAATGAATTCAATTAAAATATTTAAAATTATCACATTTATATTTGAAGTTGGCTGTGTAATGTTATACGTCACTATCATCATTCCGCGAGTCTAGATAATTGCCTGCGAAATGTCATATTAAAAAGTATACAATATTTAAAGTATACAGTTACACAGAATTATATTTTAAATATTGTAAATACGCAGAATATTGAAATTACAGTTAGACTTATCACTTTGAATCATCATTCGAAATAAATTGCACCTAGAAATAGATACAGGAATAAAATATTACATCGAACATAATCTAGACGATCTTCGAGTAGATGATTGATTTCTAAGCAGAAATAAATTACTTTGCTTTACTTGCTGAGACTCACAATTCACAACTCGTGAGCAGGTGAGTGAATGTCGATATATTTACCTATGAAAAGAAGACACCGATAGTTACCAACCATCCGATCCTGCGATAGAATGACAATCGTAGAAAGGCTACAACCTGGAGCACCTTATTCACATTAATTAATCAACGCCAACATTAATTAACGCCAAGAAGAAGCATCGTCGAGAATCAAAAGAGTTGAGCAAAGTAACATGAAAGAAGTTAACTTTTAGTAGATTCAATTATATACATCTGAATACATTGATTATTTAAATTTTTTCTCTCTTCTTCACCCTTCTTTCATCATCGTCGATCCCACGACGCTCCACGTACTATTGCAATGAAACTGTAACGTTACAGCTTAGATAGAATTTGAAGACTTATAATATTGTGTTAAAGATTTGTAGTATGAAATTTAGTAATGTTTTATTAATTTTCTTCTGAAAAGTTAATATGTTATTTATTGATAATAATAGTTTCGAAAAAAGTAAATAGAGTAAGTACAATATTGTAGAGAAAACAATGAAAAAAAAGTAGTGTAATGTGCGCACGCTTTATTATGTATTTAATGTATTTATGTATATTATGTATTTAGCTTCGTATTTAAAATAAATTAAAAATATGTAATATGTTTATTTCTAAGATGACACATTAGTTTGTTTTGAAGACCTCGGGTTGTAGATTTAAAACTTTGTTTAGAAAAACAATAGAGCGACGTTGACCAACCGCAAAGTTTCGGAGTTATAGCTACGAATTATCAAAATTCTAGAGTTGATGAGATTCGAATCTGACAGTTGTGTTAGATTGTAATATGGGCATAATATGTAGTGTAATATATGTGAATACGTGTGTATTAGCTTCTTGTAGCAATGTTCGACTCTGAAATTTCTTTTGGGCTTACTGACTGATATACACAAGTTTTAAACTCATATTTTACAATAAACAGATCTTAATAAATAATTTACTTATTGTTTAATTAATATTCAATTGTTTTATACATAACTAAAAACGCTAATATCTCATCTGAAAAATTATTATATTTGAAAACAAATTTTTTTGGAAATATCTGGAAATTGTAATGCACGATCTTCTATTGTACAAAATTCCAGATGCAACTTAAAAACTTTTTGTACACATTCTATTACAAATTCCATTCTATTACAAATAAAAATACATAAATTGCAAATAAAAGTAATAAATAGCAGCCGAATTTGGTGGTGTTTATAGACATAGTTTTTAAAGAATCACTATATATCGTGACTAGTATAATTAAAATAAATAAAATGTAATATTTGTGTTTAGTCTGTAAATATCAAACCAACATATTGAATTTTCTAATTATTAGTTATATTCTTATATTATAAAATGTTTGACTATCTAGATTAAAAAATCAGTTATAATCATCAAAACGTAAGTTTACTGAATAATTATAAGGTATAGGAAATAAAAAATTTACAACACATTTTCACCAATTTCATAAAAACAGAATTTACTATAGCTTCTGTAACATAAAAACTCAATATATTGAAAAAACAAAAATTTTAAAAATCATAGGCTCGAATATAGATAAAAAATTTTCATATCCAGAACTTTATTTTTAACTTTGTTCCTAACCTTAATATTCTATAAGCGCAACAATTCTTATGCGCCTATCAAAACATCTAACACACTTTAATTGTTAACTAAATGCATGCCTCAACATGTTATTGCAAAATATTATAACTTCTACAAATTTCAATATATATATAAATTTCTCTATTCAAAATCCATAAAAAACATTGTGTTATACATTATCGAACAAATAAATATCCGAATATATAGTTTAAAACGTTGAAACACAATCGAAAAATAAATTTTTTAAACATCGGGTTTTTTTGTAAACCTATATATAAATAACACTATATAATTTTGATATGAAAATGATAAAAACATAATTTTATCTTTAAATAACTCGTAAAAAATTATAATTATGGGTTGAAAAATACAAAATATATGACTTTAGAAATTCTTCATTCTACAAATTAATATTAATTATTAATAATAATCATTTAACACTCCTAGATAGAAAAATATTATATAAACAAAAATTTTATACATGTTGTTTTACTTTCTTGTACGAAATTGCGGCACGTACGAGTACACGTACCGAATCGTGCGCCAACATTAATCATCAACGACCTAAATTATTGATATTTTACACTTAAAATTATAAAACTATCGTATAAAAAAAATTTATATAAAATAATATTTGGGTACTATAATATGGCATACACATAATTGTTTTAAATAATTTATAGTTTTAAATATTTATAGTAACTTCTCAATTAATGTGTTACTAATGAAAATAGAGCTGTTATACTGCAATAGTTAGAATTTAAAATTTCTGGCTGTTATTAATTTATATATTATGTACCGGTATTTATTTGTTATATGATAAACACAAGTAAGTAATAGCAAATCTTTACAAAATTTATGAGTGGCCTAATAGAAGTGAAAAAAAGATTAACAATATAGATACAGATAAAATAAGTGAGAGAGAAAAAAGAAAAGAATTTGTAAAATTTATATTTCTTTAAATCTTGAAAAATAAGAAAGCGTAAATAATCGTTTTTTCTTAAATCTATAATTATACTTTTTCACGGGATAGTGAATTCGAAGTTAAGTAGAAATGTTTGTTTAAAAAAAGTGACGTTGCTGCGCGGCAAAGTCGATGAGCTGTGGATTAACTAGTGAAAATCTTCGACCCCATGAGCCATGCGGAGTTTGAATATCACTTGTAAAGCCTTTCTATGCGTGCTTTACACATGTGAAATGTGTGTACTTTCAATTGAGTCAGTCAATTGCAAAAATATTTTGTAGGTAACATAATTTTAAAAAAACGTTTCCATTCAAAGCAAATCATATTCCAGATAAAATTGGAATGTCTGAGAGAATTTGTTATTAACTATCTAGTCGGACTGTATGCACACATCTATAAAAGTACTTGTGCATTTAAATTTAGAGAACATCAATTTCTAGCACGGTAATGATATAAAAATCTTTTTAAACGAATTAATAATTTTAAAATAGATGATGTTCCGAAAAAGAATTTGTTGGAATGTCTTATATTAATTTATTATTAACTGTCTAAGCGGCCGTATGCTCATGTTATAAAAGTTCATATGCATTTAAACATACGAATATAAATTTCCGGCGAGATATTTACAACGGAACTTTTTTCATGTATTAATATTATTAAAATACGCTATACTCAAAAAAGAAATTTAATGAAATATCTTATGTAATGTATTATGTAGCCCGTATGCGTATACCCATATGAGTGCATGTGCATCCAATGACGGACGACGTTTTTCTTAAAATTTTTTAACCAAATTTACACCAAGTATTGTCTATTATATTTGTTCTCATGTTCTGTAAAAAATGTTTGCGTTTAAAAAAATTATTCGTTTTATAACAATTTTTGTACAATAGTGTACCGTTTGATCTGACGCGCGTTTACGTATGTACCGAAAGCGCGTGAAAATTAATGTTCCGCCTCGATTTTATATAAACTATGATCCTCATCAACAATATTTAGTAGAATAATAAAATTGACTTTTTTATGATTTTTCGAAATTTTTACCTTTTTATAAGGGTGGCTTTTAAGGACGGAATTAATTGTATACCTATTATTTTATCGTTTTGTGTAATAACTATTTATAGTTTTTTCTAAAAGAGAAATCGATTTTAGATATTCAAATTTAGTTGCAACAATAATCATGCAAACTTCAGACTTCCCATGAATCAACATATCTGAAGTGTCAACCAGTTGATTCGCCACAAAAATTGAAGTTTTCTTAAAATAAATAATTTCTTACAAAATTGATTGGAATATTAATAATTTCATAGCATAAACTAATTTTATGATAATAAATGTTTTTACGCTTAAAAGTCACCCCCAAAGATACTGACAAATCGAAAAAATCATAAGTTCGAAATTATTAGGATTCCACAAAATCTTTTACATTTTATTAATATTAAGCATATAATAAGCTCTACGTAAAAAATGAATGAGCCTGAAGTTTTCAATGTTGCTGTTGCAACGAAAATTGAAAAATATCACCCTTTTTAGAAGTTAGAATGTTCTCTAATTTATAACAGGGTAAATATTAATATTTCACAAAATTTTTTTAATGAAAATCCTAATTATATTAAAAAACATTTAAAAAATATATTCGAAAAAAAAATTGAAACGGAATTTTGATTTTAAAGCATTTATATATCGTGCATATGAACCCTTAATAATTTAACCACATACTGGTGTGTATAATATTTAATAAAAACTTTTACAAAAACATTGCACAAAATCCGTTTTCAGATTCCGACATCTCATATACCATATGTACACGCAAAGTTTCATTTGGAAAATTAGCGTAGAAATTGAATTTTAATACATTCCTTGCATATTCACTCGTACCCATATGATCATAAAAGTTATACTAAACATACACACATAATTTCAATATGAAGAGCCGCATATAATTGTTTCACGCGTGTGAGAGCATATATGTACAAACGTTTCCACATGCGTTACTAAAGATAATATGAAGTTAACACGTTGTCTAAATTTGCTTGAGTTCTCCGGATGAGTGTGCGATAGATCAAACGTTTTCAACCCTTCTACTTTGACGATGTAGCATCAATACTGTTTTGATAACAGCCATCTGAATATTAACCGACGTACATTCGAATATAAATAATAATCTTAAATATTATAATTTAACTAAGAAAATAGTCTAAAATCAATTATTACTTTAAATGCTAATGATATTATTTATATTTAAACATACAATATTAGTTGGATTAATCAAATTAGGCTTACATAAACATATGTAGGATGATGCATTATTATGACCAAACTTTTTTTTAGTTTAAATGCTTTGAAATTACTAATATATTATAATAGAATACTTGGGTAGTATAGGTAAATTAAATTCTAGTATTTTAAATTTTTAACATTGTTTCAACAAAATATATTTAATAAAACAGTTCTGTACATTATTAAATATAGTAAATTTTCCATTGTAAATAAATAAATTTACTGTCTATATATCTGAAAAAAATAAAAGAAGGTTGAAAATATAGTTAAACAAGTAATGAATATAAAAAAAATATTTTTTTGTTTAAACTTATGCACTTCTTATACAAATAATCATAATTCTACTAAAATATAAATACTATACTTAATAATCATAGATAAATATATTTAAGTACATGGAAATAATTTATTTTAAGTGTAAATAAAAATAATTTTTTTAAATATATTTCTACGTTAGCTTTCTTTTTGTAAATATAAAATTATATTTTGTAGTAATATAATTTGTTGTTGAAATATAGCATAAAAAATATTTAATGCATTTAATTTTCTGCCTGCTTGCACTGTTTTTTACACAACGGCAACATTGCTTATTTTTCTAAACAAACATGTCAAATTTACTTCGTGTCCATTGTTCCATAAAAAGATTAGAATATAGTATTAGTATACTGATATAAATATTTTCTAATATTCAAAGACTCAGAGAACTAATAATTTTACGAATTTGTTGTTAAATATTGTACGAATTTAAGAATTTTAATCTGACATTTTTTCTCATTTGTCTCTCTCTCTTCTCTCGTTAAGCCATTGATAAAACATCTAAAGATTAACTCATGAGTATTTGTGTTTGTCATATAAAAAATAAATATTGTAATTATAAATGAATATTTAAAATATACAAAAATAAAATTTTTAACAGATATAAAGTTTATGAATTATAACTGTTTCATCATAACAATTGTAATTTCATTAGAAAGAAATTAAGTGTAAAGATACGATTCTATACATTTATGTTGTTAAGATATTTCAAGCAATTATGTATACGCGATAGTTAGCATAAGTACAGATGCTCGTTTGATTAAACTATTAACGATCACGAAAAATTATTTTTTTGTTGAAAAACTAAGGATATATTTTTTTTTGCGAACAACATAAATCATTAATACAAAATTGTGGAATCCCTATTAAGTGTACGTCGTTAAAAAAACAAGTTATATCTAAATGAATAATCAGATTAATAACAAAAGCAGAGATTCGGTCATAGTTATCACAACGTTAAACAAATCCACCACTTATATTTAGAAAATATGTGTTTTCATGTGTCGCGACCGTTTATTGTTAATAAAAATGCGTTCCCGAGACATTTTACAATTTTTTATTATTGAATATCATTGATCATATCAAAGTCAACAAATAACCCGAAAAATAACAAAATCGGAGATTCTCATCCTAGTTATCATCAACGTTAAACAAATTTATCTTGTATGCTTAAGCAACATGTGTATTCATATGACGCAATAATTTATTGTTAATAATAAATATTTCTGTCTGTTTTAAATGTAATCAGTAGATTGAAAAATTAAAAGAAGCCAATTAACGTGAAAGAAACGTTGCATTCATATACAATCTATACAAATACTCTACTGCACTACTACCGAGTTTCAATCCTATTGTCTCTATTCTACGGCGTTTATGATCCGATTCGCCTTCGAGTGTAAAAACTCTTTCTTCTCTTCGGAAAATATGACGATCACCTTTGAACCTCCTAAAATATTCGGTATTTTACAAGACGATGATTTTTCTCTCAGTGGAATATTACTAATTTTCTTTAATATTACTAATATTATTAATATTAATGAAGTGGTTAGATTTATAAAAAATTATATATATAGGAGTCTGAAGTCTACATCGTTGGAGTTGCAACGAAATATGAAATTTTCAAAATTGATTTTTTTTCGAAAAAACTATAAAAATGATCACTTAATACACAAAATGATAAAATTAAAGATTTAAAATTAATTCCATCCTCAAAAACCACTCTTATGAGAGGGTGAAAATTTCGAAAAATCGTAACTACGATAATTTTACTATTCTAATAAATATTATTAGTCAGAATAAAAGTTTATATACAAAACTACTACCAAAAAAAAATTGAAAAAAAGTCTGTGCGGAACATGACTTTCCATGCGTTTTCAGTACATGCGTAATCGCGTGTATGAGCAAACATTACATTATTGTACAAAAAACGTTATAAAATGTATAATTTTATTATTGGCAAAAAATTTTTTGCATAATATGAAAAACACGTTAGAAAAGATATTCTGTAAATTTGGTTGCAAAATTTATGAATAACTGTAATAGCCGGACCAGGAATGCACATGCACTCATATGGGTACACGCATACGGGCCTCATAATATTGTTTTCAATAAATTCTAAGATATTCTACCATTTTTTATTCCGGAACATTGTGTAATTTTAGATTACAAATACGTATGAAAAGATTTTTTTTATTAACATCGCGCATGAAATTGATGTTAGCTGCATTTAAATGCACCTCCAGCCTTATACACATGAGTAAATAGGAACTGCTTAGATTGTCAATAACAAATTTTCCTTAGACATTCAACTATATTTTTTCTGGGGTATGATTTGCTTTGAATAGATAGGTTTTTCAAAGATTATGTTACCTACGAATTATTTTTGCAATAAATGAAATGTTTATATTTTTAGCTTCGGGTTGATACTGACTCAAGCGAAAGTACACAGCATTCACGCATGTGTATCCCACTTAGAAAGGCTTTGCAAACGATATTCTAACACGGCAAGGTTCACGGGCTCGAAGACTTTTACGAGTCAATCCGAAACTCATCTACACTGTAGCGCGACAACGTCGTTTTTTATTAAACAAGCATCTCTATTTCACTTCATGTCCATTACCCTGTGTAAACGTACAATTTTTAATTTAAGATAATGATAGGAATACGATTATTTACTCTTTCTTGTTTTTTAAGACTAAAAGAATTTAATTTAAATAATTTTATGTAGAACTTTTTTTACAAGTTCATATGTAATTGTAACAATCATTTCTTAATATTTTCCTATGTTTTCTCTCTCTTACTCATTTTACCTATATATGTAGCGTTATTCTCTTTTTCTCTTTTATTAGACACTCGCAAATCTTTACTATTATGTACTTGTATTTATCATATTACAAATAAATGCCGTTAGGTAATATAGAACTTATTGATAACCAGAATATTTATAAATTATAACTTTTGAAGTATAAAATATGTCATTTCATTAACAAAACATTAATTGAGAAGTTACTACTCATAATATTTAATATTAATAAATTACTTAAAATATTATATTTCATAGTAAACACATATATTACACACCTGTTTAAATTAATTATTAATGTATACGTTATTGTATATATATTGTATTATAATTACATTGTATAATATTTAATATTTATATATTATATTTTATTAAATAATTATAATTGTAGTATAATAGAATTATATTATAATACGTTATTGTATTAATCTATATATTATTAATTATTCATTATTTTCTGTTGAAAAATTATTTACTTATTTATTTTGATATAAGCAACAGAAATCATTAGCAAAAAGTTGTGGAATGTCTATGAAGCATTTGTTATAAACAATCACTTATACACGTTATACCGTTTGCAAGTATCGTATATAGTAATCTATAAGTTTTCAACGTGTGTATTTCAAACGCCTTCCCACAATGGAACCCAATGATATTATTGAAATAAACTTTGCTATTTACCTTTTGCTAAAACGACAGTTTTATAATTGTGTGTATAAAATATCAATAATTGGTAACGTTGACGATTGATTTTGGTGCACAATCCAATACATGTACTCGGATGTTCCGCAGTTTTGTGCAAATATATATATATATTTTAAATATATATTAAATAATAACATTTTTTATTCTAGAAGTGTTAAATGATTATTATAAATGTTTGTATCGTTTATATCGTTTGTAGAATGAAGGATTTCTAAAATTATAAATTTGTTTAATTTTTAAACCATAATTATGCTTTATTTAGCGATTTCTTAATAAAAAATTACGTTTTTATTATTTTCATATCATACTTATATAATTTTAAAGTTTTTTGAAAAAAAATCCGATCTGTAGAAAATAATTAGTTTTTTTTTTTCGGTAGAGTTTCAATGTTAGAAACAATATATTCAGATATTTATTTGCTTAATAATGTATAATAGAATGTTTTTTATGGAAAAATTTCTATATATATTAGATATTTTATTTTATTTACAGATTAAAAATTAATCAACATTTGAATGTATATATTTTATTATATTATATTATTATAATTATATTATTTATATTAATATATATATATATATATATATATATATATATATATATATATATATATTAAAATAATTATTCAACGTATTGAAAATTTTATGAATTTTTTTACAATAAGCTGTAAAATGATACTTCATTTTTTTCTACTTAAATTTCATTAGTAACAAATAAAATGTGAAAGGATTTATAAATATGCTCATAATATTTTAAGGCATTATTTTCCGTAATTATTTCATATGGACCTTAAATAAAAATAATTAAATAAAATTTTTATTTAACCTAAAATGAATTTGATATGTATGATTTTCGTGCTTTGCAAATAAACTGTGTGTGTTTGAAACGATTATATAAAAATTGCAAAAAGAAAATTTTTTTATTTACAATTATTCAGTAATTTTATAAAATATGGGTTACGTAGCTTAATTATAAAAACAGAATGTAATGGTAAATGATTTTAACGTTTTAAATATCGGTTTTACTAAATGAAATTTAAGTGTATTACTTTCATATTTATTCGCACTTAATAAGGAATCATTTTTTAATCAAAATTGATATTTCATTTTTGATAATAATTTATTAAGTGCCAATCTAATTCATCTTTTTAATCTTGATACTAAAACGTTTTAATATAAAAATATACTTAATAATAAAAAAATTCGTAATGTAATTTGATATTTATAAGTTAAACACAAATATTACATTTTTTATTTATATCTAAGTAATCGTGGACCTGTTATCATATATTTATTTTAAATAAAACAATGATATATTAAATATAAAATCATAATGTATTTCAACCTTACATAAGACTTAAAACTTGTGTGAACTTGTATTTACTCATGCATGTATAGATATATAATTTTCCATTTTAAATTGTTCTGATTGATGTATAACGTTTATATATCTTATTATTATTATAAGAGACTTTGAATTTTAATATCTACAAATTTTGCGCCTTAAAATAAAATAATTTTCTTAAAAATTATCACTTCCATTTCTCGATGTGTACAAAAAAAATTGAGTACTAATAATGAGATAAATAAATAATTTGATTAGGTCCGTATATTATAAAATTTTTAATTTAAATTTATATATATATATATATATATATATTAGTTGGCTAGGCTCAAATTTTTTAATCAAACACTGTCCCAAGCTTGAGTGCACATGCATTCATAAACATTGTATATGCAACATCCAACTTACGTACGACGGCTGTATTCGGTTAAGATGTCACTCTATGATTTTGACGAGTTGAAAACGTAACTCCATTTTTACAACGCGGCAACGCTGCTTTAAGTTTACAAAATATAAGAATCAAATTCACATGGAGTTTACTACTCTACGACAAATGTAAAGGATTAAAATAAACGCAGCAAATATATACGTAATTTACCATTAAGTCTAGTATTCTATCTCATTTGATTAAAAAACATGATGAATTTTTTAAAAGAAATAATAAACAATAATATACAAACAGTGAATATATATTATGTTATAATGTTAAAAAGGCTATTATTCAAATTTTTTCTATATGTTATTCTGAATGGACATTTAAATTGATAGAAGGAAGCTGTGGTCTTGATAATATTATTTGGACTCTAAATAGCAGACATATTATTACTATTGCAAATTTAAAATTAAACATTTTTCTTGTATTATTTTTATTATTCATTTAATTATAAATTATTATAGATTTGAAATATTCAAGTCATATTCAAGTCATATTCAAATGACTAATAATTGTAGATTTTAGAATTTATATAATGCGACTAAGATATTTGGTAGATTTTACTATTGTTTTAAGTTGAATAAATGCGTATATAACTTTTTATAGTTAAAATTATGTATTTGGAATTTAATTGATTGTAGTATGATTCATATACAAAATTTAAAATCTAGTGCTGTTAAAGGAATAGAATTTAACCCAAATGGAAAAAGTTTGGGTGTGTAGTTAGTGATAATGGACAGAATAATATTAACATATATAAAACAAAAACTGGAAGTTAAGAAGAGTAAGTATTTTTGAAATTAATTGAAAATGTATTTTCAATTAATACTAAAAATTTGAAAATGTTTTTATTAAAACATTTAGATTTTTCAATACGTCTTATAGAAGATTTAATTCAATAGTATACCATGTATTTTTTATATAACTAACCATATTTCGTAATAAACGTTATGGAATGCCTTGGCAACATATTTTTATTAACAAAAAACGTCTGCGCTATATGGTACAAGAATAAGTACGGAGAATTTAACCAATCTTCTAACTATGACGAGAATCTCATTTTTTTTAAATATTTGTCTATTTTTTCACTATTATATTAGTAATATAATTCATCGATAAAAATTTGTGATAATAAATCCTAAAAGCGTGAATTATGTTAAAAAATTTATATAGGAGACGCTAGTGTAAATTGTTATGGTATAGGACATGTTTATTTAAGGTTGCTTTTTGCAATATTCCTTGATATTTATTTATTTGTTATTGTCATTCCTATCTTTTACTTTTAGAAACTGAAATTTTGTAATTTTATTTGTAAATTATTAATAATTAATGTATTTGTAGACTATTTTAGGTTGTAATCTACTACATGTACTCATTCACACTGCAACTTCTATTTTTTTATAATAAGGTTCTACGTGCATTAAAACTTCTTTTATTAGTTGTTAATTATTATTATTATTTATAATAGTTAGTAAAATTTTCAAGTTTTTTCTATTTCGAAGTCTTTCAATTTTTTTTTCCGTAGTAAGAGTTGTTTTTTGGGGT
This sequence comes from Wiebesia pumilae, assembly GCA_018907045.1. Lineage (NCBI taxonomy): Eukaryota > Metazoa > Arthropoda > Insecta > Hymenoptera > Agaonidae > Wiebesia > Wiebesia pumilae. The sequence continues at coordinate 1,630,617 of JACCHZ010000133.1, read as the reverse complement.
GCATTTGGGATTATATCATGTTCCTGTTAATATTACATAATAATGATGTAGTTTACGTGGTTTTTTAAACAAAATTTCAAGTTTTAAAAGTTTTGAATTTTTGTTGGAGTTTTAACGTAGAAAACTTCAGTCTCATTTTATACGTAATATATTTCATATATTATATTTTATATATTTTTATATATCATTTAATAATATTTTATTATTAATTGTAACTGTTAAATTATAATAGTTAATATTTACAAGTTTTATGGCTATTAATAATTTTAGTTATATTCATTTTTATTATTTTCTTATTATTACTATATTTATTACGTATTGGCATTTGTTTACGATAGAATAAGTACATATCAGAAAATATTTATATTATTTGCGAGTGGTATAATCAGAGAGGAAGTGATAAAGAGAAAATGCAATAGTGACCGAGAAAGGGAAAAAATAAAATTAATACAGTTTTACAAAAATAATGAGAAAGTGAAAGAAAGCGAAACAGGAAAAGAACATTTTTATGGTGGTATGTCTAAAAAGTTATTTGATCTTTTTTGTTCTCAAGTGAGTACATGATCTTTCTTAAGTGAAATCGAACGCATTATTTAAATACTATAATGAAATAGTATATGTTGAAGCTGAGACATTTTTCTTTTTAGGGCATTAAAGATAAGAGAAATTTAGTTATTAGATTAAAAATCATTACTTTCAAAAAATCTACGTTGTAATCATATAGGACTGATTAATCACAAAGTTATGTAAATTTTTTGTAACAGTCATTTTCCTAAAAATTTGATAAGTTATATATAACTAAACATTTTTTGAAATCTGAAGAAGCTATTAAAAACGCTTAAGCCGTATTTTAAGTAATTCTAAAATTATTATGTATTCTAGGAATCATATGTCAACTTCACTGAAATTTCTAAATCTTGCAATTGAAGGAAGTGAATAATTATTAAAACTGAATAAATATAACAACCAGACAGAGCAACTAAATGTATACTAAAAATTATGATAAGTAAATTATCTGATAATAATTTAGAGAAATAATGGTGTGAAAGACTGAGTGATACTAACTTAAAAAGTGGAAATACCTTAAATATGCTATTGTTTGGTTGTTACAAAAAATTTCAAATTATGTATCGCGAAGTAAAAAAAAAATACAACGTATGGCACACGTGATGCGAAGAAGTGAATTCTGGGCACCTATAATTAAATTGATATTGTTGGCCGTTTAATCCTTGACTTAAGAGGGTTCGGCGTGGCATTATAAAATAATTTTGAAGAACACTTTCTTCCAAAGTAATCTGGAATTTTCCCTGCGCTTTATTGTAGATTTAGCAGAATGCGAAAAATTCTTGTGCAACGAACATTCTATAAGAGACACTGTGCGCATCAGTTTTAATCATTTCACCCGTCTCTCCACTAAAGAAACAAAATTTAATAGATATAGAACAAAAAACTATGGATAACTCTTTTATAATTTTTTCTATAAAACATTTATTACAGATTAATACAAAATTAAATCATTCTAAATTGCAAATTGCTTTCAGTTTTAATAATTAATTACTAGAATGTAATTTCACTTTTACTTACTAATTTAAACTCTTATGTATCTACTTAAAAATTATATATCTATTTAAAATTAATTGATTTATAAATAAAGTAACATGTATATATACGTACATACATATTATTCAGCTACTAAAATAATAATAAAATGTAAGATCAATTTATTAAGTTTTTATTATTTATTTATTATGCATAATTATTCATAGTTATTAATAAATATTTAAACAAATCACTTGCGATTTTTTTATAATTTTAATCTTCTATGAAACAATTATTTTTTGCCTATAACGAACATGATAATAATTTACAAGTAATTAAAAATATGTAACTTTTAAGTAGTTAAGCAGATAGTTGGACAGACATTTACGTATTTAGATTTCGCTTCAATTACAATATCAAAATTATCTGAATTATTACAGCAGAATATAGAAGAAAAGTCATTAATTAGAAATTAACAACGAATGAATACATCACATTTAAAAATAAAATTTTAAAGAATTGCGCATGCGTCGATACGTTGTTTATAATTATGAAAAAAGCGGTATAAATGTTCAATTTTAACGTAAAGTGCAATGGCGTATGATGCAAGTTGTGAAGTTTTTCGAGTTAATAAAAATCTTTGTAGCTTTTCTCAAGATGGTAGATTTTTGGCTTTAGCTAATCAATCTAACTTGATGATCAGAAATACAGGAACCTTTGATAATTACTTAACGTTAGTATTTTCAGACGTTATTGAGGTTAGTTTAGAATTTACGCCGAATTGGCATTTTGCCTTAAAAGAAAAAAAGTATAATTAATTTATACATATTTAAAATTATTTTGTTTATATTAATTGAATTTAATTGTGTAAATTATTCTATTTCTGTTTTTGTACAAAAATATAATACTATTTTAGGATATTAAATGGTCACCAGACAGTGAATATATATTATGTTCTAATGTTAAAAAGGCTATTATTCAAATTTTTTCTATGTGTTATCCTGAATGGAAATTTAAATTGATAGAAGGAAGCTGTGGTCTTGATAATGTTATTTGGACTCCAGATAGCAAACATATTATTACTATTGCAGATTTGAAAGTAAACATTTTCTTTTATTATTTTTACTATTCATTTAATTGTAAATTATTATAGATTTGAAATATTTGAACAAATCATATTCAAATAACTAATAATTGTAGATTTTAGAATTTATATAATGCGACTAAGATATTTGGTAATTTTATTATTGTTTTAAGTTGAATAAATGCATATATAACTTTTTATAGGTGAAATTATCTATTTGGAATTTAATTGATTCTAGTGTGATTCATATACAAAATTTAAAATCTAGTGCTGTTAAAGGAATAGAATTTAGCCCAAATGGAAAAAGCTTGGGTGTTATAGTTAGTAATAATGGACAGGATAATGTTGACATATATAAAACAAAAAACTGGAAGTTAAGTAGAGTAAGTATTTTTGAGATAAATTGAAAATATATTTTCAATTAATATTAAAAAATATGAAAATGTTTTTATTAAAACATTTAGATTTTTCAATGTCTTATAGAAGATTCAATTTAACAATATACTATGTATTTTTACTAAGCTATCAAATCCACAGCTAGCTAATTGTATAACATTTTTTTTTTGAGTTTTATGCTTTGGACGAAAAGCAAGTCGCTTTACTGTTAAGTGATGAGCATCAGATGAATTTAAAAATGCAATTTGTACCCAATCATACAATTCTTGATTATTTGTTTGCTGAATTTTTCTAATATCTATACAACCACTTTCATAACCTACAGCTAGTATGTAAGCAAATTTATCTTGAACATCAGATGGTGCAAAAGCAAGAGCTGTTACTGAATTATTACTTGTACATAAATTAGTAATAGGTAAAGGTTGCATATCTGTATTAATAATTTTGCTCCAAATACAAATTTTTCCATCTCTAGATCCAGTAGCAAAATATTTTGAATCATTTGTCCATGAACAACACCAAATTATACGTGTATGAAAATTATCTTGTTTAGAACTACTAATTAATAATTGATATTTTACATTTTGACAACTAAAAAGAGACCATCGTCTATCTCTTGATACAGAAAGAAGATAATTGTCATTAGGAGAAAATGCTAATTGTGTAACTGTTAATTGATGTGAAAGTAATTGTTGTGCTTGACACCAAATTTTTGTATCCCATAAAAAAATTGCTGCATGTTCTGATGATGTGGATTTTGATGCAGTAGCAAGTAATGTTCCATCATGCCTTGCTGCCATTGAAAAAATTTCATAACCATGTCCATAAAGTTTTTGTAATTCTGGCCAAAGGGTGGACTGAATTAAAACTTCTTCTAGAGGTGGTTCTTTATAATTTATACCTCTAGAGTAAGTTTCTGATATATCATAAGAATTTTTATCTAAAACAGCTATATTGGTTAAACCAAGAGCAGGGACAGATACTCCTTTAGCCATAACATGAATGTCAAAATCGCTTACATCATCTGTTATTTTTTCTAAAAACTTTTTAAAAATTAAAGGAGCTGTGAAAACTCGTACAACTTTTTCTTCAGCACCTGAAGCAAACATGTAAGGTGTAAGAATGGCTAAGCAAGACATGTCATAACCATGTATTTGAGGTCGTCCAACTTCGTACCAAAACTCTTCTTCATTTTCTTGTGACCATGGAGCATGAATTCTTGTTGTTTGATCAGAACTCGCAGTAAGTAAAAATCTGATCAACAAAACATTATATAAATTCTATTTTATAAATTAAAAATTAATGTACATTTTCTTACCTTCCTTTTGGTTCCCAACAAAGATCCATTACACTTTTACAGTGTCCAGTTGGTGCTGTCCTTGGTTCCCAATTTTGCAAATCTTCTTGATATTTCCACATATGAAATGTTCCATGATATCCATGTGTTAAGAAATTCTTTCCATCAGGACTAAATTTGCATCCATAAAATCCAAGAGAATTGCCACCTACTTCTCCAACTCTCACAGTTTCTGACCAAATCTTAGTATTAATGTTTGGTTCCCAAATAATTGCAGTTTTATCTAAGGAACATGAAAGTAACTTCATAGGTTGAAAATTAGTACCATTCATTTCAATTGGAGGATGCCAATGCACTTCATAAATCCATGCATCATGACCATTCAGAATACTCTCTAAAATTATTTCATATTCTTGATCATGCATAAAAAAATGTTGTTGCCTTGGTTTTAATTCTTCACTTTTAATAATTCCAGAATCTTTATTTGTACTATGTGTAATTTTCCATAAACGTATTGTATTATCCTGTGAACCAGTAGCTACAAATAAGTTTTGAGAATCAGTTAATATGTAATCAATAGATGTAACCCAATCTTCGTGACCAATTAAAGTTTGTACTTTAACAAAGTCTCCAATTTTTCTATAAAATAATTCAAAATTATATTATGTTAAAACTTAAATTATAAATCATTAATATCAGTTTTTAGACTAATTTTTCTTATTAAATTGAAAATATCTATTTTTATTTTTTTTAATTTTACTCTACGTTAAAAGGATATCATCATATATTTAAATATAATCATAGCCTAACATATTTATCTTATATATAACAGTTTTTAAAACAGAGAAATTAATTATATTCAATATAATATTTTCTTGAATGAGACACATTTTTTATTTTATTCATAATATAATTTTATATAAAAATAATAAAAAAAATTCGTTCTAATATCAAGTAAAAGATATAACTATAAGATATGTCTTACTTAGAAAATGATGCATTTTTTATTTTATAGTTCAAGATAACCGTAAGCAAGGATTATTTGGAAATACTTTACATTTATATATGTAAAGAAGATAATTTGTTATAATACATTATTTGTTTTGATACAAACAAAATTTTTATAAATATTTTTTTTTAATATTTTATATAATTATTAAAAATAATTTATTATTTTAATAATTATAGATTTCAAACTTGAATTTGGTATAATTTAAATTTTTTTCTTAATATAGCTATAAAATTAAAACATCTGTTTTAAAAAAGTATAATTCTGAGTATGACAATATAAAACATGCTTATTAATTTTTTATTTAAATATACCTACTTTTGATTAAAATTGTCAATATTAAGTGTTGTTGAATATAATAAAATTGTTGAATCTTCCATAGCAAGTATTAGAAGTGGATTTGGACAATCTTCAGATTTACTTGTCAAAAGGGCTAATCTTGCTTCTATTGGTAACTTTTTAGAAAAGTTTAATATTTGTGTAGGTTCAATTTCTTGTTCACCTACTCTTAACCATAATCTAAAATCTCCATTGATAGAACCAGTACAAATTAATAAATCAGATGGATTTAAAGAAAAGTAAATAGCATCACACATGTTTGTGGGCTCATTGATTCGAAGAATGTCAGTTGCTTTAAAAGAACCTGTTGCTAAATTATTAGCATTCCAAATAATAGCAGTACCATCAGAAGAAGCTGATACAAATTCTGTTTCTAGTTTTGGAAAATTAGGTTTAATCCATCGAACAACATTTACTCTATCACTATGTACATGTAGTGTTGATAAAACTGACCCAAATTTGTTTGCTTGGGGATTATATATTACAATTGCATGATTGGAAGCATAACAAATTAGATTATTTCGTCCCCAATCTGCTGTATGAGGTAATTGATTGCATGCAGAACTAACATAGTTTGTTTTGATCATTTTGATAATATTTATGATTGTTTTAAATAAATAAATAAATATATATATATATATATATACATGCATACATACATACGTACATATATTTTTTTTTGTAAAACTGAAGTTAACCTAAAAGTCGACGAAACCAACACACTTGTTATACATAATTCATGTTAATGTACAACATCCGTTGCTAACTTAAGAATAATAACAATATGAATTAGTTGATAAATACTTATAAATATTAACTTATTTATTGAAATATATTACAAAAATATAATTTTAATAGATAATTTTTTTTAAATATAAGCCTAATTGCAAGAATGTACGAAACCACTCAATGACTGAATACATGTATAAACTGAACCTTCGCAGCGCGAAAGAATGGTGTTTAAACTTTCCAAAACTGAGTAGTCGTTTGCTGACTTAAAAAGCTGCTTACTATAATTTCAGAATTTAAATAAACTTTTTTACAATGAAACGCTAAAATACAATTATAACATGTATTATAAGTATATTTATAAGTATATTACAAGTATAATTTGTTTTTACTTGATATTTTATAAAATTATTGGATATAAGTTTTTAAATACTAGTTCTATTTAAAAATCGCCAAGAGAAATGTTAGTAAAAATAAATTATAATCGATTTTATTAAGACCGTCGATGCTGAATGTATATCACTTTATACTTTTTTTATAGTTCTCATGTTTCATTTTATGTATGTGATTAAACACTTGAAGAATTAGCGAACATAACAAATATCGCTACGATTAGTGAGTAACGTAACATCGAGAAATTCAATAAGCACGTGAAGCAATTAGTAATTAAATTTATTATTTAACTAGCAAAAGCAATCAAGAAACTCAAGCCTTAAAATGTAGATTATTGATTTAATATCTCAGATATTAGATTGAATAAAACAGTTCTACAAGCCTTGAAAAGTAACAATAACTTACTACAAACAAAAATAATTATATTCCTTTATTCGATTTGAACGATTCGCACCAAACCGTCGATACGTGAATCAACAAAGTTAAAATACCTACTTATAAATGAAGTGATATCAATTTCTTCATCTTATTATGAAGAAATTTAGAGTCCCACGCATTTATAGTACGAAGGACTAAAATTTATCACTTATTCTAAGGATGAGTGAAAGAGTACGTCGAACAGATTGTTTTAATACCAAAGCGTATGCACTTACGAGCGTCAAACGGGATGACGAAAGCATGACCACATAAAATATCACAAATGATATTCAGAACAGCGCGAATTGCGCTTGCAACTTCTAACATATCAATAATTTGCACGATAATTTCGAAATAAGAATAACCAAAATCCGAGAAAAAACCGTGAGATCGAAATTTCTTTTGAAAAATAGATTATAAAGTCAGGAAAAGAACAGGTATAAAAACCATTTATACCTGTTTCTTATGTGAGATGAAAGGCAATTTTTCATGTAATTACTTAAATTCGAAAAAGTGCTAAAGTATGCTCGTTTCTTTCTACGCCGTGAATGGGCAGCCGCTATGTGATCTGAGTTGTAAGTGTATGATATTAAGAAAATTAGATATGTTTAATGTGGTGGCGGTGGCGAAAGATACGGACAAGATTTTACGAAGCTTTGGAAGAACTATTGTGTGTCCCTGTGCGGTGTACCAACTGAGCCTGAAAATAATTCGCATGAAAACAGACGTCGAGGTATTGTCGTGATGAATGGGATCTAATAGGAGATTGTTGGTTAGCCATTCAATGATCTATCTTAGGTGGTTGTAGTGTAATAAGAGGATAACTATGTCTGTTCAAGGCGATGAATGTGTTGCTGCCAGAATATAATTCGATGCTGCCGAGAAAAAATAATCTGTGATCAATGGACGCAGCGGTGATATCTCCAAATAAGGTTGCTGACATTCTGATAAGAGTTAGTAATGAATTGTACTATAATATTATATTATTATATTATTAGAGTTTATTTAAGACCGATCAAGTAATACAAGTTCTTGGTATAAACATAAAAATTTAAAGCAGATGAATATAAAAATAGGAAATCAATGACTGAAATAGTATTTGAATAATTGTAACTACTAGTTTAAATTGTAAATACCAACTGTAAATACACATATATAATTTTAGTTAATAAATAAAAATTGAGTTAACTTTTTACTGATGTGGTCTTAAGAAGTACTTGCGTGTTTCATCCACTCTACGTTTCTCTTTTGGAACATTTTCAGAGTAGTTCATTGCAGATCATATCGAACTTTCATGATCCTCTGCTTCTCTGGAATGGTCGATGTAATTTGCTTGCGCTTGAGGCCGTAATCTTCGTCGTACGATGCCTGGATAGATCGTTTCTTGTTTTACTGAATTTCTCCATTAGCCCATACGTGATGAGGGTAATTACAGCTTTCAGTACGTGCTTAAGAGTCACGCAAAATTCATAAAATTCTTCACTTGTAAACGAACAGTTTTGGTCTTTTATGATCCAATGGAGATATAAAAATTTTAATTTAATTGATTAAGAAATTACCTGTTATGCTTCTTGCAAACGATGAAACTATCTTCAGATGTTAGTGGATGTATTAGTGTGTATCTAAGAGCCGCTAAAATCTTCTTTGACATATTTCTCTGACTTATATAAAATAAACGAATTTTAAATACTTGTATTTAGTACATTGTACAGTATATTATTTTTATATTTCTATATAATTTTATATAACATTTATATAATCATTTTATGTACCTTCATCTAATTTCGTATATCTCCACTTTTTCAATTTTTAATAATTGAATATCTGAATATATATTAATTTTCAATAAAATTTGTTTATTTTATAGCTTTGAAATTATGTATGAAAATGAAATTATTGTTTTAGAAATTAATATGTGACGGGCTTGCTTGTATTGATGGATTATGTTGGTCTCCAAATAGTGAAATTATGAGTATATGGTGTGCAGTTGCAGGTATAGCAAAAATGATAATTTATTCAACTGTCACTGAAAGTTACGTAGGAATTTTTCATCCAGATGACAATAAAAAATTTGTAGTATCTAAAGAAAGTATATTAAATAATGAGTTTGATGACAAATTAAGAGGATTAGAGATTGTGAAGTGGATGCATAGTGGGCAATTCTTAGCTATATCGGGACATAATGAAATGGTAACAATAAATTAATTTTAAATAATTAGCAAAAAATTAATTATTTATAATATTTTAAATTAAGGTATTATTATTAGATTGTCCTTCTAAACTGTTTAACATGGAGTCCTCTTTTACAATTACGATTGGAACCAGTAATTAAGAGAGGTAATTATTTGACAAGAGTTTTTAAAGAATGTATAATCAAGGAAACAAGGGATTTTAATAAATTAATTGAAAAACCAACAATATATAATAATAAACACATTTGTAAGTAAGAATAAATATATGAAAATTATTTTTATGTGTTTTAAAAATGATATATAAATTAAAATAAATAAATACTTGAGTATTTATTTATAGTAGAAGAAGTTTGTACCCGTCCAATTAATATTCCAATTATCAAAAGTGAAAAGTTAATGGGAGGGGATCTGTCAATGACTACAATACATATAATAGATATTATGGAATTCAGTAACTGTGGTCAATATTTGGCCGTAAGACATCGAATTTACCCAAGAACGTTATGGATATGGGATATCAAGACAAACGGTATCGATATATTCATACTACAGAATACTATTTCTGGTAAGCACTTTGCTTAAATTACTTCTTTATTCTAATTTATATTTTTACTTAAAATTAATATGATTTTATACAATAATTTTTCCTTACAATTGTAGAAATTAAGTGGGATCCAGTTAAACCTCGATTAATAGCCTTTAATGAAAGTGCTTACATGTTTGAGTGGAATCCAAATGAAGTACTGTGCTTAAATGTGCCACGAGGGATTACGGCACTCGATGCTAGGTGGCATCCATCAAGCAATACCGTTGCACTTTGCGGTTATAACCGAGCTATTATTTATCAATTAAATATAAATAAACAATGAATTTTATTTTTTTGTTTAAATAGAATATTTCTTGAATGATTTTATAATTTGTAGAAAAATATTCAAATGAAATACTATAAATATTTCATAGTTTCTTAAACATACAAATAATAAAATAAATTATATTATTTTGTATTGTTTATTAATCAATAGAAACTGTTTCTTGATACTTTTTCACTTGATAATTATAAGATAATTATAAGATACAATTATAAGATAGGCATATAGGCTAACGATTAATCTTGTAATGATTGTTCTTGCACGGACTGGTAAGTTGATTCTCGGCGGGTGACTTCCTCTTTCGCTACGCTGCTTCTACCCGTGCTTGCAATGCTTCCCTGCTTGTAAAGATAGTTGAATTCCGGTGAAGTTTTTTTTAGGAAAAAAGAAAAAAAGAAAGAAGGGAGAATAACGAACTGCAAAGGACGTTGAATAACAAGCAGCCAAGATAGAAGGACGATAGCAGCGGTAGTAAGATGACTCGATGATTGGCAGCGGTAACACGTCTTGGTGGTCTTTTGCCAGGATAGGCTCTTTCGAAATGCTACGAACTAGTAGTTGCGGTAAATGGTCCCGAGTTAAACTGCAAAACTGTTAAATTGCAGCGATAGACGTCGCATTTTCCCAGAGAGCATCAATCACTACGTGTCACGAGGATTGTGCACTTTATCAATGAATATTTTTGACCAGCCGAGCTTTACCTTTGTGTTACTTTACTCATTGCTTTACCTAGCAATGGCTTAATTAAAGCTGACTTTATCTATACAGAAAAATTGTGACAAATAATGAATGAGTATATTTGTCTAATTTTTCCTCTACGTTTTTAGTAGAAAACGAATTCTGTTAAAATAGATGAGAAGTTTAAATTAATATTTTATAATAAATATTATATTTTAGTAAATTCTATTCAGGGTTGAATTTAATTTAGTTAGGATGAAGTTGTCTAAAAATAAAAATTTAATAACATATTTTATATTGATCTAGGTATCGGCTTTTATAATCGTGAAGAAATGAGATTGTTGAATTTAAATAAAAGATATTTTCAGAAGATGTAATCACAGATATATTTGTGAATATTTATTTTAAAATATTAAGCAGATGATGAATAGTGCAATAGAGAGTAAATATAAAAATTAGGAAAATTGTGCGCAATGATATTGGATATATGTGTAAATACATTGAATTTTGCATATAAATATTTATAGCCGATAAAGCGAGTATATGCACAATAGATGAAAATACATATATTGTTGATCAGTAAATGTGTCATTTCAATAATTAGAGCCAGTTCACTTTTCGAGTTAATTAAAACATAAACACATTTATTTTTAAATTTTAAACGTTTTTTAAATATCATAGAGTTATTTTTTATATGAACATTTCATATAAAACATAGTCTTTTAAATAATAAAATTCTTGAATAATTTATATATTACGACTTTAAAATATTTAAAATAACTTACTATAATTCAGATTACTTTACGTTTACAGTAGCTTCTTACAGTTTAAGTTTTGACTTTGGTTACTTTATAAAGTAAATTATAAAACGTCAAGATATTAACAGAGTTTATTTAAGAATTATGTATAATTTGGTAAATTGGATTTTGATTAATCAAAATTTTTTAATCAAATTAAACAATATTAAAAGAATAATTTTTTAAAATATATACATTATATTTCCAATGTTAAAAATCACAGTTTTTATTTTAGTGAGATTTAAAATTATTTAAAAATTTATTAAAAATACATAAATATATGTAGCAAATGAAAAAATATATTATATCACTGCTGATAGTTTTATGACTAATATAGGATTATATTATTTTATTTCATATGTAATAAAGAATAAAAGAAACTAAAATTTTCTTGAAAGAATTATATTGTCACTTCCTAGATGCGTTTGCTTTTTTCAGCCTAAACTCTAGGTCTACTAGCAAGGAATGAGCTTTTGCTAGGGTTCTACGCTCAAATATATATATATATATATATATATTCATTTTTTTTAATTATAAACAGTATACAGTTGCGGAACTGGACATTTCAGTCAGGCTCAAACCAATTATTTCTTAAAGGAGAGGAGATATAAATAGGAAACCAGACATTTAAGTTTGACTTACAGCAATTGTATTTGAAGGAGGGAAAATTCAGGGAAATTCCTTTGACATAATTATTACATTTTTATATAAATAAAAGTTTATTCACACACTTGTTAATATGAATGGACTGATGGATTACTCTGTGCTAATCGAATTACAAGTGTTTGATTACCGAAATGTGACTCTTTTTATACAATTTTTTTAGTACAGGTAATATATGAAAAGAGGTTGATTTTACAATGTTCAATATCCTTCTCCACTTTGCAACCAATCTTTACTTCCTTGGACACAGATACGCCGTCCTAATCAACAGTGTATGCTTCCTTTTAGTCTAATATAGTCTATCGTCTTTCGTTTAATTCCAAATTTAAAATTAAAAATATTTATAAGTGTAAGGCGCCTTGTTCTCGGAACAACACCTAACTGAAAAGAAAAAAGAAACGCGACCAGGACCCACATCAGTTTCTAAGGTCGTGTGTATCTTTCGCCAACCATTCATTACATACTGTGTTATCAGAAAAAAATTCTTCATAGATACCGAATCTGATGCATCCATATTACCTGCGTCTTTCAACAATATTGCCAAAATATTCAACATTCTCTATACGTAACAATATCATCTGAATATCGTCAGCAATATTATCTGAAATATAAAATTGTTTCTCAACAATAGTCTAGAAAAGTTTATAATAAAAATTGTTCACTTAATGAACTTTCCATCCGTGATCATTGGCAGCGATCTTCAATATGCTTTCGAAATTTCCGTTGATGTAAACTTTGCCCAACTGTTTGATATAGACTCCGGACAAATATCTCAAGAGGGATCTAATACTGAATATTCGAAGAATTTTTGAAAATAAAAAGAAAGGTACCAACCACAGCTACCAGAGCCAAGCACTTCAATGTCTCGATTAACTTTCCGCTAGCCAGAGGAGAAGAATTTATCTAGGAATGGGACAGTACTTGGGATAGCCCTATTTACATTGTCCGTAAACAAGATAGATAATGAAGGCCATGTAAAAACAATCAGTGATTCAATGTCGTAACCACTCTTAACCGTTTTCCAATTTTGAATTTGAGAAAAAAGAGCTTTTTCTCAAAATTTTCCCGGTCAAAACTTTTCACCAAACTTTTAAAAACATAGCTCAAACTACTGTTCCTCGTCTTCGTCCAGAAATCGAACAAAGCCTCGTCAAAGGGTTGTTGCCATTTCAACTATATAAAGGGTCAGAGAATACCATGGCTGATACATGGTATCTCTGCATGCTTCACATGCAGAGTCGAAATGCTTATAGCTATGAGAACGGATTATAGAACGTTATTAAGTAGCTTATGACTCAAACTATAGAAGCTAATATTCGACTTCGAACACCATAAAATCTGGTACGATATATCAGTTACTGACATCAGACCTTTCATATAGAAGAATTTCAAAGAGCAAGACTAAAATATGGACTCAACTACCTCAGTGGCAAATAGGCTATTTACAAATAGGCTAATGTGCCAAAAGTGTATTTAAGCATCCATAAACATGAATATTATCTTGCCCTTGCACGGGTTCCAGATCAACATGCCAATATAGGTGGTCACATACACCTGAACTCAACATTTTCACTGGAGTAGGTTATGGGTTGATTGATTAATTGATACAATGTCGCAATCTAACAGGTATTGTTAAATCATAATAGACTGCTTTTCAAGGTAACTGGAAGCTAATCCAATGTCTATCATCTCAGCGGAAATAAAATCTAATGTATCAGCTATTGAATTGAAAAGTATAGATACCGAAAAGTTGTAGCGACGGACCAAGGTATGCAGTTCGAATTTACCTTCTTTGCAGGTCCATCCTAATTTGCTGTCTGCAAATAGATACACACCATATTTTATTATCCGGGTGCTACCAGAATTATAGAAAATTGGCACCGATCGCTAAAGGTTGACATCAGATGTTAGGAAATATTCGATTGTATCAAGAATTTGCCAATGATTCTAATACAACATTCAAACTCATTTATGGCAGCCTCCTGTGGCTACATGTAACATTCTTTCCACTGGAAGACTAGTCAACAGACCACTGGTCCGTAGAACATTTCAAGTCCGCCTGTATGTTGACGGACGTAGCCGTATAGTCAACAGAGCGGTTAATGACATTAACAGACTATGGAACGTGAGTACGCTTATTAAGGCCCTAATCAAGTAAAGACAATAATAGTATAGAACTCACAGAGTGCAACACATATGCACGTAAGCAGACGCCCGCAACACCTAAAAAAATTAGATTTCAATTCAAAGTGGTCAAAATGAGTATCATTGAGAGGATATTCTGATGAGTAGATCACTCCAGAGCCATAAACCAAACTGTACATTTTTGTAGCGTACAAGTTAATTGTAAGAAGCTGATTTTGATGCTTAGGAAACGATAACGTAAATGTAGTTGATGCATGGAATGAAAAATTTTTTTCGTTTAGCATCATTCGAAAATCTAATATAAAATCTTATTTATTTGACGAGCTTTTATAAAACCTCATAATAGAAATTTTTTAAATTTTAGAGAATTTATTCAGATTTACCTTATGACGTCTCCGTATTTTTTTAACTACACTTCAACGACGCTATTTACCAACTCACGAGACTTGAAAAAAACTACTTTATGACGCAAGACATTGTTTCATTTCATAATGATGAAATAAAGAAACAGAAATCGCCTCCGATCACATTGCGCAATAAGATAAGGGATATTAATGTACACATATAGAGAATTTGCGCAATAAATTAAATAACTAGATTATTAACGCTTAACTAACAACGAACAAACATGAAATAGATGTACAGGAAGCAGGCTGGCACGTGAAGACAGTCAAAAGACCTTCAATATGTTTTCATTTAACCTACATACGATAAGTATAGTACTAGTATTATAAAGTCAACACGAATCAAGACTCTTCCTAAAAATAATATTACGTCAGATCAAAATGTATTATGTTCTTGTAACCGGAAGATAATAAAATATACAAATTCCATATTGAAAGAAATACCGACACGTACAGATGAGTTTAACCTTAAACGATAATTTCTGAGAAATAATAAAATGTACAAGGCTCAGGCTGTAGAAAATACCGACACGTGTAAATAGATTTAACCTTCAAGACGGTAAAAACAGATACTCGAAATATATTCTAAGAAAATTTATGTAATCAAATAAAGCTACAATTACAACCAAGCGCTAAATATCTAAACCTTAAAAAAACACTCAAATACAATCAAACAAAAAAAGAGATTGTAACTAGAAACACATACGAATCCTCTTGTAAATAAACATATAATATAATCATTATATTTTAAAATTAAATAAGGAGGCTACTGTAATACAAAACATATGAAATTTAAACCGACTGTAATCTCAAGTAATCTTATTACAGGAACCACTATACGACAAGGAAAAGCGTAAACATCCTGTAAACGATAAAAATTCCACTATACGAAATTACGCATTAAATAAACACCGGCATAAACATTCCGTAAAAAATAGAACGCGGCAGATTATGACCAACCAATCAGAAGCAAAGAAACGATACCGCCAAGAATATATAGACAGACGTACACAGCGAATAATCATAATAGTTCAATCATTGTTATTACATTCAAGTATTCAGGAGTTTAAGATTACAGCCCGCGTTTTCGCGAGAACGAATTGAATTCGTTTACACTAAATATTTTAAAATTGTAATGTCGCTCATTATATCTTTTAATTTTAAATAAATTTATGTATTATATTAAAAAACAGGTTTCAAGTTAATTTAAATTCCTTCTGAAAATATATTATCAATTTAAAAACGAGTTTCCTGATCCTGTAATCATCACAACACACAACCCTTCGGACATCGACCCAGTTAAGTTTACGATACAAATATAATATTGAAATATAATATTGAAACAGGGCTAGCTGAACGAACTATCGTAAGGCACACCAGCCTATTCCGACCAACCTATAAAATTTCTATTGCAATAGAGTCGATTGAACTCATAAAATTTAATGCTTTTAAAATTAGTGAGGCCTCACAACCTCAAAACTGCATAAAATAAATTCGTGCATTTTGTTTTCTATTGTTGTATAAGTATATTTTTCTTAAAATATTTGTCTGTTTTTCTTTTATAGGTTTCAGTTGTAGTATTTTACGCTATAATAAGCTTAGTTTACTTATAACAAGAATTATTTCATAAGATTTATTGGTTTCCTTTCTTTGCTACCTCTTGTAACACCATTTATAGTAGTGTACATGGTTTATATATTTATATATACAACTCTCCTGCTCATTTCTGCAAATTTGTGAGGGCCAATGAGCGTAAAGTTAACTCTAGGCATACGACAAATAGCAGAATCGCGTCGTTGCTAGAATTGTATCAATGGATCAAACAATAATCGTACGATTTGGGAATTATTCATATTATTATTGTGTTTGCTGATATATTCAGTAGTTTTTGTACGAATTCGTGTTTTTAATTTTCTATTTTATAGAAACTGTTGATAAATTATTTATTTTAAATAAAAATATTATACATCAAATAATACGTATGTTTTCGAATTATGAAAATAGGTTAAGATTTTACTCAAACGTAAAAATAAAGTAATAAAATTGATAAAAATGTCTACTTCGACATCTCATATAGAAAAAGATCTTGATTTAGCTAATGCAGATCGCGGTGTTTGGCTAGTAAAAGTTCCAAAATATATTGCCAGCAAGTGGGAGAAAGCACCTGGTAATATTGAAGTAGCCAAACTTAGAATAACAAAGTAAGATTTTTCTCTACAATAATATATTTGAAAAAATAGTTTAAAATACGTCTGAATTTTTTTGTATTTAAATTCAAGTATATATTTATTCTCCAAAATTTGTTATTATATTTTTATTTTAGACATTTTAAACAAAAAGCAGAAGTCACATTAAAACTCTCAGAAGCTGTATTAGCACTTAAAGAACCTGGTGAACATGATATTCCAAAGCAACATAAACTTGATGTTACCACAGTGATACAACAAACATTAGGAGTTTTTTCTCATCTTACTCGTTAGAATGATATATTTAATTTAAGAAATCATATTATTTATTATTTACATATGTGTATATATATTATTATTATTTGTTTTCAGCTTCTAATACTTCAGATGCAGTCATACCAGAAACAGACAAATTATTTATGGAAGGAAAAATTGTACAAAAGCTTGAATGTCGTCCTCATGGTAACATTTTATTAAATTTCTAAGTTTTTAAAATTAATTTCTTATTTAAAGAGTAAAATAAATAATTTTTTAGCTGACAATACTTACATGAAATTAAAACTTGAAAGCATAAAAAAAGCTTCTATTCCACAAAGACAAGTACAACAATTACAAAGAGCAGTTCAAAATTTTAAACCTGTTTCTGATCATAAACATAATGTAAGTATTTTGTACTTTAAAATAAAAAATGACATATGTTTAAAGAATAATTTTGTGTAATATTTTTAAAATTTTAATAATTTATTTTCATGTTACTATGAAATTTATATGCAAGTAATTCTTATGATATGGTACTAAATTAATCAATTTTTTTTAATGAAGTTTTAGTTAAATACATTTTATGAAAAAATAAAAAAATTATGTAATTATTTAAGTTTTATAATATATTACATTTCTTTTTTGAGATTGAATATGCTGAAAAAAAAAAAGCTGAAGGTAAAAAAATGAGAGATGATAAAGATGTTGTACTAGATATGTTATTTGCAGCATTTGAAAAGCATCAATATTATAATATAAAAGATCTTGTAAAGATAACTAGACAACCTGTGGTAAGAGAAACATTTTTTGTTACTTGAACTTCATAACTTAAAATTTTTATCTCTTGCTTATTTATAGGTTTATCTCAAAGAGATCCTTAATGAAGTATGTAATTATAATTTGAAAAATCCTCATAGAAATATGTGGGAATTAAAACCAGAATATAGACATTATAAGAATGACAAACCTGTTAACATAGAAAGTTTTAAAAATGATTCAGATTAATATATTTTAGGTAGAATCATTGTATGTAAAGTATTTATTATAATAGCAATTATTAAATAGAAACAATTCCTAGAATATGAGCATCTTTCGTACATAGTGATTTTTTAGTCACAGTAAAAAAGGTAATTACAAAATTACATGTACTAATTAAATTATTGAAATGATAAAATTTTGTACCATACCAATTGTTTTCATTATATTGTCATTTTATATTAACTTTTGATAATCAAATTAATTAATTCATTTCACAAAGTTATGCAAAAAAAATTATTGTTTATATTATAAATGTGTGAGTTGACTTGAAAATGGATTAATATCTAATTCTGTTTAATTATATTTTTGTTACGCTTTATTTAACTCACGTTGTACAAGTGTTTTAGTATCAGTATTGAATGTTGTGTTCATAAAAAATGAAGGACTTGTTTATTAAACATTTGCTAAGGCTTGAAACATTAACATTGGATTACAATCACATATATTAATCTTGATATTTTTATTTGCTTTTATAAATAAAATAGACCCTTCATTGAGAACTTGAGAAGAAAGAATTTCTGCCTTTCCATTGATTATAATTAAAATACTTGCAGTACTTCGTGGTATTAAATTATACGATAATCTTCCTGGGGGAATCTTTCAAAAATACCAATATTTTACACATTTATATACTTAAATTAAAAGTTTTGAATTTAAAAATTTAATATTTTTATTATAGAACATAGAAACTTACAATTATTTTAGCAATGGCAAAATCTTGAATTGGAGGTCGAAATATTTCAGTACATTCATCTTCTTTTGATGCCTGAATTCTTTTTGATGTTGCTGGTTCACAAATATAAGATAACATATTAATTAGGGTTCCAATATCTTTCATTTTTGAAGTCAAACCTGCTCTTACAACATTATCAGAGCAAGCCATGCATTCTATGCAATCTGTAAAATTTGTTTTTATTGACATTTATAAGTATTTAAATATTTCAAATTATAATATGAATGACGTATTATTTAAATTAATAAAATAATGAATGACAATATTAAATTTAATAAAATAGATTTTTACCCCCAAAAAGATATGCATGAGGCTCATCAGCTTCAAGATATATTGCTTCTCCTGGCTGTAGTATTATATAATTAAATAAGTAAATACCAAAACAACCAACATCACCTGGGTAGTCTGAATGTAGTTCTTCAAGAAGACTAGCATGAAGAATTTGTCTGTTTGTTTGATCTATATAAAAAATTTGAAATGAAATATGATTACAATTTTTATAAAATTACAATTTTTTAACATTTTGTTGATACCAAGAGTGGATAATCTTTCAATTAACTTTTTTAGTTCCTGAGCAATTATCTCAGGTTCTTGAGTCATAAGACTTGCGAAACAATTTTTCAAAGCACTTTGTAAATCTACTTCATCACTTAAATTAAGTTGTGAAATTTTATTTTCTCCAATAACTGTACAAAGTTCTGGGATGGATCTTAAATAATTTCTTATTTCAGATATTGGACGAAAGCCACAAAGAGCCTCAAATGGTGTAAGTGCAATAGCAAGTTCAGGCTTATGATTTGCATCTTTGTAAATTTCTGGTTTTATTTGGTGTAGTATTTCTGCCTGTTCCTAATTGAAAAATTAATCATAGTTTAATATTATATTTATGAATTATATAAATCTTGAATTCAAGGAACAAATAATTTACCTTATTTGGATGAACTTGAATCGATAAGGCTTTTCTTACTGATAATACTTTAAGTAAAAAAGGCAGTTTTTTACCATATATTTTTTCTATTCCACTACCAAGGACAAATTTATTTGTTTGTATATATTCATCTAAAGATATATTTTGATTTTTTAAAAAGGAAGGACCATTTGAATGTGTTCCCATCCAAAGTTCAGCATAAGATTCATTTTCATTTGGAATGAAGTCTGGATTTGATGATTTCATGAGAGTAGCTATAATACTATTTGAACCTCGTTTTCCCCATAAATAATTGAGAATTGGACATTTCAGTTCCATTCTTTATTTAAAAAACTGAAATTCATAACAGTACTAATAAAAAATGTAAATTTGTCTTCTAATGAAATTTTTACATAATCATCTTAAATTTTGTTTTTTTATATTTTTAATATCTCGAATTGAGAAGTCTATTTCAAAATAACATAATGAATATAATAATAACAATTAAAAAATTATTAAAAATATTTAATAATATGAATTCTTTTTATTATAACTTTTTATGTACAAAATAAAATACAATAAACGTTTAAAAAAATACTTGTGCATATTCCATTCTATATATATAAATAATGTTACAATATAAACAATAAATTATGATTACATTGTTTTCGTTTTATTGAAAACTTATTGAAAACTCGAAAGTTTTAATATTACGTTCCATTATTAAAAATCTAAAACATTTTTAATACGAAAAAACATTAAACATGCAATTATAACCTTTCTTACAGATTACAGTAGTAACCTTACCTGAAAAGTTAATTACTAAAGCAATTTTTGTTTTGTGTGTATAATCTACGATAACATTTTTTGATAATTTTATACTGTACCAAATTGAAGGTGTAAAATTCTTATAAGATTTTTTAGTAAAAAAAAATAATTGGCTTTAATGAATAAATATACAAATTAATATGAAAGTTTCATTAAAGAATCCAATTGTATTTTTTGACATTGCTATTGCAAGTGAAAAAATAGGACGAATTGTGATTGAACTTTTTAAAGATAAAGTACCTAAAACAGCGGAAAATTTTCGAGCATTATGTACAGGAGAAAAAGGAAATGGTACATATGGCAAACCATTACACTACAAAGGATCCTTTTTTCATAGAGTTATTCCTCAGTTGATGGTGCAAGGTGGTGACATTATCAATTTTGATGGTTCTAGTGGTGAAAGTATTTATGGATCACATTTTGAAGATGAAAATTTAAAAATACCTCATAATACAGAAGGTCTTCTTAGTATGGTAAATGAAGGAAAACCTAACAGTAATAGTTCACAATTTGTTATAACAATGGCTTCCTGTCCACAATTGAACAATACAAATGTAGTTTTTGGTAAAGTTATCAAAGGTATTGGAGTAATTAATGAATTTAATGAAGTTGCTACAAATAGAGATAAACCTGTAGATAAAATTTATATTGTTGATTGTGGAGAATTAACTGATTCTGATAATTGGGGGCTAGAAGATAATGATGGCGAAGATGTTTATACTCCATATCCTGAAGATTGGAATTATAAATCCAATGTGGATCAAGTAACATATGAAAGCATTATAGATATTGTTAAAAAGATAAAAAATGTTGGTAATGCTTGCTTTTTGAAAAAGAAGTACAGTACAGCAGAAAAAAAGTACAAAAAGGCTCTGAGGTATTACGAATGGATGATTAAAATGGAAATAGTTTCAAAATCTGATATAGATATTAATAAATTAAAAATAGTTATTTTACTTAATTTAGCAGCAGTCAAACTTCATCAATCTAAGCATAGAGACACTTTAAATTTATGTAATCATATTTTAAATATGGACAAAAATAATAGTAAAGCAATGTTTCGAAGAGCTCAGGCACATATGGGATTAAATGAATATGAATTAGGACTTGCAGATCTTCGAAGAGCTAATAAAAAAAATCCAAACAACAAGGATATTCTAAAAGAAATCGAGAAAGTTAAAAAAACTATGAAATCATATTTAGTCTTAGAGAAGGCTGCATGTAAACGAATGTTTAAAAGTAACTGAATAATATGTATAATATAGAATGAGGTGAAAATATCATATATTATTAAATAATGGATATAAAAAATAAAACATTTTTATTTACTTTCATAAGAACATATATAATTTACTTTCAAGTTTTAGCAATATTTAAATATGCATGATTTGTTATTTGCAGCATAGTTAATATATTTTTGAAACAGGAAGAGACATTTTTTATAATATATGTTTAAATTTTATCTGTTGCAATATTGCATTAAAGTCTGAAATATTTCTGTACCATAATTGAAAATTTCAATATATCTATAATTTATGTACCAAAAGGTCATTTTATATATGCAATTTTCTTTTATTTATAATAAAATGTATTATTCGAGTAATTTATATATATATATATATATTTTTTAATTTTATAATGTATTTTATATACTGTATGGTTTCTTAAAAATAATTGTTTATTTGTAGAAAGTTTTATAAGCATATATTTTAATAAAAATTTGTATTGTACAGAATACAAGTTTTTATATAAATAAATAAAAAACACTACTTTTAGCCAATAATTAAAATATTAAGGTTGCTTTAGATAATGTAATTTATTCATTAATTTATACTAGTAATAGCAGTTATAATAGAAAATATTTTCAAAAAGGTAACAAAGAATATTCAACAGTGTAGTTGAATTATACTTTTTATTTTCATTAATAATAATGGAATAGTAATGTGATTAGTTTTATTAGAAATATTTCAAAATCATAAAAATAATAAAAGAATGACACATGTAGAATTATTTATTTTACTATATATATTTAAAATAGTATTAAATTAGATATAAATGCATTCTTCTTAATATTATATTATATAATTTAATATTATTTGTGGGAAAAAATATTGTTTTTATATTTTATGGTTATTTAAAAACTTGGATATGAAAAAAGAGTAATTACTAGTTATAATTATACAATTTAGTTTTAGAATGTATGAATTATAGTTTATCACAAATTTACATTATAAATAGTTAAGTAGTTTTATATAAAATGAATGAGTATATATACAAAACTTATGTAAAAATAGATTTAACTTAAATTTTTTATCTTGATTAAATACATTAGATTGATAGATAAGAATAAAAATTTATGTATTTCTTTATGAAAAAAAATTTTAATTAATAACATATTTGAAAGATTCTTTTTCATTTATAGTAGTTGTTAATATAAAGTATCATTAAAACAATTATTATTTTCTGATTTTTCTTTTTCATTTAAAAATTCTATTTACAAAATTTTAAAATGTAAAATTTTTAAAGTTCCATGTATTAGATATATTGTTAACAAATTGTATTTTTTATAACTACCAATTATACTATAATATTGAAAAACTTTCTTTGAAATAAAAAATTTTTCTAGTTTCTTTAGCTCTAATTGAATTATTATAGTACCTTTTGGATTTTCCATATTTGTTTTAAAAATATAAATTATATAGAGTTATACAGGTTAATTTGAAAATAAGATTTATGATAAAGTTTGTCTTCTTTGTTTGTCATAGATGAAGTATCATTCAAATGTTGAAAACTGTAATCCAATATAAAGATAGGACTGTTCTCACTTCCTTCTAAATATGATTCACGTGTTGAATGCATTGAAGCACAAAGTAAAAATTTACGTGAAATTTCCATTTAATACTAAATAATAAAATAAATCAAAAACTCCATTTTTAATACGTAAAGTTACAACTATTATTACACGTTTACCTTGTTATTCAAATAGTTAACATATTTAGTAGCATAAAATAAAGAATTATAATGTAACTATTTTAAATCTTGCAGGTAAGATTTTACATATGGATATATTTGAAACTGAAAAATATTTATTATTTTTGTTTGCATTAGATAAAATAATTCCATATTTTTCTTTTACACTAATGTCCCTAATATGTCGTTTTACAACGCGATGTATGTGCGTCGAATGCCTAAAGTTAGATCGATGAATGAGAATAATTAAATACTCGAAATACGAGGAAAAAGACGGCGTATAGAGCAACTTTGTCGTTGACTACCAAACGTTTTAATACTTGGTCCCTACATGTGCCTAATCACATAAACGTAACAGAACGTATTACGTGTATAGTTTAACAATTCGACTATTAAGATTTTCTTTAGTAGATTGATCTAAATTTCTTAATCTTAAATAAGTAATTTTTTATTCAACTCTTTGGTAATCTCTTGCCTAGTATTTATCCTAGTATTTACTAAACCTTTGGTTTAGTAAACGAGATAAATTTTAATTTATGTTTGCGGCGTTTATTCCTTGTGTGACAAGAGGATTATCACGCTTACTCACGATAAATTAAAAATATTGAAAGCACCGACTTGATGCTGGTGAAATTTCGCGATTTTATCAATTTTATGTTTTTATTCTTTCTTTACCTGATACTGTTGCTACTCATAACTTGTATACTTTTGCTACTCATAACTTGTATACTGTTGCTATTCTTTTTTGTCTCGTCTTAGATATTCTTTCACTTAAGTAAAGTTTTCCAGTTGTCAAAGTTCTAGAGTAACAACTCAAACATAAAAGAATTGATTTATGCAATTAATAACAGCAGTACAATATAAGTAGTCAAGAGCAAGCATTTTGCACATAGTTATTATCTTTATTAAAGCTGGGTGAAACCCATAGTGGTATGTTCTGGTGTAATCTTGCTGTTCCTCATCGATGACGTTGGACTATCCACAGTAGCTTGTCTAATTCGTACATTCCTACAACATATATAAATCTATACAGACGATACTCAGTGCATGTAATACGCCCCTAATTCTTAACAGCCAGACAATAAGGCTTGTAATTTGATAGGAATTCTTTAATTATTTTTTCCCCCTTTTTTAGTGGCAGTCGAAGGTGATCTTGACCAGGTCCTAATAATAGTATAGATATAGTCTACTATACTATATGGTGGACGCAAACACTTTCTGTTGCCGGAAGACATCTTTCTTTGCTATCTCATGGTGGTCGTCTCAGACACTTATCATGTGATAAAATCCAATAATTATGTATCCCTTGTATTTTATTTGTTATGAGGGCCTTTCTAAACAGCTACTCGCTCCCTGCGCTATCACTTCTTTTGGAGCCCAGTCTGTACCGACATTGTAGATCTTTTTCCTCTGCGTTTCTAGATAGCTTTATAAAAAAGAAACAAATCATGTAGTATCGTAGTTTAAACTTAGTTCAATTTTCCTCAATTTGTTCGTATAGATAAGTCGATTTCCATTTCTATATGTGATCCGTGCATTCACCCGTTATCGAGCAGTTTGATAATTTTATATGGTTCCATGTACTCCGGTAAACATCAATTTACGTCGTTCATTTAGAAGTATTATTGAATCACCTATCACAAAAAACGGCTCAATCTCTAGTTGTTATTGTTTTTCGATTTCTTTTTTCTACCGACTGAATTTCTATTAGCTAAAGCTTAAATTTACGTAATTTGTACAAGCATCCGAGACATAAAATTGCTGAATGCCCTTACGTTCATTGATTTGTATACGTGTTAATGGTAATTACGTGATTTTTCCTTATAGTCAGCCCATTCACAAACGTTAGATCATTTTTTAGTAATTTTATTTAAGGGAATAAAATTATTTTTAGTAATTCTTTAAGAGAATTAAACCTTTTTTCAATTAATCTCTTTGATTAAAAATAAGACTACGTACTGGTACACACTTGGACGCCATATGGCGTTACTACATTTCTTATGATAGTATTTGTAAAATCCAGTGCCCGACCCTAAAGTTTTTGGGTGCCATCGACATACACCACTCGTTACAGAAATGCAGAAGCTATTTCCTTTGATATCATAGTACTTAAAGAAATGGCTACGCTATACTTTGTGAATAATTTCTGTATTGTTAGAATATACTAATTGAACAACGTGCTTAAAGTGTTGGACAGTATTACCGGCTGGTGCATTTTATTTCTCACCATCTTCATTGATTGATAGGTATGACAATTCGTAATTATTTAGCAGATGTTGGATCTTATGTTTGGCCTAGAGTAGTGTTGGTATGTACGATTGTATATTTTCGTTAGACCTTTGTATTCACCGGCGATTTGCAAATACCGTGCAATATAATTTATAATACTGAACGTATTATTTTAGAATTTGCTTTCACAATATCGACGATTTCTTCTCAGTCGGGGTTGTGGATAGTTTTGGTTTTCGACAGCCAAAGTATTTTCAGATACTTAAGTACATACGGTATATCCGAATAGATATATCTTATTTCAATAAAGTCACAATACTATTCTTTCCCTCAACGTGCGTCATTATAGCATCGCTTACCCTTGCGTCAGCGAGAGTTAGAAGTATCTCTTCCTTCGCAAGGAATGCTGCTCTGAAGTTAAGCGGTTTCTTTTTTGTTTTGAAATAATGCCAGGTGGTGTTTAACTGTCTAAAACTTATGATTTGGAAACAATCTCTTGGTCTTATCCGTGGGCCCTAATCCTGTTTGAGCCAGATCTTCTTCATGGCGTTATTCTCTTATGATTGCAACTTTCTAGTCACGTTTGAAGTAAAACAGCAAGATATGAAAAAATCTAGTAGCTCAAACTATTCTATTATTGCGTTTACCACGGTTGTTTCCTGTGCCTCCCCAATTGGTCCAATAGAT
The DNA here is from genome assembly GCA_018907045.1 of Wiebesia pumilae. NCBI lineage: Eukaryota > Metazoa > Arthropoda > Insecta > Hymenoptera > Agaonidae > Wiebesia > Wiebesia pumilae. Next base: position 1,603,830 of record JACCHZ010000133.1, on the reverse strand, counting down.
TTAGCGACAATGCATTGATTATATAATTTGGCTTCCCAGAAGAGTAATTTAAAAAACGTACATCTTACGATGTTTGAAATACTACTTCTTTATCCTGACAGTGGAATCTTTTACATTGTACAACTAGACAAGCCATCGATAGTCCGTTATGAATGTAAAATGTTGCCCGTAAATGCTATATTTGATCTATTTGGTACAGTAAAGCATTGACAGTAATTCTTTTACAATAGTACTGTAGTTTTAGAATATTCTTTACATCAATCCTGCACAATAAAAACTTTTTATTGAGGAGATTCGATGCGTCGGATGTTATAACTAAAACTTGAATTAGATCAACGGGGAGAATCTAGCCAAGCGGCTGTATCACCGGATACATGATCGCGAACATATCTATACCCCGGACCATGTGCCAAATGTCAGCATGACCGGGAAACCTTCGCTTTTCGAACTCCATTACATTCCTGATTCTGTGTGAGCGTGGCCCTTTTCGTTTCGCGGGCGCTTCTCACGATTTCGTACTCGCGGGTCTCGTGGAGGGGCTGCATCATCTAACCATTGCCCTTACGGGCTGTGGGCAAGATCGGCGGCAGGGAAATAGCGGCGATTGTGGCGCAAGCGCGTCGCGCTTACTCGCACTTCACCTAGCATTGCGCTAGCTAAGGCATAGCCAAAGTGAAACGCATAGCCAAAGCTCCCCTCCACGGCTCCATGCTCTTTCTCATTCTCTCGTTTGTCATTCTCTTTCGTACGTATTCCGGGCCGCGTACTTTCACTTGCTCACTTACTCGGTGCTCTCACTCTTGCGGCCGACGCTAAGCCGCGAATACTCTCTCTCACTCGTATTAAGGCACATTCTTTCTCATTCGTATTCTCGCACACTCTTTCTCATTCGTACTCATTCGTATTCTCGCACACACTTTCTCACTCACACTCGTATTCTTGCACACAAGCATTCGCACTACCGCACAATTACATATCTAGCACTCGGAAACTTTTTCACTGTTCGGGAGTAGGGGTCGGGTCTCTTCTTCGTTTTTCTCCCGGCCCTTGATCCATGACACTGCTGTCCTTTTGCGATAAATCCATTCTTCGCAACATAAAAACGGGACCCTTTTTTATTAAATTGATCAATAACTTACTATTATTGTGAATTTAAAAATAAAATATTTATAGTGGTCAATCTAAGGAATTGTTTCACGTTTTTAGTATTTTGTAAGATCTGAAACTCTTGTATTGTTTTGATCTTCTTGAGATGTGTCTGAGAACTTTTTAAAGTTTGGATAAAACTAAATTTTCGCAAATTAAAGAAGAAGAAGATCATTTTGTGACAAAAAAGTCCGTTGCGAACTTAGTGTTTGTGTAGTGAGATATTTGTGCGTGATAGCATACGTAACAATGGAAGCTTATGGACATGCGGGACGCTTCGGCGAAAGTACGTATTTGTGAAAGAGAGTAACGTACTGGCTCCACCGTTGCTGCTCCGTTCCTCACCGCCGGACATCGATAGGGTAATGGCTAAGCGGGGCGGCCCCTCTGCGAGTTAGAGTAACGATTTCATCCGATAGACTGTAGATAAAGAATAAATAAAAGTTGCTTTTCTTAGGGTGAAGAACACGATTAAATAAATTTTGTTAAATTAAAAAATTTCTAGGTGGAAAGCAGGTTTATAACAAAGACAATACTTGTCAAAAGTATTTTTAATAACTCTAGCCATAATTAAAATGGAAAATAGCTTTTATTATTAATTTATTGTCAACGCAAGTAAACAAGTGCTAGGCGAGTCACATTAAATAGAATTAGAGGTTTCTTAGATTAGATTTGTAATGTTTTCCTGCTTTTCTCAGCGCATAAAACTATTCTCTACATTGGCCTGGGCAGCTCGATGCTGTACCGGGATTCATATGCTAGAGGAAATTCGGGAGATTCAAATTATCTGATACTTTGTATTTACATAATAATGATTTGTTTATTTAATATATATAACTAATCACAAATAAATCCTTCCGGATGGACCTGAAGGCGATAGTCGTCCACCTCGCTTTAACTTATCCGTGTTAAACAAAGGAGAAGTATATATATATATATATATACATATATGTAAATATATATAGAAGTATATTCCTTGTACAATTTCCTTATACAAGGAAAAGGTTAATATTTACGTGAATATGTATTTTTAAGGAGACGACTTTCCGTGCCGAACCGCTAATAATATGGTCGAGGTATACGCGGTCAAATGATGAATGCGACTGTTATCTACACCGTAAAGCTGTGGTCAGAACGAGGGAAGCAGGATTTCTGAGGACACGGCAAAATTCATAGCCTCGTATTTTGAAAGAAACTTCATATATAATTGAACAATTTGCTTTCTTATTCTTACAGTTCTTAACGTGAAAAAATGCAATAATTTTTTCTTTACTTTGATTCTATTATGATCATATTAGCCACAACAATCTCTTAAAAGGGATGTTGAAAGCCAGTTTTCAGTGAAATAGATATATAAGATTATAGATATATAGATTATAGATTTAAAAAATAGATGTAGATATGAATATAGAAATAGATATAGATATAAATTTACAAATAGATATAGATATAAATTTACAAATAGATATAGATATAAATTTACAAATAGATATAGATATAAATATAGAAATAGATATATAGATTAAAAAATTCTTTTAATCAATCTTTTTCTTAAAATAAGTAATTTTTATAGATATAAGTATAATATTATTGTAAAGCTTTGAGCTGTATTTTATTTATAAAATAAATCTTTATTTATTTTATGTCAAAATAAATATTCCCATATACGGCTCTAGTTCACTAAAAAGAATAAAAAAAACACCAAGACCAATCGCCAAACAACGAAATACTTAACACTGGTCTATATAATCTAGGTATATTGTTAATTTGCCACGCATTCAAATCAAATCATTAGTTCCATAATAAGAAATTGATAACTCCAATACTTTCACACACAGCTCATGATTTCACGAGAACGAAGGTCTTTTCGTTTAAAATATACTAATATGATAAATTGTAAATTTTTTGAAAGTTGCCACTAAGAATAAATTTGTATCCATATACACCGACATTTATCTTTACAAATCTTTTTCAAAATAGTCCACGTCCCTTGAATAAATTCAAGACATCTTAATAAAAATATTTATTAGTAAATTTAAAATCATTAGATAATACCATTAAGGAAAAGAAGATATAATAGGAAATTTTATCAACGGATACCTCTTTACGATATTTTAGTATTCAAAAGACACGCTGAATTTATCTCAGGGCTCTTCAGGATTTTGATACAATAACCTTCCGAAATAATACCAGCAGCTTGCCAGGACGACGGATTTCCAGAAACCGTCCTCTATCCACAAAACTCTAACGGGTGCGTCTATTGATGAACAGTCAATAGAATAAGTTAAAAAATCTGTTATCGTAAATTAAATATAATTTTTTATTTATTCTATCCTATGTCTAATTCGAAAGTGAAAATAAATAAATAAACGAGTATATTAAGAAACAGAGAACAATCAAACGCTAGGCACACCAGCCTTTCTCAGCCCGGTCGTAAGAAATATAAATAGAGCGCTTATAAGTCTAATAAAATTATTACACGGTTTAATATCATTATGAATAGAAGACGCATTTTCAATATAAATCAAATATTGCGAAAGACAAATTTCCGCCATTAATTACTATGTCTAATAATCGTAATTACTATGTCACCATTCTAAGTTTGCTGTCTTAGAATAGCTCTCACTGGCCAGAGCTCGATTATAAAGAGAGAAGATTTTTAGATTATATAAAGATCAGCAAAATAATAAAATGCTGTTATAATCGCAGTTATAATAAATTATAAACAATGATTCATCCTAATTCATGTTGAATTATCGAGGTTACATGCTATCACACATGTTCACATATACGCAACGGTGACAGGTTATTCATAAACACAATGCCGAAATTGTAATAATGTAGTGCTCACGGATTTATTTGCATTTTAGTCGCGAAAATATTAGATGTGCATTCGTAGCTAAAAGAGTTCAGAAATCAAGACTTTCTCGCAGACAGGAATAAGCAGACCAAACCTTGGATACTCGAGAAGAGAGGGTACGAAGAGAGGGTACTTTCTGTTTCAGAGAAAGGGCTTGGAGACTGCTAATATTGTGTTTGGAAATGTGCGAATTGTGATACTCATGGACAGTAGGGTCGGGTAATGCAACGGCGAACCATTACATTCTCCAGTAGACGGTTATGGTACCATGAATTTCTGATATGGCTTTTGGTACCTGGTCATAGAGGCGTTACGATTGAATCAAATAGTACCTAAAAGGTAAAAAGCTACGAGCCATGTGAACACAATAATTTATAGCTGTATCATGGACGTTGCTTTCTGTACAAACTGACTCGCGCTATGCCAATCGCAGATTCCTACATGTAAGCCGCCCTGTGCCTTTGCTTGTGCTACACGTGTATTTGTACAGCGGTTCTGTGGTACATCCGTCATACAGACCACACCCATCAATGACACAGTGTGCAGTCAGTTACTATTCTTTTCTCATACACATTCATCCCATTATCGTACTCTTTTATCTCATGTGCGTGGAAGTTTGAAAGTTTTTTTATGGAACGTAGTGTCAGACACGCCTTTTTACTAAAATAATTCTAGCGTCATTGTTATTTTGATACAAAGAGGGACTTTTGTCGTAAATAAATGTATTTTAAGAAATACAAATACAAATTTTTAGAAGAAAAGTATATTAGTTTAAGCTACTTTTTACCGATAGATTAATGAATAATATATATTTCATTGATAAATAAAGATTTTTTTTTAATAAAATATACGAATATTAAATTTGATACTAAAAATATTTTTAAAAATACATACAATTTTTCAGAAAATTTACGTATGAACTTCTTTCAATTTATCCATGTATAACGGTCGTCAGTAGGTTCAATTTTCGAAAGGTTATCATTATTATTTTTTTATTCATTTTAAAGTATTATTATATATAGGGAAGGTAAGGGGCATACTTCCTTTTTAGAAAGTGGCTTGATTCGTGTTGATTTTATAATGCTAGAATTATATAAAAATATGTGGATTAATAAAGACAAGATAAATAGACAAGATAAATTTAAAACAAGATAAGTTTTAAAACAGCCTGCTTCCTGTACATGTTATTTATTTTTAGATAAGCGTTGATAGTCCAGTTATTTGATCTATTGCGCAGTACTTTCCATATGTGTAAATTAATATTCTTTATCTTTTATTGCGTAATGTGATCGGAGGCGATTTCTGTTTCTTTATTTCACTATTATTATGTTAGATAATGTTATAAGTCATGATAGTTATTGTCAAGTTTTGTGACTTAGTAAATTGCGTCATTTAAGTGAAGTAAAAATTACGGTGATTTCACATTACCCACATTAATGAATACCTTCATTTTTATTTTATTCGCATTTGGATTTTGGTAAGTCGTGAAGGGTTTTCTATTGTTTATATTTGTATAATATTGTTAATTTATGATTTGTACACATATTTCTAATAATATTTATAATGGTATTAATAATGATTTTTATAATTATATTTATAATGAAATAATTTGATAAAATTGTTACTTTTGATTATTTTTCTTGTTTTAGATTTAATAGTTATAAAAACGCTGCTAAAATGGTTGCGCAAAAGAAACAGGTTAGTATTTAGGTTAGAGATACACGTGTCCGAAAAAACAAAGTTATTAAATAAAAAATATGGCGTAAAACGTTTTGAAATTTGTTCACTTATTTTATATAAAATTAAGGATTATATTCTTTTATGCTTTTGTATTAAATAAAATATTTATTGAACGGTTGTGACGTCAAGTGTTTTATTATTTTTGGATTTTTTTTATTAATACATATAGTACTAATCATCTATTGAGAAAAATTCATCTGTTATTTCAAATAATATTTTTTACAGTTAATTTGATACCATTGAAATTTAATTTATTGTTAAGTTATTGGAAAATTGTTAATTTTTTTTAATTCTAGAAAAAGGCAATGGAAAGTATTAATTCCAGGCTAGCTTTGGTAATGAAGTCTGGAAAATATGTTTTAGGCTATAAACAAACATTGAAATCTCTGCGTCAAGGCAAGGCTAAACTGGTTATCATTGCTAACAATACTCCTCCATTGAGGTGAGACTAGGAAGTGTTGCTTTTTTATTTTTTCATATTTAATTATTTTGAAAAGAAGTCCTATAGAGTAGTCTCTGATTATTACTTGAAAGCGCAATTAATAAAAATCATGTCATACATTGTTTTTAAAACTAAAAAAATATCTTTTCTGTTGCAGGAAGTCAGAAATTGAATATTATGCTATGTTAGCTAAGACTGGTGTACATCATTATACAGGAAATAACATTGAACTTGGTACAGCATGTGGAAAATATTTTAGAGTATGCACACTTTCTATCACAGATCCTGGTAACTCTGATATCATCAAATCTATGCCTACTAATGAACAGGCATAATTTTTTAAATTATGTTTATAATTTGTTTATAATTAAATTTTAAATAAATACATTTAGAATCTTATTTGAAAATTTATTTTTTTCTCCAAGATGTAATTTGTATAATATAATTTATAACTGTTATGTTAAATTAAAAATTTGTTGTAATTGTTTTTTTCTTTTGGACAAGAAAATAATGAATGAAATTGTAATTAATTGTATAGAAACGAAATTTCATTTCTTTAAAAAATATTTTTAAAATGTGTAAAAAATAGTATGAAAAGATATTCTTGTTAATTTTTATTTCAAAATATTAACTGGTATGTTTTTTTGAAAATAGTTTAAATAATTTTAAGAATGATTCAAAGTTAAATTAAAGTTTTTTAAGAATACTCTATTTTTAAGTAGTTTTTAAAAAAACAATATATATTATTAAAATATTCATTGTTTTTTAATAAAACAACTATGTATAATTTATGTTGAAGATAAATTAAGGTAGTTTTTACTAATTTTACAAAAATATGTAAACAATAGATTTTTTAACTATGATGTCAAATTTATAAAGCAAAATCTGATTAAGTTTAAAATTATTTTTTTTAATATTAACATCAATAAAATATATTAAAAAATACATAATTTATTTATTATTTAGAAAATTATATTTATTTAACATTGCTTTACAAATATATTTGTAAAATTGATTTTGTATTATTATTTTTAAAAATATATAAAATACCATCACGAAATTATTTGAGAACCTTTTAAATTAATGATCTTTGATAAGATTAGTTTTAATAGTTTTCAGAGTCTTATGTCTTAATGAAAACATGTGTAAATAAAGATGAGGAAAAACTAAAATAATAAATATGTTATTAAATAAACTTCATCCAATTTATATAAAGTTTATAAATTTGAAAAATTGTATTTACTTGGAATGTATAATAAAATTAAACCAAGAAGGAAATAATGGTAACTGAAAGTAAAATTCCATTCATTAGGAAGTGTGTAACTCCATGCATTTTGATCAGTAACTGCATACTTTATAGCAGCCCAGATGCATAGAAGTTCTCCTGTTACTCCAATTGGATACAATATAATAAATGTTGTATATCTAAAAATATGTAATAATATTATTCATGAAATAATGTACATATATTTATTATTTTCAAATTTGACTTACCTCAGCCAAGTTAGGAAATATGGTGTAAATCCTATAAGATAGGTAAAATAATAACTATATCGAATTATTTCTGTGATTGACCAAGCTAATAATGCCAAAGGCACACCAGGTGATGATGCAGCATAACCTGAAGGTGTTGCTAGAATAACAGCACAGACAACTAAAATTCGACTTAAAACTTGAAATGTAGTAGTAATTGGATTTGATTTCACTAATCCAATACTTGCATGTAGAATCTATTAGAAAATTAGATTAATTTTATTTTATTAAATAGTTAATTACATTAAATAATACAATAAATACAAATTATTAATTTGTACCTCTAATATAGCAGAATTTTGAAAAATGTTGACAAAAAATTGAACAGTTTTCCATATAGTTGAATCATTATTTTGATCTCTGAAGTAAAAGTTTATCAATTTATATAATACATAATACCATCTGTAAACAAATATATGTAATTTATTTATAAATAAATGTAATATCAAAATGATATTAATTTTGAGTTTTACCCAATAATTTGAAGAAAATTATATGTCAGTAAATAGATCTTACTAATAAAGCTGTTCCCTTTTAAAGAAATTGTAGTATCAATCATTGTATATAAAAATTATTTCATTAAAGGTTTTGTAAATTCTAAGCTAAGAAAATAACCGTCTATCTACGTATTCAATTTTTAAAAGAAACTAAAGTTGGGCAAGTATTTAATGACTTGCTGGATTGCTCAACAAATGTGTTTAATACTCTATTAACAAGTTTCGTAATACTGAAAATTTCAAATTCCGTTGCGAATTTCTTTTAATGCGACTTGTGTTTCTAACCTTATTTTTACATTGATGAAAGTTTAATGATTGCGCCTGACGTAAGCATGTAAATTAGTCAATACCAATTTATAAAATAACATTATATTTTATTATAATTTGAAGTAATAATTAAAATTCGATTTTAAACTAAATTATAAAATTAATATTCTGATCTTATAATCGCTTATATTCTATAAATTAAAATTTTTAAGTTAACAAAGCAGATTTCAAATTAAATAAGTTTATAATGCATACTTTTGAGTTTAAATGTATGCTTAAAAAATCAGCAATAATATCAAAGAATATTTTTAATTTACATAAGGTTATTTTTCGATTTAATCATCAAATAAAAGAATCAGTTTTATTTTATGGAGATAATGTAAGAGTTGCAAAAAAGAAAGGTTTGCCAATTGTAGCTTTGGAATCAACAATTATTACACATGGCATGCCATATCCTGATAATTTAACTACGGCATTAGAAGTGGAAGATATCATACAACAGAAGGTATAAATAATAACTATTATTATTAATATTTAATAATTGTTTAAAAATTCAAATTATATTAAATAGAGAAGAAACTGAAATATTAAATGCCATTTAATATAATTATGTTGAAACATTAAAGCATAGTTACATAAAATTATATTAAAATATATATTTAAGTATAAAAATATAATTATGAAAATTATTTTTAAGGGTGTAATTCCTGCTACAATAGCAGTTTTAGATGGTAAAATAAGAGTTGGAGCTAATAGAAAAGAAATTGAAAGATTAGCTAAAAGTAAAGGAAATGATATTATTAAAGTTTCAAGGAGAGATTTTCCATATGTTATATCATACGGTTTAAGTGGTGGAACAACAGTTAGTGGTACAATGGTAGTAGCTAAACAAGCTGGTATTCCAATAATGGCCACTGGAGGTATTGGGGGTGTTCATCGGCAAGTTGAATTTAATATGGACATAAGTGCAGATCTAAAGGAACTTGGACAGACACCTGTGGCTGTTGTTTGCTCTGGTGTTAAAGCTATTCTAGATATACCTAAAACATTGGAGTATTTGGTAAGGAATTGAATAATTTTTATTAATGAGTCTAAAGTTATCATTATTTAAATTACAAGAAAAATCAAAATTTTCAAAACCTAAAATTTCTTCGAAAAAACAACTTGTATAATTATTATATAAGATTAATAATAGTATCAGTTTTCACGAAAACCACTATTACAAAATTATTATAACAAGTTATTATTACAAAACACTATTGAAAAAAAAATTGTATTATTAACAAATTATTGAATAAATTATTTTGAGATTTTCAAAGAAAGTACAGTATTAAAAATTAAATTAAAAAATGATCTTATTATTTTTATTTTATTTATACGTATAATTAATGATACTTAATTTGATAATATTTTTAATTACATTGTGTAAAGCAGTTTGAAATAAACATGTAATGGACATATGTGCAAATGTTACAAATAATTATGCTATTAGGATTTCACAACTTTGTATAAATGAATATTACTTGTTACATAACAGCATATAAATAAACCAAATAATTAGATTCTGGACCTATACAATAATTGTTAAAAATAAGTTACAAATATATGCAAAAACTATGTATACTTAATTGTTTATAACAGTGTAAATTAATAATAAAAAATGCTGATCTCTGGTAATTATATTAAATATTTATTAATAATTTTTTTATAGTTATTTTTAATATTCTTTATATATACTGAGAATATTATTTGAATCACCGAATCTTGATACTATGTAAAAAATTATCAAGGGTTTTCTTTGGTATCTTTTGCATATTAGGGTTTTATATTAATATTTTTTATAGATTTTAAAGCTATCAATAAATTTTATATAAAAATCAGTTTATGCTATGTATTTTTTAATTAATGTAAACAAGTTGAAGCATTAGAATTAGTTTATCTAGACTAAAGGAGTATTTATTAACATAAATATCAGTTTTTTTATCTTTACTTTTATAATAGTAAGCTGCAACATCCTCAAGCACCGTTTTCTAAAAGGAAGATTAGTATATTTATTATACGATTATATTATTATAATTATTTATGTTAATAGAATCCTTCTTAAATTAATCTTACGAATGATATATGTTAGAATATTAATAATATAATTAGAATTTAAAAATATGAATGATTTTTTCATACTTCCAGACTAAACTGTAATATTTAATATTTTTTTTATATATTACCGCTTACCGTTTTAATTTTAGATGTTTTTTGTACAAAAAGTATTAATTTGTGGCTTGATAAAGCGAAGGAGTCAAATAATAGAATCCTTCCCATTCTGAATTGGTTAAATCCGTCGAATTCGACCGTCAAACGAAATACATTTGCTGCTTTTACTTTTACTAACTACAGAAGTCAGTTATATATTAGAATAAAATTTCAAAATTAGTACAAGCTCTAATTATTAATATATCAAATGTATTTTATTTAACCACTTGCAAGATTAAGATATATATGAATACGATAAAATATAAATAATATTACAGTGATAATATTACAAGCTGCATAAATATAATATAAAAATCTAGTAAAATCGTAATTTTGTAAAAGAGCAGGTATTTAATAATGTAGATGTTCAACTTAATCAATTTTATTTATGCTTGAAAATATAGAATATCTTCGACATTGGCTTTTCCATCTCTATCTTTTCTGCATCAAAGCACTGACACTTTCACCAATCTCTTGAGAGGTTTTTTCTCACAGCGTTGTACTCGATTTTTCAAATCTGTGTCGTTTCGTTGGATTGTTTGGCCTTGGTTGACACGCATCATCCCGTACACTGTTGTGTACACTTGCGCAAACTTTTCACTTATGTAGCATGATACGCTGCACTGGATGCTGACGGCGCGTTTCGCCGTTTTTGTTATGCACACATGTCGCTTAGCTGCCGTTTCGAGAACTCGAAATTTCACCAAAATTTAGCTGCACTTACCGAACGGATTTTATAAAATCGGTATTTTCCAGTACTTCCGCTTTCTAATAAATGACACATTATTCAAAATACTACTAAAAGTGTACAACTATTATAAATCTATATAACCAACCAATATGATAGATATAAAATATTATATAAAAATATAATAATTGTGTTTAACACGAAGTCAACATATGAAAAAAACATTCCAAAGTTTCTAATGCTAATTATGTTTTTAATGCTTGGATCTCTTAACTAAAAAAATCAATGAAATTGAGTACTTATAAATAATTATCAAGGTAGGAATATACTGTTTTCTTAAATAAATGACACTTATTTGAAATTCTAGTTATAATCTTTTACAATAGTCTTAGCAGAATTCTATAAAATAATAAATCAATTTTACACTAAACACAATAATTACATTTAAGGAACTTCGAATTTTGCAACTTTAGGGTTCAATGAAAATTGAACTTTTTTAAAAAAACGTTTTTAAAAAAAAATTTTCAAAAAAAATTATCAAGTATAATTAATTATAATATAAAATAATAAAACATTCAGTTTCACCAAAATATAAACTTTAAAAATTACCTTTAGAAGGTTGAAATCCATAATAAAAAGTAAATATTGTACTGAATGTTATAAATAAGTTTTATATATTAAAACTGTATCATAAAATTCTTTTATTAATAATATAAAAAAATATTAGATGAGAGTTTTTTTACGTACTAACTCGGCGATTTAAGGGATGAAAAGCACCCTTAAAATTTACTCTCGAAAATTATTTCTTTTTAATATTTCAAAAAAAAATTAAAATTTTGGAATAAAACCAATGCCAATTTATTTATTTTGAAAACATGTTTATGTGAAAATTGCTTTTACTCCAAAGGGTTGCATCTTCTGTTTTTTATAAGGGTAAATATGACTTTTCCCAGAAATTTTTTAATTAAATGAATCTCATAAAAAATTATTCTAATATAAACAATATTAAAATGTAAAGTTGATGTGTCTTGGAGTTTTTAAACAAAAATATATTCAAAGAGGTAACTAAACTACCCCAAATAAGTTTCCTGATACGTACCTTAATATGAAAATATATAAGAAAAATATATAAAAAATAAGAAATATATTTGTATGTAATTATACAACCATTTGTGGGATAAAAAACACTTATAGTTCACTTTTGAAAAATCTTTTTTTAATTTAAAAAAAAAAGATTTTTTGAGGATAAATTTTAAGGGTGTTTTCATCCCTTAAATCACCGAGTTAGCGCGTAAACAAAATCTTGCCTAATATTTTTTTAAATGCTAAAACATATCAGAGTATCGAGAAAATCGGTGATGTACACCTCGGGATATTTCCTTGTAAGGTATTTGGCGAAGTAACTCCATTATTAGTTTAAAAGCCTACTTTAGTAGGAATGAGTGTACGGTTTTTGCGGGAGAAATATAACAACTGATTTGTTATAATTGATTTAAAGTTGTCACTTTTGGTACTAGGAGGGAAGATTTTGTTAGTAACTGAAGAGATAGCATATAGTGAAGACAAACCTAATGAGTGCGACATTGTCAGCATACTGAGCGGTTAAGAATGAATTGTTAGAAGCAATAACAGAGCAGTAGATATTGAAGAGAAGGGGGTCTATTTTTTAACCATTTTACTTCTGCATAAGTTGGTTGCGGTTCTAATATGGCATTTTCTACCTTGACCGTAAAGTGACGGTCTTCAAGGTAAGATTTAATATGATTGAATATGCCAAGATGACTGTAGAATAGGAAAATTTTAGTTCCAACTAATTCTCTAAAAAGTTATGAGAATTTATTGTTTCGTGATGTTCAATAAAGTATGTCGTCAATATGGTGATTTCTTCTCCTTCAGAAGGAGAGGAACGGTCATTTTTGTAAATCTGATAGTTGGAAATTAAAGTTTTTTGGAGGGAGTGAAATGGGTTTCAGTAATACATGTTACTGATATATTTTTGTAACCGAGGAGTCGTTAGATTTCTAAGACTTTATTATATAAGCCTCGGGTATTTTAATTGAGGAGAAGGACATCATGCTTACGATGAGGACTCTATTTGTGGAGGATTGAAGGATAGAGCTTAGACTTGTTATGGAAGATCAGAAATTGGATTTAATTCTTTTGAGTTAGAGAAAGAATAGAAAAAGGCGTAAAGGAAAAGTAGAGTCATATTGCAAGGGTGAAGATTTCACCCTTTCAGCATAGGTGTGGAGTAAGTTGACTTTATTTTTGGTATTCAAATAGATGAGCGGAGTAGAAATATTTATTTGGGAATTTAAGGCAATAATAGTAGAAAGCCTTGTTCTCCGTCACAGTTAGCGCACTTGGGTTTGTGAGGTGCGTTGGCATCTCTTACATTGAGAAATGTAATGAGATTTCCATTTAGGTTCTACTCTGATGCTTAATTTACCTAACGTCTTACGTCAAAAATTGATTTTACTTAGGAAGAAAAAGGATTGAGGTAAGCCACGACTAAGAGCTGTACCTTGTCTCCTTGTCTTATGAAATTCATTCTGCGTATTGTAAATTTATGGTTTAGCTTCGATTTGATATAATCGTCCATGAAGGCTTGCGGAGAATAACGACAAGGAAGTTGATGAGTTTTGTGTATTCAATTTTTTACAATTTAATTTGAACATAAGAGAATGAAAATCTTCTACAGTTCAGGTATTAACTTTGATGGAATAAAAGTTATTTACACTACCACGAATTTTTATAGCATAATTCTGAATTGAAAATTGGAATTTAGGCCGATAGATTTTACCTAATGTTAATAGGAGATAGAGGGTGATCGCTTTTTAATGGAAAATCTTTTACATTTCAGATCAAAGAAGTGGCAAAACAAGATTAATTATTCCTTAATATACGAGAACGTTTGAATAATGCTGAATTCCTTCTTCTTTTATAAATACTTTTAAAAAATAATAGATTTATAAGCAATAATAAAATTAGAATTTTATTAATTTTTTATTTTTTGTATTATAAGAACGTTTCTACAAATGAAATCATTATAAAACATATTGTTTTGTGGCTAAATTAAATAGTTTTTTTACACAAGCAATGATAAATGCTTTAGAATATTAGGAGCACTGAGCACAAATATTTAATCGTTAAATATAAATATATATCGTATATTTATCGTATTTATCGTATATATCGTATATTTATCGTATATATCGTATATTTATCGTATATATCGTATATTTATCGTATATATCGTATATTTATCGTATATATCGTATATTTATCATATTTATCGTATATATCGTATATATCGTATATTTATCGTATATATCGTATATTTATCGTATATATCGTATATTTATCGTATATTTATATTATATCGAAATTAGATTCAGTAAATATAATTTTTTTTATGATAAACACGTTTATCATCAATTTCAATCGTACAAATTTCTCTGTATTATTAAGAATTCTATGTTTCGCTTCGTGTGTTTTATTTTTATATAAAATTTTTGCATTTTCTTTATAATCTCATTTTTTGTCGACATATGAACTCAGTCGATTAATCTAATAAAATTATCAGCAAGTAGACTTTTTGATATATACATATTTACAAGAAAATTGTGTGTTAATCGATAAAGAATTTACAATGAAGCAACGACATATTTGCAAGAAAAACAAGTTAGTCACTCACACATTCTTCATTCATCCAAGCTGGATCCTACTCCTATCTTCCTATATTATATTTGACGTGTCAAATATTCATTCCCCGATATGTTATTTAACGTCTATCCCCGTTTATTACCCGTCGCATGTTATTCATTGAACTTCTAATCCCTCTCCCTGCGCATTTTCGTCTAAATAATAAAACGGTTACAAAGAACTTTTTTTCTCTAAAGGTGAGAGCCCTGGGCGCCAGAATAATGGTCACCAAGGATTAGACGCTGTTTCAACTAATTATGATGCTTTCTCTTTGGTTGTATAGTTTTGTTAAATATAGAATATTAAACAAGAATCACCGACTGTCTTTATTTCTGCTGAGACGGAATTTTATCGAGATAACAACGTTGCAAACTTTCGATTCATAAATCGATTGCTTGTAATGCTATGTGAGAGATTTTTAATAGAATTTTCAAAAAATAATAAATATTATATCTGAATTATGTCAATAAATTAGTATATAATGTTTAATAATTTAACAAACGTATTTATTTGTATAAAATATAAAATTAAATTTTTTACTTAGTGGAATAATGTATTACAACTTAAAATTGTAGTTAATATTTCTTTGAAAATTAAATCATTATCGTTAGATATATGAAATTCTATCTGATGTAAGAAATACTTTAGCTACTTAAGTGAGTTTATTGGAAAAATTAGTATTTATGGCTCTTTTCATAAATTTTGTTTGGGGCGGATGAACAAAGCAAATGATTGTCGAAAGAAAACAGGGATCAATGCCTCAGGCAGAGCTATAAACGCTCCCGACCGCTGTTGTATCCACGGCGGTTAGAGGAATTCAGAAAGAGGAAGGAAACGTAATTATCTGAACACTTGCATCCATTTGCACGAAAAATAAAAGCTCGCTAGTTGCATCTACACTCTTTGTTTGATTTTTGGCCCTTTCCCTTCGTTTAATCTAAGGAAAGCTAACTCTAAAGCTAAAACTAATTTTATTATTTAATAATTTTATATTAAGGTGTTGCATTGTTTTCTTAAAGCATTGAATAATAATAAGTATTATATAAGATCTAAATTACCGGTATATAAGTTTTTTATATTGTATGAGTGTTTCATTTTTTTTTATAAATTATAAACAATGCTTAAATTAATTATTTTCTAGTATTAAATAAAATTGAATAGCAATAAGAGTAGAATTTACAAAAAATTATATTTAATATTGGTACCTTCAAAATATTTTTTAAAGAATAAAAAATCTAATAAAAATTCATATTCGGTTATTAATGATTTTATAACCTTTTTATATAAAATATGAATACATGCTCATTTGATATGTACTGAAAATTTCTATTATTAAGGAGTTCATTTAAAGTTAATTTAAATTTGGTTTTAAATTAACGTATAAGATTATGTAAAAATAATTTAAATATTTTTTTATTGTAACTTTTTTATAATTATTGTAAAAAATTCTTGAATAATTTATTTTTATATAGTAATTATGCTGTCATTAAATTTTTTTAGTTCGTATAAAATTTTATAGTAATAATTTGAATTAATTTTTGAAGTTACAATTTAATAATAAAAATTCACAATCATTATATTGATTGCAATGTCATTTGTTACTGACAGGAGTATTTAAATAATGTGATTTCACGATCCAGCAAATAGGAGAAAGCTGGTGGAGGAAATTGAAAATGAAAAAAATTAGAGATTTCAAATAAAATGATAACTTATTGATCCGCTTTATTGACAGTAATTACATAAATGAATATGCGAATACAATAAGTAACGACATTAGCTTCGTTTAGCTGTACAACTCTTAGAGCGAGTCCCGACGAAATATGTTTGTCTGCAAAGACGACGATGCAAGGTACACTGTAGAATTATAACGTACGAGAGTGAAAGAGAAAATCCCGTTGAGGAAAAATGCACGATTGCAACATGCACGGGTAATAACACAAGCTGTACTTTGCGGTATCGCCACATGCATGAGTGATTTAGAAAGAGAATGAAAACTAATCATGCGGTGCAACCAGAAGATTTTGTCGATACTTTGTTTGGAAATTGAAACAACGTTCACAATAATAAAAACGTTATTTTCTGCAATACTGGCATTGAATAAAGATACGATCAAGTAACAATAAGAAACAATGAGAAATTAGTAGCGACTAGTCTCAAAGTTTAGCTGCATACTGGGAGTCTTTCTTCTTTGCTACTCTTCGGAGACAGCATACGGCGATGCTTGCTGAGCGTTTTAAGCATTTAGATACGGGAAGTACGGTATGTCGATAAGACTCACCTTTTATCATCACAAATTAAAGAGTTCTAAAATGGAAACGTTACATGTCGACATATGTTAATGCGGTTGTCCCCAGAAGCAGAAAAACGCGAACATTAATTTCAATATTTTATATTGATATCAAAATATATTTTATAAAAAATGTTCTGTATTCACATTTTAATAATTATTATTTTATAAAGATAAGTAAATCTAATATATGAACTAATTTTGATGAAACTGAATGCTACTTACGAAATATAGATATTATATTTTTATACAGAAACAACATAACACTTTTAATTAATTTAAAGAAAAGAATTACCAGAATTTTTAAAATTATAACAACTAAATATGTCAGTCTATGTACATAGCTTTATTTTTAACACGTTTCTATTCAATTTTTAAATAATTGATTAACTTGTTTTAAATATGCTTTAGTGTAATAATTGTATTATTTCTTTTTTATTTGTAGCATTATTAAGGTGACTTCAAAATTTTATTATTCAGTATTTATAATCAGTGCTATAATGAAAAAGTCAGAATACAGTTTTTTAATTTGATGCATTATTTTTCTGCTGTCATGCGATGTAATCTAATCATATATTATATGATAATTGAAAATTATTTCACTTAAAGGATAAGAAGTACAATTTTTTATATATAAAATAAAAAATAAAGACAATACAAATATTTTATATAATTTATAAATTAAAAATCTCACCTTTAACAAAAATTGAAAATTTAGATTAAATATATTGCTAGATTTTGTTCGAAAAAACTATATCAGTTTGTTCTTAATACCACCTCACCATAGAAATTGAAGCAGAAAATAAAAATGGTGCCCATTGAGTTTCTACTAAGAGGATATCGATTAGTGAACAAACTTCTAATAAGTGGCCAAGCAAATGCACAATAAAAAGGCTTTCTCGAAGAAATAAGCATAGGTTTGATATACTACGTATTGTTTCTCAATTTTTGTTGAAACAAACGACTAAACAATTTAGCTTTGTGTTTCGCTATATAGGTTCTAGCTCGTTTGCATTCTTATTTATTATAGCAAGCTCTTCTCAGTAATTAATACAATGGCATTTACTTAGGCTTAGTAGCAGTTAATAATTTTTATAACCATCATGTAATAAGCCATTGACGTTCTCAAGTTATTAGTAAAACCACAGAGCTGCTTAACTTCTTCAGTGATAATCAACCTTTAAAGACTACGTTAGATTAAAAATTATCAAGTCACAAAATTTTGCATGTATATGCTACACGTAATTTAGCGCAGTTTACAAATAAACAAATCTTTATTAGTTTAATAATGTTAAATTGCACATTTTCGACAAATACATAAGACTGTAAAAAACAACTCCATACAGGCTAAAAGAAATCATATATATTTGTTTATGTATAACACTCCTGCAAAACACGTGCATTTCACTGAATTTATTGTATAGGTTTACTTCGCATTTATCTTATATTAGATAGGTGTAAATTGAATTATAATGTGCATTGTTAAGTCTAATATAAATTTTGTATTTTAGCATGTTTTTTTTGTAAAAAAAATTAATAGAATAAATATTTTTAACTTTATTTAAATTGCGTGTATAATAATAAGTAACTCTTCTAACGCATCGAAAATATGTTTAACAATGTTGTAAACAAAATAACCTTTTTAAGAAATTAAATAATAAAATTAAATTAAAGTTTATTAAATAAAATTACAATTAAATAAACAATGAAATGGACATTTCACATGATTGTATTATAAATTTAAGTATTTGAACATCTTTAGCAGAAATATTATAGGTAAATACTAACAGCTACCTGTTTAATTAATTAATTCAGAAGGATCAAATTTCTTGGTTTTAATCAACGATCTGCAATCAGCAATTTCAGTCATTATTGGAGTTGGTGAAGCACTTCTCTTCCCCAACGGCTCCAGAACTGGTTACGCATGAGCAATAACTAGTTCTACTGACGTATGGCTCTAATGACTCTAGATAAGCCATCAGAGACGAATCTATTAGAAAATTTCCAGAAGTGAAAGTAGCTGTGTCCGTGGCATCCAAATAAAACAGGCTTAAGGGTTTAAATTCGATACAGGATTCACTGCATTTTACTATAGTAGTTAACTTTTCAAAGGTCACCTTAGCAACGTCAACCTTAGCAACACGTTGCCATCGTATCAAAAGTAATGCTTGAAAAATCGAATTGCTGCTTCCCAGAGACTACGAAAGTGAAATGCCCTTGAAAGAACCACCATCTGACGTAGCCGACTCGATAGCAACAACAAATGCTTCATCAAGAATCGACATCTCATTGTATGCTCTTCGTAGCTCAGAATTTAATCAATCTTTTAAAAGTCAAAAGAATGAAAGGAGCAGAGTAGTCCGAGATTACCTCTAAATGAACCGTTTGGATCATATAGCAAGTAAAAATAACCACGTATTTTTACTTCTTTAGTATCTAAACCACTTGGTGGTCCAGACTGTAAATTGGCCTGCACAGTCGCATCTAGTGACTTTGAAGGGCTTTAATAAGATTATTTGATCAAATGTTAGTGGTGCCATCTGTTGTATCAAATTAGATCATCGAAAGAGTCAGCATTTGACACAATCGTGGGACGACTTTATGGACGACTTTAAGTTTGTACTCACTATACGCATAGAAATTTTGTTTCTTTTCTTTTCAAGAATTAATTTTGTTTAATCGTTTAATACATTGTGGTACGTAACGTATACATTCAAAAGTTTGGTTCTTTTTTCTTTTTGAAAGTTTCTTATTATTTTCTATTCGCATTAAATTATTTTATAGTTGATTCTTTGATTTGTTTTGATTCATCGTAAATTTGTCTTGACTGAAATCAGCTGGTTAAACGCGTCACTGAGGTTCACTCAGTTGGTGGCAGTATTCTTTCCCAGCTCAGACTGATAAAGTTTACCTGCAAACACGTGACACCTTAAGTAACTGATCATCAGTTTAGAATGCAATCGAGCGTGGAATAATGAACTGCACAAATCGGTAATACTGCTAGGTAGTTGAAGGGTAGCGCGATAACCAGATATTTCTTATTCTTAAAAAGTAATAAAAGTATTGCAATGTATTTATTAATACAGACTATGGAAGATATTTTTATTAATTTTAAACTTTTTTAAAATAATTAAAAATTAAAAAAGTTAAAATATTTAATTTATTATGAATGTAATTTTATGTTTCAAAATACGTTGAAAATTTTATTAATATGATTTAAAACGTGATTTTTATTATAGATCAATATTACATCCAAATAAGATTATAGTAATAAAAATTTGATTAATTTTTATATGTGATATTATAAAAACTAAAAATCTATTTGATATTTATCAACTTTATTATCTATTTTCAGTATATTTTAAAATAAGTATAGCTTCATTTATTCTTATCTTAAAGCATATAATTACAATGTTTGGAATTAAAACATGTACAATGATTTAAATCTTAAAAATTTTACGTTTAATTTATATGAAAGTATTATTAAAAATATTTTATATACATATTAATGGTGTGTTTATTTGTAATATATACCTAATTAATATACTTAATATTTATAGAAAAAAATTTGATGAACAGCATTTTTAAAATAGTATATCAAAGATATACTATAAACGATGTATATCAAATAATATTATTCACAGAAATTTTTGCTATTTCTACTGAGTTAACGGAAGTGAAAGAAATCTAGTAATCTCTAATTGAAGGATAAACCTTATTGATGCTAAAATTTCATGGAGATTTAGTGGATCTTATGGATAAAAAGGATAAAAAGGGTATATATGAGTTTATTTATGCTTACAGGAAAGCGAAGGAGTACCGGTGGTGACGGTGGGTCCTACTATCAACTTTCCTGCATTCTACAGTCAAAAAACATTTGACAATATGCAGTCTCCTATGAGAGTATCTGATGCACGGGAGGCTAGCCGTCTCATCATGGCACACAAATGCCTCGCACTTGACACGGGAATTCTTTTGGCTATCCCCATCCCTAAGTCTTATTCCCTCGATCCTCAAGAGATTGAGGTGGCCATAAAGCAAGCGCTCAAAGCAGCTGTATTGAATAATGTTAGCGGCAAGAGCATTACACCCTACCTTTTAACAGAGTTGAACAGAATCACTGGGGGCCGCACACTTGAATCTAGTACGTAATAATATGCAAATGTTCCTTTTATGGATTTTTTAAAGTTTTTATATTATATACAGCGAATTATCCATTGCTAAAATTTAGATTCGTATGAATGCAACCTATGTACGACTCTTTTGTTTTTTTTAATCAGATTAATTTATTTGTAAACAATAAATTTTCTTTTATTCTCTATTATTCTTATATCTAATATTTTTCATTCGCTTATTTATTACAGATAAGGCTCTTATAAAAAATAATGCTAAAGTAGCAGCAGAGATAGCATTGCATCTAAATGAGTTCCAAGACAGTATTTCGATGTCAACCAGTAACTACTCTAATAATACAAAATTGAAGAAAAACCCTGTATGTTGTCAATAAAATAAAAATAAATATAATAATATTAGTAATAATACTGGTAATAATAGCAATAATCAATAGACTTGTAATGCGACGTGTTCACAGATAATATTAAATATTTTTATTAAGAATAATAACTTATTGAAATGAAAATTTACAATGAATGAAAAGTCTGTTATTACTATAATTTAAAATTAAAAAAAGATTCAAAAAGTTGATTTCTAAATCTTAATTTCTAATTAGTTAACCTTACAAAATATAAAAAAAGTTGTTTTTTGTACAATTCATTAATTATTTTCAATTTAGGCATAAGCTACGTATTATACATTGATCAAGTTTTGTAATTATGAAATGAATGAATTATTGAAAATTTGTTTTTTTCTTTATAAAGGTGGTGATTGGTGGGGCAACTTTTGATACGATTTTGAAGGTGAAAGAGTCAAAAATTAAAGTAAGTCATATATTAGAGTCGGATTATATTAAACAACCGATTTCATTTGTATTAATGTTTTCAATTGTGTTTAACAGTATTTACGTATAATTAAAATAACATATAGTTAGTCAATTATTTACAATTAACTGAAGTATCGCGCATCGAGTAATAACATGAACCGATTTGTGGTGTGTGTACATTACAGGTGTTACGTAATATATATAATAAATAAACATAGCGACGAATTTTTTTCGGCATATGGAATATGTGAGATGGGTAAAATAAATGAGACTAACGGGAGAACATCTCTTCCAAATAGGATTAATGCACGTAACATCACTCGTTTACAGCCATACGTTAAAGCTCAAAGATTGTTTTTTATTTTATTTTATATTTTATTACAATGTTCGCACGAATCCTTATTAGCTCAGTTATCGAGCAAATACGGTAAGGATATGACCACTAAATATATTTTAATATATAAATGAAACTCATTAAATAAGTCTAGATAAAAATTACCGTCATTATTGAATGATTAAAGAATACTTGGAGTTTTGTAAAGGGAAATCTTAGTACATTTTCTGTTTTGTTTTCTGTTATTTTATTTTGTGTAACTTATTACAATATATTTTCTAAGTGTTAAAATCAGTGTTGAAAAATAACAATGAATATCATTTTGGAAGATTTTGACTTACAATATCGATAGTATATAGAATACGCTTACTTTGTGACGTTTTATATCGCTTTCTTTGTTATTTCGTTGTTTTTGTTGTCTTTTATTTTAGATACTTCTTTATTTTATTTGTGTATATACAATGTTTTATCAAAGTTTAAACATATGCTTTTTCTATTCTTTTATCAACTAATTTCGACTTGTTGCTTTATCTATCATCTTACATGATAATCGTTAAACTATGTGGATAATTAAGCAGGCACTATTTGAAGCTCCCTATTTTTTCCATTCGTTTTGCTTTCATTCGTTTTCTTTCATTTGTTTCACTTTTTTCTCTACATAATCATACTTTTGCTCCATCTTATCCACCTCTCATTTTATTTTTACCTACGAGAAAAGTACTTTTTGGAACTTGTAGAATCGTATTTCTTATAATATCTTACTGATTAAACTGATTAAAATACAATTTTATCAATATTTTAAAATACAACTTTAAAATACGTTTTTGATGTAGTGTAAAATTATTAAATTAAATATTTTGTCTTCTAATTACTGTATTGATGTGTGTGTTTGTGAAAAATTGAAACTAATATGAAGAAATACAATAAAATTTTTGAATGAAGTACATTTTTCAACAGAAGAAACACGATGAGTACATATTAGCTTACAAATAATTAAATACTCACAGTCTCTTATGCTATGAACGTACAAGTGCGGGGATAGGCTAAATAAGTTACTGACTGAAGATTTTTGTAGTTATCCAGCGTAAAATTATAAACCTGTAGATTAATGTGAGTTATTTTTATCGACTATATTTTATTTTCTTCTTTTTACATTAAAAATCTTAATTATAAATTAAGATCGAGTTTTTAGCTTTAGTATTTACTCAATATGTTTATTGTAATCTGAAAGACTTGTAAGTGTATTGATGGGCGTAAGATATATCGAAGGAAAAAACTGTTATATTTTTACTTAAAAAAAGTGATATTTAATATTTATTACGTTCATGCATGAATATAGAGTTTTTATATGTGCTTGTTTCTTTTATAGATCTGTCTTAGAAATATTATTAAAGATCTTAAGATATGATTTCAATCACAAAGAATTCCATTCTGTTTTTTGGTTATATTTTAGTATTTTTTATATTGATCTTGCTTAACTTTCAAGAGGTTCATTAAATTTAGATTTTTTCCATTTTTCTTTTTTAATTAATGAAATCCCAATAAAATTATCAATACTTCGTTTTTTTATTGGATTATTACTGAAAAGGATAGCTAGTTTTCATAAAGTCGAAGAAATATTTTGTTTCATTTTCTTCCATTAGTTGCATTAATAAATGATAAATATTTAATTGTTTCAGTTTCTATCTTATGTAAAACGCTTACCTATAAAGGCTTCTGTCGATCTTACAGTGTTATTTCTTTTAAGCATAAGGATCTATACGAGCAATTCGCGTGCATAGTTCTACTTTCACGTTCTGCTAATCGACATGAAGTAGTTTGTTGATTACTATATTGAAAATTGTCTTACTCAGACTTTTGAGTTTCAACATATTTTCAAACTTCATTCTTCTTTGAATAATTAATTTTGCATGAATGTACATTTTAAATTGAATTAAAACAAATTTTGTTACTGTATTGTATCAGAAGTTCTTTATTCTTACGTTTATAAAGTTTAATTATATTTACACATTTATAAATTAATATTAAAGTTATAGCATTATTGTAAAACTGCAAGGTGTAAGCGATTGGACATTTTTATCTGTGTAGTGATGATTTATATGGTTTTTATTATAATGCAATTTAAATTGTAATTCATCTCTTCGGAATACTCACTTACTTTCTTAAAATTTGCTTCTTTTTAAAACTTTTAAAACTTCCTTAGTCTTTTTATATATAATAGGAAATATCATTACATTAATAGTAAGATATTCTTGAAGTATAAAATAAAAGTAAGCACATAAATATATTAATTAACTTTTTATATTATTTAGAATAAAATTAATCTAAGTTAAAAATATTGTCGTACTCTGTCAGATTTTCAGAATCATTGTTATAAAATATGGTTAAAAACTTTTTTTATAATGTGTACAGTTATTTACAGTTGTATTAAGTATGTATTTTGCTTTTTGTACGTGTGCCGTTTACAAATCAATGGTATACTTTTAAATAAACAAAGTAATGAAAATAAAAAGCATAATATTATTTCTAGGAAAAAATTATATACATTATACACATTATATACATATGTATATATATATATATATACACATTATATACATATGTATATATATATATATATATATATATATATATTCTTATAAATTTAACTTGGGTATATTTCTCTCCATTTTAATAATTTTATTACAGTTTACATTAAATGTGTTAATGAAACTACAGTTAATAAGATTTTTTAAGAAAAAATTCTTTCAGATGATATATTTTATAAATTGTAACAAATTTTATTTTTTCATTTAGTATAAACATTTTACTGAAATGTATTCCAGAAAATTTAAATTTGAGTCAATTGATTGATTTCATCATATGTATATAAATTTAATTTTGCTAAATAAATAATGGCAATGAAGTAATAATTCCATTAACTCTTACAAAAATGTAAAAATATTAAATTTATGAAATTTTAAAACATTTTTGTTTATGTTTTATTAATTCTATTTGATCCCATATTCAGTAAAAAACAAATTATGTCGTAGAATAATTATAATTAAGAAGAAAGTCGATTATATTATATTTTACATTTTTATTTATAGAATGTAGAGTATTTTCAGTTTTAAAATAAATATTTTGAATTATATGTGGTTTAATCAATAATTTAAACTTATTTGACTAATATCTCCAATATAGAGTAAATAAATAATATGTAGAATTATAACCTGAATACACAATATCACTATAGTATATAGTGATTAAAGATAATATATGGATAAGATATGATAACAGATATATTAAGTTTATAAAAAGAAATATTTTTCTACGCGTAATTATATGAATTACTACTTTACTTCAATTTCAGTGTGAAAAAATAGCGAATAACATTAATAATTTTGCCGAGTATTTATAAAAAGCATTAGTAAGACTTGACCATTGATAAAACCTTTTGTATTATTTTAATGTCAAAAATATGTGTCTTGAAATGCTTTATATTATCTTCTGTTTAGCATGTGTTCGGTTCTTATTTGAAAAACTCATTTCTTTAAGTTTTTTGTTTTCATTTTAATAAAAAATAAAGTTATTGACAATTATTCCAAAACTTATATTATTACTATTATTTATTACTATTATTTATTACTATTATTACTTATATTTTTAGTACTTGTTTTAATATAAGTATATAATTTAATAATGTGAATAATTTTCCAAATTAATAAAACATTTAACAAAAATGATCATTAATACATATAAAATAAATTCTTTCAATAGCTAATATTCATATTAAAGTTTTATTTTTATTATATTATTGATTATAGAGCATTTATATTGTTACACATAATACATATTTAATATTTAAATAATACTTCATTTAATATTATATACTTGCAAGATAAAGAAGTTTCTATACATTTATAAACAAAATATTGTTCATGTTTATCGAACCCTTCCTTTTTATCTACTCTTTAACCGTGATTTAATTTTTTTCTCGTGTACTCATGATACAAAGTATATTTTTATATACTTTAATAAAACTTATAATTAATAAAATTAATAAAATAACATTAATAAAATCTTGTGATACAGATATTAGATTCGTTTAACAGTAAGAGAATAAATGTTAAAAATCCTATTTTATATGTACAGACGAGAATTAGTGGTTTTATTGTATTCTCAAACTTGCAGAAGAGGAAGGTGATAAAGGGTTAGTGTAGCATAACGCGTGCGTGCACTCACACTCACACGATGCATTTACCGAACGTCACAATGAAGAGAAGAAGAAAAGTTCACATTCATCGATCAACCATTCTTTTTACATTTCATCTTAACCTTTTTCTAATTCTTTTGTCTTCTTAACTCTATTTCATTGTATTCCCTTATGATAGCTATAGTTTGTCATAAGAAATAATTTATTCAAACCCCTCTGCCACCATTTCAAAGGGGAGTAGTTCCTGCCTTGATACTTCATAAGAGCAATTTGAGTTTTTCGTTTACTCTTTAACGTATTTTGAAATTACTTTCCCTTTGTAAGCGTAACGTGTAAAAAACGAAAAATTTTATTTTTTAGTTCCAATTTTTATGAAAATTTTCCTTTCCTTTGTTATTAATTTAATGATTCGCTTGGCATTTTTTGATTATTTTCAAGTTGATAAATCAATAATAAACCTAAAGTATCCATGAATATATTATGTTAAAAGATACAGTATAAAAATTATTTTGATTAATAAACGAAATTAATTCAATATCTTGCATATAAAATAGTTTCAATATGTTAATATATTTTTATCATTATTTGTAATTAATGAAACGTGAAGTTATTAAGAAAATTATAATATAAGCTTGAAGAAATTGGAAAAAAATTTGAGAAACGCCATGAATATGGTATTTTAAGATATATTATAGAAGTAAGCAACAGCTTAATTTCTCAAAGTTTCTTAGTTCATATTCGAGTGAAAAAGGTGCTCTTTTACTACTTCATTAATATATAAAGCAAACGTCTATCGTTCAAACGTGAAAAATGACGGTTTATTCTGACAATCGATTAGCTTAACTATTAAGGTTTATCTTCCCTTAGTTTTCTTTATATGTAAGCTGTATAAGTTGATTAGGTTAAAATGTATTTGCGGTTAGAGAAGGAAGTAGGAAGTGCAATATTGGTGACGAGACGCGTGATTGAACTGCAGCGAGTAAAGAAGCAAGGCGAAGGCGTTGCGACGCCGTCCAGCGCCGGCGCTTCAACTGTAGCATAAATCAATACGAGACTACTTAAGCGAGCTAAAAGTTACTGCATATTAAGATATCAATATCGATTAATACTACATTTTACCGCTGTCTCGCTATCGATTTACAGGTTATTTCGTAATATACTTCGAAATATCTCTACATGTGTACATGAGTTCAAATTTCATTAATTTTATTTGTTTATTAACATGTTAATATTTATTAATATAATTAACATGTTAATTTGTAAATTAACAAGATAAAAATAACATATAATTTTAACATTAAAATTTTAATATGATTTTGAAATTGTTTCTATCTGTAAACATTTTTCATATGTTAATAAATAATTTACAATTTCAAATACTTTTATTTAGTTAGTGTATTAAAGAAAATTTTGTAAAAACCTGTACTCCTATGTTTTACAGTATATTACTCCTATATTACCCCTCCTTGAAAATGTACTTTTTACTGTACGGTAATGTACATTTATTATCTTTATTATAGTTGATCAATAAGATTATTTTAGTGAACTTCATTATAAATAATTTTAGAAATAACATGAATACGTTTTAAAAATTAAGATTTATATAAATATAATTTTGTGAAATATTGAAATAAATTAAATTTTAACACTGTATTTAAATGTCTCTTTCATATTTATGGATATATTTACAAAAATACTACAGGTACTTATTAAAATTTTTTTTTAATACAGATAATAAAAAGTTCATTTATTTTGTAATGATTTTTGTTATTGATTGGTGGTCTAGCGATCTCATTTTGTGTGAAAACGCAATATCTGTATATTGATGTATATATAGTTTTTCGAACAATGTATTTTTCATTTAATTACGTTAATTTATGCAAAATTCTACCACCTTCTTACATAAATATTCGAATGAGTGAGTTTTCGTGTGTATCATATATCATGTAAAATTGTGTTCAATCAAAAGAGAATTGCATTGTTGTCTAAATATAGTTAGACCTGACCAATTTACTTTCATTTGCTAATAGCAGCAAGTTTTTCATAATTATTTTACTGTGTAATCTACAATAATATTATTTTCTTTGTCCTATGCCTAATTTTTTTTATGAATCCAATTCAATATTCAATTTTAAAATTCTTCTTTATTCTCTCTCGTATGTCTTTCCGTAGCTTTATATTTTCATTAAATTTTGTTTTACTTTTTTACTTTTTTTTGTTTTACGTTTTATTCTTTGTTTTACTTCGTCAACTGATTAACCCTTCCTTTATATATTTTTCTATTGTATTCTGTTTTTTATGTTTTCCTGTAAAATTCTTGTGTTTACGTTGCTTTACATTTATAAAGTAGATATATTCATAAGTTATGTAACATTCGATTGTATATTCTCAGTCAATTTATTTTTTCTATATTCGTTTTAATTTTTGTTAATTTTCTGTTTTTTTCCATCTTTCACTGCGTATTGTAATTATCATTAATGTTCAATTCTGCAGTCTTCTTTTTTAATTTAGTACATCAGCTTTTGAAAACATTTGTTGCAAAAAAAGGCATTCCTTCTAAAAACCGGAGACGACTATTCTCTTAGTTTTTCTTTATTCCTTCTTAGATTTAGTCAATAAAAATCTTTAAATCTATAATACTTACACATTTTTCTATTTTTTATAATTATTTTATAATGTATAAAATAAATTATGTAAAAAAGTAAATATTATTTTCATTTTCTTTGTATATCGATAATATTTTTAATGCTGAAAAATAATAACTTGCATTCTATAGGAACATTTTATCGATATATTTTGGTACGGTTCATACGTTTCTCATAAATTCTACCGAAAGCCTATATGATTAAAGTATTTGTGAGATTATAAAATATTTATATTTTGAATATTGTATAATTTGGTTGAATTTTTTATATAAGTGAATCTGTGGATTTTTATGTAGTGTAATCATCAATAATTAAATTGGTTGTATGCCACTATTTGAGATAAATCCTTTAAAATTTAATTTTAAATTGCTTTAGTTTCATATTTTTAACACATTTCGCTGATTTGAATCTTCGATCTATGTAGGATAAATATATTTATTATTTTAGTCTACAATGATTAATATTCTATAAAAGTTCCATTTATTATCTTATATTTTAGAATTGCTTTTAGTTTATGTTGCTATGTATTTTTTAACAAATTACTTCAACGTCAATGTAGTGGAAATGATTTATAATATTTACAGTTTTATTTTAAGTGAAAAATATGCTTTGTTTTATAAAGGGTCTTTAAGTGTAACACAATTTTAGGTAAGTTGAAGCAACGAGATATTTTTTTGAAGGAAGTAGTGATTTAATGGAGATTTAATTGTAGATTTAATGGAGAATTGCATTGAATTTTCTCGTTATTTATTTCGCCTTTTGTGTGTTCTGTCAGCATATGAACTTATTATTTTATCGTGAAAAATAGTACAATGGATTTTGGCACGTTTCCAAATTAAATTCGGATTTTGAGCCATAATTTGTGGCATAATTGGTTCTTTCCGATAATATTACATGAAGTACTAATTGGATATTGAAATATCTGCCTTTCTGACATTTTGTCATGATTCTTTGAAAACATGCAATAGATTTTGAATTTCAATATTAGAAATTTTTCTAATTTGTCATTGTAATCTAGAAAAGCGAATGCTTTATTTCGTAAAATCTTGTCTGTCTTCCTGTATAAATTTATGCCTTTTAATTTTTTTTTACTTTAAATTTTGTTTAAATTTTTATAAATTTAAATAAAGAGAATTGTAATTTAAACCAAAACTGATACCATAAACAAAAAATATTCGACTCAATTTTTTTACTTTAAGAACATGTTTATTAAGAACTCATTTATAAGCATAATAAGTTATAAACATGTAATTATGACGAAGTAAAAAATAATCGGATTACTAAAATACTTTAAAATCACAATTTGAAGCTTTAAAACTTGCAAGCTTTGTTGTTATTTTCTCTACACAACAAATAATTCATATTAAATTTAATTTATTTTAGATTATGGTAATATTTAAATAAAATTTGTAAAGTATCTAAGAATTTTTATAAAATGCTTATATAGATAAATGCACCACTAAATGATAATTTCTCAAAAATTTAAAATCAAAATTATAATATTAAATATTAAAAATTATAGATAGTTTATTTTAATAAATGTTCTTTTTTATATATTTTTATAATCTACAATTAAAGTATATATATATTTTGAGTTAAATAAACAAAAATATGACATCGCATTATATTCTTCTGTGTAATTATACATATATCGAAATAATGTATTGTAAAATTTAATTACATAATCCGTAATAAAAATTAATTGACGACTTTCACTGTTATTAATGAATATTATATTAATGATAATCAATTCATCAAATTATAACAAGTTTTTGATATATAATTAAATATATAATTATATATTATATATTTAATAAGAACTTAACTATCGAGAACTTTTATAGTCGTTGAAATAGATATTACCAATTTTTGCATTCTATTTATTAAAAATATTTAAATTTCAAAATATTTAAAGATATAAAAATTAATAGAATCCTCTTATCGCTTATCCATATTAAATATATACACACTAAACAAGATAATACTATTGGTAAAGATATTTGCTCATTACCTTTATTAATGTAGCATTAATCGAAGACTTAAATGAATGAACATATAAAAGAATTTATGTTTCAAGAAAAAGATGTATGTAGTTCATCATTCATGAAAAAATATTATGTATAAATAATAATGCAAGTTATATGATTGATTGATACATTTACCCTAAATAATATAATTATATTAATGCATGGAAAATGTGAACAAAGACAAATAAATTCTAACAAAATATGGGGACTTGAAATATGCATGGAGCAGATCTTTCAAAACCTATGGTATGAATATTTAGGCAATCATAGCTGGCTACACTTTATTTGCGAATAAAAAATAAAAATAGCTCAATATATTTACTAGACGTTGCATTGTATACAGTCACACTCGAACCAACCTTAGTGTTCAGTTACCCTTGACTTTTCGAAATTCTACTTGTGAGGATAGTTGAAGTGGTTGTGATGGTTATGGTAGTTGTATTACTAGTAGTATTAGTATCAGTAAACAGTGAGAGATAGAGATAGATAGATAGAGAGAAAGAGAAAGAGAGATCACGCATAATTTATACGAAGTCCAGTAGTTGATTTACAATGAGGATTACTCATCATACGAGATGATTTAGTTGTAGACAATCTGTAACCTTGAAAGCCAATCTTGTCTCGTAGTGAAAGCAGCTACCAGCTGAACACCAGAGCGTCCATAGTCAAGTTCGCTTAGAATGTTGGTTGGAAATAATCACCTGGGTGTTTGGGGATATACTACTGTGATTGCTCGTTGCTCCTGCGATAGAGCTACTGCCATTGGAAAAAAGCAAACGCCTATTGAATTCGTGCATCTCGTAGTTATTACTGCTGTTGTTTTTCTCGCGGCTAGCGGCTGTAGAGTGATGTTGTGCAGGGGGTGTTGACTCTTCAAGGATGAGGGCACAGTGACTGTTGGTATCGCTGTCAGCTCCGCCATCTTGTAAACTCCCAGCCAAGAGAGGATGTTTGCTGTTTGGGCAATCCTCTCTTTGCACAAATAGCGATGTTGTACCTACAACAATTTATAATTCTTAACATTCAGATACGACTTTTGATTACACTGGAAAACTTTGTTGATGAACGATTCATACTCTACAAATTGTATATTGAGTTCGACTGAAATCGTTTAAAATAAGATATCGTTTGAGAATTCAATTGGAAAAAATATATTATTCAAAAAGGAAATGAAAATATTCAAACTCTTTTCGTGTGTTATTTAAAGTGAAAGTGCCCACTGAATACAACATAATTCAGTTGGTAGAAAAGCATAGAAAAATTAAATGGTGTTATAAAGGAATAGGACACGTTAATATATATGCTATAAAAAGTATTTGTAAAAAATGTAATATTCATGTAATAAAAAAAGGAATAAAGCATTTTTTGTGGATCATGTATAATGGGCAAACATACTAAAAATTTGAATTCTGATAAAACAATCAATTTTGGTCTAGGAGTAGAGATTCATTTGAATATTTATGGACCAATAAAATTTGAATCATTGCGTTGTCCGCGCTATTTTTTACTAGATCAAAGCTGATAGCATAGAATACAGAAAGACGTATTTCTTTCGTCAGATATTGGAAGTGTTTGTCAAATTAAAAGAGTTTGTGGCCTAATTAGTAACACAAGAAATAAAATAAAAGTTTAACGCTTGTATAATTGAATGGAATATATCTGGATGATATAAGTCTCAAGAATTTCATGAAGGAGAAAAATATTAAAGAGAGTTTGTTATTTATTTGTTATCATTATTATTATTTATTATCCATGAGTTTTCGTCTCCATGAGTGCATGAGCAAAATATACATGCTGAATGAGATATTAGAATAATTACCGAAAGTGTCCAGTTGATGCTTCTCGGAAAAAATATTGAAAATAAGCTGTGGCCTAAAATTTAAATGCAGGATGTTATGTTTCCAATAGTATTACTGTAAGGTGAGACTGAAATCAGTTATGAAAGATTGTTTCATCGTAAGCCTTCAAATAAACACTTGAGACTATTTGTAGTAAATACATATCTAAATATGCTGAAAGAAATGCCAGACTTCGGATTTAGTTTGATCCGAACATTAAATAAAAAAATAATGGTAGGATACTATGGAGATTCAAATAAAAAGGTTATAGGACAATGAAATTGGGTAAAATCTAAATTAACAGTGAAGTAGATTTCAATGAAGAATACAACTCAACTACTAGTATATATGAAAATCCTTTATACATAAATGTATAATATAAATGTTCATGTGTACGCGAAAAAAAATTTTATTCAACCTTGATTTTAATATTAAAAAAAGCCTGATAATATCAAGACTTTGTGGATGAAAAAGAAACAACTCTTAATCTGATTATTTAGGAGATAGCTGTAAATCAAGATGTGTTTTAGGCTGACAATTATGTGACCGAAAATCATTATATTTGTCTAAAAAGTATAATTTACTCGTTTCATATTTTGTTACTCTCGCAACTATGACATATAAAAAATAATGAAGCAGTAATTAAAAACAGTGTTCCTAAATAGAAATATGCAGCAATTAAATATAATAATATAATAATTGAAATAAGCGGGAGTATTGAATGCATATTATCTCTGTCTGTGTGTGTGTTTGGGTGTGCGCGCGAGTTTCCAACAGATAATTGTATATCAATTGTCTATTTCTTATGATCTACGTACTAAATAGCAGGCACAACCATTCTGTCGAAGGTATATATTCTTCAATATACGGAAACATTTACTTCATTATCTATGTTTGCTCTACATTATTTTAATACATTAAATTGTCAACCTGGTATTTTATTGTTTTTAATAAGTTATATTTAACTCTGAAAAATGCTGAATTGCTATTTTAAATACATATTTTAACAATGTTATGATGTAAATTACACTAATATTGCAGTGAATGTTTAAAAAAACATTACAAATGAGAAGTTATAGACTAGTTTTATATGAAATTGAGTAGAACAAAGGTATATAATATTGGAAAAGAAACAAGTAGAATATGTAAGTAATATAAAAATTGCGTCAATAGAAAGAAAAAACGAAATTTTTAATAAGATAAAAAATATATAAAATGTAGTAAAAAAAGATACTAGTATAAAACAAAGAATATTTATGAAAAAGAATCCCTAGGTTATTAATAATTAATGCAATGTTTGTATAATAAAAATATAAAAAAGGTTAGAATTGACAAAGGAAAATAAATTCAAAAAGGAAAACAAATAAGTTGTGAAATGCCAAACTGAAATTAAAATATAGATACATTAAAATTCAAAAATTGTGAAAGGAGATAATGAAACAGGAGATGTTTTGAGGATTTATATTATAATTAAATTCTTGAATGAAAATTATTATTTGTCATAAGTAGTAAGTTTGATAAAAATTAAGGAAATCGTTTATTAAAAATAAAATCGGAAGAATAGTATATAACTAAACATAAAAAATAAAATATAAGTAGAAATATGCAAATTAATTATTATTATACTATTCTTATCTCATATATATATAGAGGTATCAAAACGCATATTATTATAGCAAATTAATCATCTAAAAGAGTTAAATAATATAGAAATAAGATTTAGAAGTGTACTGACTAATTTAAATATATGGAAAAATCTGCAATATAATATTAGGTGAAAAATTGTTTATAAAAATGTACAGATACAGTCAAGCAACTAATGCACACATTTCTAAGCATATAATAATAAATGGAAGAAGAATAGTTTTTAATAGATTAAGAAGTATGTTCAGATTTTATTTTTACTTCTTATTCTTATATAGTTTCTTTCAAGTTTGAACAAAGTATAGAAAAATAAAAATCTTGATTTTAGGAAACAAATTGTACTTGATTTTATGAAAAGATACTATACTTTTAATTTGAAAGAACATATGTATTTTATATTTATAAAAACAAACTTATTTATAAACATAAATATGAACTGTAGAAAATAAGTTTAAAAAATAAAAAAACATTTTAAAGTTATACAATCTTTTCGCTTAAAAATATTTTTATGTTATTCAGAAATCTAAAGAAGTATATCTTTCATTTAATCAATATACATAGAAAGAACATAGAAAATAAAGAATAAACAAATAATAAAAATTCTTGAAGTTTAAAAAATTATGTAGAATTACACGTTTTTATAAAATATTTTAAAAAATGTTACAATGTTTTCTTAGTATTTATTAGTAAATTTTTTAAATCCTTCGATTTCTATTTTTTTTTAGTTTATTCAAATATATTTTATTAACCTCATACATATATTTATGATACTACTGTATTTTTACATTATTGCTTAAAATATTAAATATGCAACGTGTTTCCATATTAAGAGTACAGAGTCCGAGAAATGTAAGTGTTGTGTAAGTGAGAAAGAGAGTATAGGCATTGAATGTTCGGCGAGTAAGAAAGAAAGCTCAGAAGTGTGATGTAAGTGCGAGTGTAAGATCGCCAGGTCGGACCCATTTTGGGTTAGCCGAAACTGACAAGTGCCGCTCTAGTATGGTGTCCGTGCGTTGAAAAGCATTCCCTGGTATAACTGGCAGCTCAACATCGTCGGTAGCAGTGAATTCTTTCGTCGCCGCAACACAGTTAAGGGCACGTAAACCCTTCCTACTTCTGGCGTTGACGGTTGTTGCCTTTTGCTCACGGAACTTACACTAACAAAATACCCCTTATCTTCGCTCCCATTATCATCGCGTCCAATTTAGCTGTTATTTTATTATTGATTATTGTAATTTTAATCGAAATTGTATTACATCACATATCTAAATTACAAAATCGACTCATTCTCTCCTGTTGCGAGCCCGGTCCGACCTTGAACTGTTAAAGTCGGGAAAGATTACACCGTACAATTGACAATAAAAATAGTTTTAAAACTTTACACGTTGAATGACTTCAATCTTCAATTACAATTTTTATAAATTATTAAGATCAATCAAATTCATTGATTTTTCAAGATAAATATAGTAAATATTTTGAGTACTTATACTGCAATATACTATACATATACTCTAGTATATATATACTACAGAGTATATATGCTTAAATAATAAAAATATCGTTTTTGGGACGGTAGAATTTAAAATAAATTTTAAGGATGATTTTAAATTATAATTTAGGTTTCCTTCTAAAATTCTTTGATATGATGATACTTATATTAAGTATAAAACGAACTTAATACAATAAATATTTCAAATGAATAAACCACTAGAGATTTGTATACGATAATTTATAAAAGTAACAAAAATAATGTACTATCTTTCAAATTGGAGCAGAAATTTAAATAAAAATGTTTTTTATGTAAAAATTTTATGTAAAGTACATATTTAAAAAAATGTAAAAAATATGGCTTATCTATAAGTAGCCTATTTAGTCTTTTAATTTATAAAAAGAAAATATAAATGCATATCGTTATATATATTCTGAATTTATTATAAGATGTGTCTAAGATTATTTTTAACGCAAATTTATTAGATTTGAAATAATGAATCTAAAATATCAAAGGTAAAAAAGAGAAATTTTCAAAATTTCAAATTTATAACTTATCACGAAATTATATAAAATAATTTATGTAGGCAAATGATTACTTTAAAGCTTTTAAAGACTTACGATTTTAGTTATTGTAATTTGTCATAAATTTTTCTAATTTTAAAATGACAAAACATAATTTAAGAGTACCAATATTTTATAAAATTTTATTTTAACTCTTAATTTAAAAATAAATTTATGAAAGTAAAGTAGAATATGTTTTGCCTAAAATTATTATTATTATCACAAATTTTATTAGAATTTTATTGTTTGCGTGAAACGAATACATTTTGAGTAGATTGGATTTATTATAATAATCTTTTCTATTTTCATAATGAATATAGAAACTTATTTATGTTTAATTGGATAGGTTTTAGTCATAAGTTTAATAACTGTACCTTAAATTAATAAATAAAAAACGATTGATTTATTTTTTCGAGATAAATAAAAAGTACATACTAAATGTATGAGTGTTGGGTCTCATGTTATTGGATTGCGATAATTTATCAAATGAAATAGAAAAGAATTTGTTGCTGTTTCTAAAAAAGGAACACGGTAAATCCATATACGTTATAAGACAATTAGATAGAGTGCCGCAACAGTATTGGTAGTTTCAATTTTTTAATTTCATTATAGTTACTTATGTGATTTTGATTGACTTGATTGAATAAAAGTGTATAATAATCACAGAAGGATAATATAGTGTGAGATGGCTGGAAATAATAAAGCAAAAAATTGGCAGGGACCAGTCTTATATAGCTGAGTGCAATATGATCGAATGGAAAACACGCAATTTTAGAGAAATAAAGTGAACCACTCATATTCAATTGTGTGCTAAAACGTCGTAGTTATTTAATGGCTTTATACACCTATAACTAAATGGATTTTTTTAGATTTTTGGATTTTCAGAATGAGGCCAGTATTTTCTTGTTTATAATGAAGTAAGGAAGAATAAGAGATAGTTGGACATAATTTCATACTTTAGCTATGAGAGAAGGTTTAATGAAAAAGGTTGAAGGCACGCACATACTGTCGCTAATCGTGAACATTCGCTTCCTTTTTTCCGTTTCTTGGTCATTCAAAAGCCTAAATTTGTAAGCAAATTAAAGAAAACAAAAGTCTCCAGGCAAGTTTTTTAATGTTAGAGGAGTAATGGATGTTGTGATAGATGCAGCTTGCGAAGACGAATGTGGTTTGCTGGAGGAAACAG
Organism: Wiebesia pumilae; assembly: GCA_018907045.1. Taxonomy (NCBI): domain Eukaryota; kingdom Metazoa; phylum Arthropoda; class Insecta; order Hymenoptera; family Agaonidae; genus Wiebesia; species Wiebesia pumilae. Next base: position 1,565,555 of record JACCHZ010000133.1, on the reverse strand, counting down.
AGTTGAAAAATGACCGCGCATTTTCTGACAACTTGTGATATGACTCCGACTAAAAGTTCAACGAGGTTATTGCTTCCATTATTAAAACGGCTTCTTTACTTCTAATGCGAAGGAGACTGTATAAAATCGTTTGACACAGCTTTACTTGACTAAGAAATTCTTTCTTCTTATTACAAAAAATACGTAAAATATACGTAAATTATTTATTTAATAATTACATATCAATACATTTTCAATTCGTTAAGGATTACAAATATTCCTTGTAGTAACATAACATGAAATAAAAAATAACTAAATCAATAATCAATCACCATATTGTTTGAAGACCAAGCTTATTGAAAGATGTAATTAAATTTTATTATAGTTAAAATTATCAAAATATATTTTTCTATAAAATATATTTTTGTCGAAAATGAAGAAAGCATTATATAACAGATTCTTTATAATATTTCATGCAATAATCAACGATTAATAATATAAGATATTTTTAGTGAGGTTCAATAAAGTAATAAAATCATTAAGATTTTTCACATTTAATGGATTTAATTTTGTTTTTAAAGAGAAAGGTTTCTTATCATTTTGCTATGATTTTCGAGATATATATGTTAAAGAAATTGCAAGTTTGTGAAAATTTTCCGAATGTATATGATACTAGCTATTCGAATATATATATATATATATATATTGTGAAAGTGATTTCTAATGTACATTTATTATTACGTAAATACAAAGCAAAAAAGTTATTATCAATATTTCATTAATTAAAACTATTGAACTATGTATTTCTAAAAATAGAAGTATTCGTACGATTGTGGTTAAAAATCTATCTACTAAAAATTTATCTAATCTATAATTATATAGTACAATAAAAAAAATTCATAAAAAATTTGGATAATTACGAGTAAAACAATTATTCATGAAATACATTATTTAATGATTTTAATATGTTAACTTTGTAAACAGCTTATATGATCATGCTTATTAGAAATTATTAATATGAAGACTTAATAAATATTGGCAAAGATTAAGAAGAAATAAAATTGAAAGGATGTTTATGAAGTTTGAAAGAATGCGACTTGCAATTATTGTCTTGTGATTATTATGACAATAATAAGCTTAAATAATCTGTAAAGGACGAGAGAGAGAGAGAGAGAGAGTAACAGAGAGAGAGAGAAAGAGAGAGAGAGAAATTCCATTCTCTTAATAGCTGTCTCGATAAGTTGTTGTTGAGACAGTAATAGAAAAGTAAATAGCACACGCAGTTGAGGTCGATGACTCACCAGATGTGGCGTGGGCTGCAATGATAGGAAGTGTGGTCCTTCTGACAATGTTGCCATTGTTTATGGGTATCTCCATAAGCTGTTGTTGCTGTTGTTGCTGAGGTAGCGGCGAGAGGGTTTGCCCTGGGCAGAAGGATTGCACGAATGGCATTGTTGGCGGTTGCGGCGACTCCCTTAGCAACCTGATCTTTTGAATCATTTCACGGATTTCATATCGCAATATGCCGAGGAAACAGAGCTTGGTGAAGGCTATGACGCAGAAGCCGAGGACGAAGAGTAAATCCGCGGTCTTCCTAAGCCAGTGCACAAGCTGGTCCTCGCAACCACGACTGTGCGGATTCTGACAAGACTCGCTCAATGTGAGGTTGTTACTTAGGTTGTCGCTAGCGTTGATTGCTCCACCGTCGTCACTTACTCTGAAATTCGACGTCGAATCCATTATTCCTAATGGGCAACAGCTCTGAGGCCAATGGGAGCCGAAGTCCAGCGGACCAGTCACACCACAGCATGAAAATTCGCGTTGCAACTGATCCCACTGCTCACTAAATCGTGCTTCTTTGCTATACTCCACCTGGAAAAGTTGAACCATTGTATTATTCGGATCCTAACATAACTTATCAGGTCTCATAGCTTCTGCTTATCTCATGAATTGTCTAAGTATTGAGATACCAATTACAGTTATTCAAAGATGTTCCATTATACAGCGCTTTACCTACATTTTACTGACATCCAAAAATTGACAAGAATATTACGATATTCTTACATACAAGTGTAGTTTACTAAAGTTTTTCAGGAGTCTGAAGTTTACAACGTTGTTGTCGCAACAAAAATTGAAAAATTTTAAAATCGAATAATTTCTTCAAAAAACTATCAAAAAGTATTAATTATTACACAAAACGACAAAATAATGAGTTTCACAAAAATTCTACCCTTATAAGCCACCCTTATTAAGGGTTGAAATTTTCAAAAATTCATAAAAGAGTAAATATTAATATTGCACAAAATTTCTTTTTAGAAAATCGATAAATGTATTAAAAAACACACTAAAAAAATTTTTCGAAAAAAAAATCAATGTGGAATTTTGTCTTTAGTGCATTTTATATATCATGTATATTCATCCCTATGCATATACCCATGTACTGGCGTGTATAATATTTAATAACAACTTTTACAAAAACATTTCACAAAATCTGTTTTCAGATTCTGATCTATCATTATAAACCAAATGCACCAATAAAGTTTCATTTCGAAATTCGAAGATTAACTTGAGTTTTAATATATTTATATGCATATGCAGTCTTATACACATGGATATAGAAGGACTTATATATTTGTTAATAACAACTCTCACAAAAATATTGCACAAAATCTCTTTTCTCTTTCTGATATGTTTGTACATACCAACCAGACACACAATGTTTCATTTCGAAAATTGGTGAGAAACTATGTGCTCGTTGCACTTGAATGCTTATGCATACTTATACATATCTGCACACGGTGGCCGTATATACATTGTTTTATATGTGCGTGTGCATAGACGTACAAACGTTATGTAATAATATAGGAATCTTGTTAACAATATAGGATTAATCAGATTAACGTGTTTTTCAAATTCGTTTGGGTTCTCCAGATGAGTATGTGATGGATTAAACTTTTTAGCCCCTCTACTTTGACGGTGTTAAGTTAATATGGTTTTGATAACAGCCATCTAAATATAAGTCGACGTACATTCGAATATAAATAATAATATTAAATATTATAGTTTAGCTGGAAAATAAGTCTAAAATCATTCGTTACTTTAAATGTTAATGATATTATTTATATTTAAATATTCAATATTAGCAATATTAATATTAGTAATATTTTTTTATTTTAGTTTCTATAAACATATGTATGATAATGCAGTATTACGACCAAACTTTTTTTAATTTTGATTTGAAATTACTAATATACTATAATAAAATACTTGTCTAGTATAGGTAATTAAATACTAGCATTTTCAATTGTGAATATTCAACGTAATATATAATAAAACTTAGTTCTGAACATTATTTAATATAGTAATTAAGATTTTCCACACTAACTAAATACATTTGGTATGTATATAGAAAATATAAAAAAATATTGAAAAATATAATTATATAACTAATAAGTTTAGAACGCCAATGTTTTTCTAAAGAGGAATTAGAAAATATTTTAAAACATAGTTCTAGGTTAGCTTTATTATTTGTAAATATAAAATTAATTTTTTGTAGAAATATAATTTGCTGTTTAATGAAAAATTTTATGCATTTAATTTTCGACTGATCCTGTTTCAAACAGCTTGATACAAATATTTACACATGTGTAGCACACATAGACAGGTCTTAGAAACGATAGTCGAACTCCGCAAGATTCGTAGGCTCGAAGATTTTATCTAAACAACGTCTAAAATTCACTTCGTGTCCACTACACCACGAATAAGTTTAATCATAGTATTAATATATTATAAATACTCTCTAATATTCAAAGAGTCAAAAAAACTAAAAATTTTATGAATTTGTTGTTAAATATTGTAGAAATGTAAGAATTTTTCATTTTATTTCTCTCTCTCTTTCTTTTCTTCCTCATTTGTCTCTCATTAAGTCACTGACAAATCATCTAAACATAACTCATATGTACTTGTATTTGTCATATATGAAATAAATATAAAAACATAATAAATATTGTAATTATAAATAAGATTTAAAATATACATAAATATGATATTATAAATGATGATATTATAAATAAGATTTAAAATATACATAAATATGATATTATAAATGATGATATTATAAATATGTATATTACATAAATAAACACGATTCTGAACATTTTATTAATAATATATTGAAAATAACTATGTGTACGCCATATATTAGTATATATATATGTACACATGTTTGTTTGAATAAAATATTAACAATCACAAAAAACTATTTTTTTCTTGAAAAAAAATTTTTCTAATTTTTTTATGCGAGCAACAAAAATCATTAATACAAAATTATAAAGTCTCTATTAAACAGTTATAAGTAACAAATGAACACTTTTAGAACGAGTGAAAAAGAGAAAAATAAACAATTGTATGCTTGGAAATATAAACAAATACTCGTTAATTCAAATAGACAGATGATTTTCAATAATTAACGGCTATTTTTATTTCAGGATTTAATGAAGTGCTCACTAATCCAAAGGGATGATGCAGTCAAAATTATTGTGTATATCACAAATTGAATAAATTAGATAAAACAAAGAAATTATATAAGTTAATTTTACAAAGCTATTGCAAATTAAGGAAACAAGAGATCGAAAAATCCCTCTACTGTTAAAAAATTTTGAAAAGATGCTTTATAAACATAAACTTAGAGATGAACACATTGATATATCCGATCAAGAATAAACGAATTTATAGATCTAGCAATATCTTTTTAAAACAGTTTCGCAATATTATGATTATAGAAAAAGATCTGATTATAACGTAAATGTACTAAAATTAACTACATGAAGCAAAATAATAAGATTTTCAGTATGTATACAATATTAACTATTGAATAGAAAATTTAACTATAAATAAATTATAAATTTAAAAGATCTTTTTTAAAAAAAATTATTTTTTGAAAAACTGGAAGTAGCCACTTAAATGCTACATATTGTCCCAAAAATGATACAATCCTTAAATTATTAATTTACAAAATATATCTCATATATGAGTTTATAAAATTTAAGGAAGCTAGAGGTTATTGTTATAATTATTATTGTTAATTAATAGAAGTTGAATAAAAATAATACAAAAATGTAATAATATTACAGTATGATAAAAATTTCTGTATTATGGAAAATCAAGTTTAACTAACGATTTTTTTTCACTTTTATTTTATTTTTTCATTATTTTTTACTTTTACATCTGTAAAAGTTATTCTCAAATAATAATAATAAAACAAGATATCAGAACTACGTTGCATACGGATTAGATAAATTTGTATTTAAAAATTGTATGAGTGTATCAGCCCCCTAGTTTTCGGCCGATCTGCTTCAAGTGGCAACACACACACACACACATGTATAGCACACACAGAAAGGTTTACAATCGCAGTTGAACTCCGCAAGCGCGTGAACAATGAAAATTTTCATCTGCAGCTACTCTATTTTGCGCCGCTTCTTGAGAAATTTGAGAAACTTCTCAAATTTACTTCGAGTCCACTATACCGCGAAAAAATTTAATCATATTATTGCAATACTCATATTAGCAAAATGGTCTATGTACGCTATTCCCAAAAACATGTTTGGTTAATATAAATGATAATTATGATGAATTGTTTACTTTTTTAATAATAATTTAGTAATTAGTTTAGTGACCTTAGTAATAATAATATGAAAAAATTGAATGAAAAAATAATATGAACTAATATTCTGTGTTTTTATTGAGACAATACATGTTTTAAAAAATATAAAATTTTTAAAAAGGCTTGGGAATAGTTTTAATCCTATATTAATATAAATAAAACCAAGTAATTATATTTAAAAAATGTATTTATGACACATTTATATATTAATTGATAAAACATCCAATAAAAAAACATTTCTTAGTTCTCTTATTATAAACTGCAAAAATATAAATTTAACTTTGGACGTGTTCATTCAAATAATTTTATTTACTGTATCGAAATTCCTGTTAACGTATTAAATTTTCAATACAGAAATAAAAGAATTAGTTTAGACTGATAATCTACATTATTATACATACACTTTTATCTACAGCGCCTTAAAAAACACTGCACCTACTTTCATATTAAAAAAAAAAATAACTTTAAGTCAAGTGCATAAATATTTCGGGCAATTTTTCTGTGTGAGTTATCAAATATACGGCTCCCTATATAACACATGAATAAGAGTTATATGCATTCAAGTGCAACGAGCACATAGTTTCACTCCGATTTTCGAAATGAAACTTCGTGTATCTATTTCTTATGTGAAAAGACATTTTATGCAATGTTTTTGTGAGAGTTGTTATTAACAAATATATACGTCCTCCTATACCCACAGGTATAAGACTACATATGCATATAAATGCATTAAAACTCAAGTTCATCTTCGAATGAAACTAAATTGGAGTATTTGGTATATAATAATACATGTGAATCTGAAAACGAATTTTGTGAAATATTTTCGTAAAAGTTGTTATTAAATATTATACACGCCAGTACATGGGTATATGCATAGTGGAGAATATATATGATATATCAATGCAGTAAAGTCAAAGTTCCACATCGATTTTTTTTCGAAAAATTTTTTTCGAGTTCTTTTAATATATTTAACGATTTTCTAAAAAGAAATTTTGTGCAATATTAATATTTACTCATTAATAAATTTTTGAAAATTTCAACTCTTAATAAGGGTGGCTTATAAGGGACGAATTTTTATAAAATTCATTATTTTGACGTTTTGTATAATAATTAATACTTTTTGATAGTTTTTTTTTAAAGAAAGTATTCAATTTTGAAATTTTTTAATTTTCAGTTTTTCTTCATTTTCTGTGAACGTACAGATTACGACAATATTCAGGATTTGTACTGATAAGGATGATTGAATATGAAAAAATATCTTTTTATTTTGTTTTTATATTTAACATTTATTGCCCTTGTAGCACCTATATAATTTTGCATATGAAACAGCAATTTAATATTATAATGTGATAATTTTTCTTCACTTTTTCACATTAATCAAAACAGAATATTATCTTTATTAATAAAAATATGAACTTTCATTTAAGTAATATTTATTGATAAAATATTGAATAGTAGTTACAAGAAATATACATTTTTTCTCTGTGTAAACAATTTTTATATTTTCTAGAAAATATATATCTGCAATTTACGCAATTATATGTACATAAATGTAAACCATACATCAGTTATAATTTGTATAAAAGAATAAATTTTCGCTTTTGTAGAACATGCTTTAGAAGAATGTTGCAACCTATTCATGAGTTTAATTATACATAAGCTGCTACGTTGTTTTAATTACAGACTGTTATTCAGATGATACTCGAATAAAAAATAAGATAACATAAAAAATAGATTACTTCCATAAGTGATACTAAATCGATAATGTATAGATATAAAAGTAAATACATTTTATTAACCACTTACTATGTGAACGATACTATTTTATTAACGTACCTTGACTTTGTGGTAATTAAACCTATAGTTATTCTTTACTGTTTAAAAATTTCAAATCTTAAAATACACATTTTAAAAGCATTAAAGTGATAAAAATATGGAAATATTTAAATATATAAATATTTAAATATATCAATATATCGAATAATTGTAAGATATTTAAAATTTAAAATAAAATCAAAAACTTTATCATTCAATCACTATAGTTAATACTAATATTATTATAATCATTAAATTGAGTGTATTGTTTGTATGTAACATTGATAATAAGACATTCAAAAAGTGACGACTAATTATTAATTAGAATTAAAACTTGAAATTATTTATATTGTTGACATTAATGTTTAGTTTTATGACTAATAAAAAATTTTAAATTTAAAAAAGATAATGAATAGAGAAAATTTTATTGAATTAGTTTGAAAATTTTTATTTTAATAGATTCTTCTCAAAATTCTTAATCATCTTACAACTAAATATATAAAATATTCTGACTGCTAATTATAAATTATTTATACTTTATATTTTTATGAGTATCTCTTTATTTGTTTTAGTTGTTTTTAATGCACATGCAGTCTTATATACATGAGTGTATTGAGTGTGTTGATTTTAATTCTTATTATATTGTAAATAATTATTTTGGTTTATTTTGGTTTGTTCTATAATGTATTATAGATATTTTAACTTATATTTTAATATAAACTATAAATTTATAGTTTAATATAAACACCTTTATTCGGTTTAAAATATAACTGGCTTTGTCATTTGGTTATACACTATCTTAACTGTCAGTCGTGTTTTTTTATCCTGTGAATGATAAATTCGCTGATATTAGTTAAATTATACAATGATATTATAAATATTCATTTTTTTCATTAATGTTTGTTAAATTCAAATTTAATTATACATGGAAAAAATAAAATATATAACATATTAGATTACTTTATGCTTAAATATTCTTACTTCTTATATTACTGAATTTTAAAGAGCTATGGAATATAAATAGCAATAGAAATATTATTTCGTATTGATGAATAAGAAAGTAATATATGTCATTCAAGTATTTATTGTCCCTACAAATTTGTACTACTGATGCTGGAACTGTAAAATCGTTAAATGAGGTGTGAGTCACAATTGTAATACCATGTATAATTTTAAAGTCGTAAACGATTTTTATATCCTAAAGTCTAAAAAACGCAGAAAGTAGAAACGTGAAAAGTTTAAACCTAAATTCTGCTAACTAGGACGTTATGAGCATACTTGCAGTTCTTTTATACTCTTATCATGCGAAATACTAAAGTTTAATGTACTAACCGTTACATCATAGCAGAAATTGGCCCTACACATACAAATTGTAGTCAATTTCTTAATTGAACAAATGCGAACCAATTTGACGTGCGCCAATATGACTTCGACCCGTGATAATCACGCTGTGTGAGCTCAGACTTGCACGACGTCTCATTTGGAGTCTGACGTGCAACGAAGGTTTAAAAAAAATTGGTGCTAAAAGCGTCTTCACATTGATTTGAGCGTGGCTCCAGAATGTAATAGTGGGAAACGCCTTCTCGGTGATTGGTGTGACGTAGCTTCGAGCAGTAGTGACAGGAAGCGCCTTTCCGTTAATTGGAGTGGCTTATCTTAGGCTTCCTGAATATAGGAGCGCGTGCAGAGATTTAGTGTCAATATATATACGGAGAGGAAAGACGGAAAATATACGTAGAGGCGTTGCTAGCATTAGGAATATAACACAGTCTTATTTCTTCTTCCCCCTGCCTCCTTCTCCTCCTTTGACAATATGTCCTTATTAGGACTAGAGTGACGTGAAAACAGACGTCGTGAGGAACGAGCTCGTTCTCTTTTATCAATGTTGAATTAATCTGCCCTTATCAAGGCATAAACTATTCAGCGGAAAAACATTTGGAAGGCTTTCACGTAAAGCGAGGAGTAGAAAGAAAAAATCATTGCGAAACGTTTTCCTGCATTTGGGAACCGGCGCTCCAGTTTACGGAGGTCTCCTCCTTCTAGAGGACTTTTTTTCAAATTTCTTGTTAACTTAATACAAATATTCGAGTTTAGTAACGATTAATTAAAGTAAAATATGTAAATGAAGTAAGTAGTTTTTCTAATGTACGAGTACAAGAATGAATAGTTTGAGTATGGCAAAATATAACTTCACTAATTGATTTAATGCGATAGTGTCAGCTACAGCAAAAATTGAATATGACTAAAATGTCAAATACTCTAATTCACAGAGCTTACTTAAAAATAAAAATTTGTATTAGAAATATACGGAAGGGAAGGTAGAAAACTATCAGTCCACTTCTTGACGCTTACCTGGAGTCGTATTCGAAGACTGGGCCTAAGGTCGGAACGCATCCTCTCGAAGCGAAAGACCCAGGCGATACCAATAACGGCGTCGCCAAAAAGCAATACAAGCAGCAGCAGCCAATATGCGTTGAGAAGTTTGGCGCTGAGTCGGCGTGCAGCTATGCAGCCCAAGAGCTGCACGAGACCTAACTGTACGGCAAGGGCGAGGTAGGCATAGAGGGCCGTGAGGTCGTAGGCTCGTGGCACGCCAGGAACGAGATAGCGCCTCGGATCTCCAGAGAAGAGGAGCGTGCGGGAAACCGCAGCAGCGAACCCGACCGCGCTGCCAAGCAGGACAATATTACAAGCGTAGATCCACATCCGATAGTATCGCATCGCGATGCTACCCGGCGTCGGACCTCCTCGACCCGCGGGTAATTTGTTCAACGCGCCTCCTGCCCCACACGCTGACGCTGAAACCACCAAGATCTATCTCTAATTCTAAGCTTCTCAATCTTAAAAGTTAGTTGATATCCATGAAATAGCTTTTACTATTAATAATGACAAATTATTTTCTTATTTAAGTCCAACTAGTAAAAAAAGATCTTCGTTTCATGCGTATTAAGTTCATCCGGAAAATTTATATAATCTTATAGATATATGTAATGCACTATATAATTTGTATATAAGTTCATCATATATGATTCTGAATAATAATAAGAGTATAATGTCTTTATGTTATTTCTTTGATTGATCAATATATACAGAAAACTAATTTAATTACACAATTTGTACCATTAATTTCATTATATGCGATGATAAATAGAATAGATCTTACATCCTTTATTGACTTATTAATGCTTTCAATTAAAAAATCAAAAACATTGATATTTTAATTAAAACAATCAAAATAATTGATTTTTATCATTATGTATACATAAATTATTTAAGTATTTAAGTATTTAATTGTATGAATATCAATACTTGGTTACATTTACGTATGAGCCTAAAAGTATTGCCATCTTGTACGGATTTAAGTTATACCTATAGTTCAGTTACATTCAAGAGAGTGTAACTCTGCAAAATAGTAATAAGAATATTTGGTCATTCATAGCTAATGCGGATCCATGTGTGATTAACTAAGCAAGAACTTTGTGTGTGATTTACTAAGTAAAACTTTTGCGTATGCAATTATCGATTATTCCTAACTATTAAATAAGTATTGTAATTAATTTATTGCAGTAAATATTTTTATTAGCTCTTATTTTTCATACAAAGTGACATATATATATGCAAAAATATTTCAATACTCTAAAAATCGGCGTGAAACTTGATATTCAGTCGAATTAAGTTCATATACAATCTACATATACGCATACAAAAAGGGTTTTATTTGTTAATAAAAACATTTTTAGAATTATTGCATAAAACATTTTTTCACATTCTGACATCTTACGATATATTAAACAAACACACGAAGTTTTGTTTCGGCACCAAAATTATTGCTCGTTGTATTTGATGCATAAAACTTATAACTCATAACTTTTAACTTATAACTCTTATACGTATGAGCATATTCAAGTAGATGAGTCGGAAATTACAAACAATAAACGTCGAACAAAAAATTTAATTGTTTAAATCCTTTAATTTCTTCAAATAAACAACGTAAATCATATAACTATAATACAATATTAACAATAAAAATAATAAAACCCTAGAAGCACCTCGAAAATTAACCCTTATTATGGGATGAAAAAAAAATCATAAATAACAGCCATTACCAACTACCAAAAAAAAATTTTATTGCGCATAGAAACTTAATTTGTATAAATAGAAGTTACGGTGTGTAAGAGTCTTGTAGAAGACAGTCTCGTATAATAGTTATTAAATACAATATTTATTAATATTTTAATAATAATATCACAAAATTCTAACGAACAAGAACCAGGGATAAGAATAAAAAAAAACAAAATATTTAGCAAAATTGAGAAAAACATAAGCAAATAAACATGTTCAGTACCCTACTGATAAACATATGCCTTTACCACATAATTGTTTAACAATTATGTGGTAGAATGCTTTTAGAATTCAACAACTTTTTATAAATGAATTACGTTCCATATATAATAATGAACAAATATACAGATTTTGAAGACAAAATCAGATTCTCGACATAGTTAAAACATTGTTTAAATGACTCGGTACTTATATGTATACCATATTGGGCAGAAGTTTATTATTAATTAATATATTTTCTCTGGGCATTCGATAACTTTTTATTAGTGAATATCGTTGATCATATCAAAATGAACTAATAATCGAAATAGCAACAAAATCACAGATTCTCATGATAGTTAACAACGACGTTGAAATATATATATATATATATAAATTTTTTTTAACTATTAATTATGTTTTTATCTTAACATGTTTTAGATTGCATCTAGATTAAAAAGATAAATTAGATTAACACTTAATTTTGTTAAACGAATGATTCTATATTGGATAATTAACTTATCTTGATCAAGATTTTTTATCTTTTTCCTACCAGAATTCTATAAAAGAAAATAAATAAATTTCTCAAATTTAATAATTTTGGAAATAGATGTATAAAAAATATTAAAAATTGATTTTTCTATTTTTGTTCTTCTCTGAGTTATTGAACATTTCTATTTTACATCGTTTAATTTATGAATATCTTTTTATTTATTAAACATATGAAATAAAAGAAATTACTCGAATAGCAACAAAATGAGAGATTTTCATCGTAGTTTTCAACAAATTAACAATTCCACCTCTTATGCGTACGCAAGATAAGTATTCATGTGCCGCGACAGTATATTGTTAATAATAAAGATTTCGGCCTTTAAGTGCAGTTTAAATGCACTCGGTAAATTGAAAAATTAAAATAAGCTAATTGACACGAAAGAAACTTTGTATTTATGTACAATCTATATAACTACTCGACTACACTACTACCGAGCTTCAGTCACTTGATCTTCCCACTATTCAACGGTGTTTATCATCCGACTTTTTTTCGAATATGAAAATTCTTTCTTCCCTTCGAAAAATGTGATGATAACGTTTGGATTTCCTTAAATATTCATTATTTTATAAGACGATGATTTTGCTGCTATCACACAAATTAGTTACATTTAAATAAAATTAAAAATTATATACATCTCTGAATATCGTACCGTGACTATAGGCATTTACTTTTTTGTTTCTTGATAAGTGAGCTAATAGTTTCAAAATATTTTTAAGTTTACGAAAATATTACGTTTTACTTAATTATATGTTTCCTTGATCCATCAAAATAATGTCAATTAGATAATTGATAGTTGATGTAATATTTTATTTTTGTCAACAGGAAAAAGGCGAATAAGAAAGCGAATGAGTGTGTAGAGAGGAATTTGTGTTTTCATGTGTGTACATTTTTACTCGAATTGTATGTACATAATACTTAAAAACATAACGTTTCTTGTATATATAATTGCGGTATAATTATCACTGTAAAATTATTTTTAGTTGTCATATTGTTATTGATTCGGGAATATTTTGTTACAAATATATATATATAATAAAAAGTTTTCTTGAATATTATAAAACTGAAATAGACAATTTAGAACTATAGCCGCGAGTCGCGGCTTAATATAAATTTTAAAAACAAAACTCGCCGATCGGATTGAAAATGTATGTTCATGCAACGCTTAGTTCCTTTCTCGCGTCCGTCTCTTGCTGATGCCTTTTATACTTCGATGTACCACCATATTTTCGATCGAACGACTCAAGGCAAGAGTAAATCCTTCCTCGAAAATGTTAGTTAACGACAACAGCATATTTGCGGAAAAGTCGAGCTAATTGTACTGCTTAAAATTGCCCATTATTGGCATCTTTTTGTATTTCAAATTTTTTCGTACAATATTAATATTCCATCAAATAGAGTTTTTCCATTGAACAATTAATAATATAAATAATATAAATCGTAAATTGTTGTAAATAAGCGGCTTGTATCACATACTTATTTATTTAAAGCAAAAACAAAAATAACAAATTCAGGATGCGAATAAGATTTTTAATTTTAGCAGATGGTATTTTTTAGTAACAGTGTAATTTGTATATAATGCATTAGAAATTTTTGTTTAGGGGTTCTACAAAAATGGCCTCGAAATTTTCCTCCTTTTAATGAATGTAAAAGTTTGAAACGTTAGATTTTTATTATTTATACTAATAAATTATTTTAATTAACCTAAATATCAGGTATTCAACATATATATTAATATTATAACATAATAATTTAAAATTTTTTAAAATATCGTAATTGTTTTTTTAGATATAAAATAAATTATAAATAAAATATGACTAATAGTAATATGATTTTTATAAATTTTGAGATTTTATTATAGCATTAAATATGTAAAAAAGATCCTAAAAGAAGTTAAAGTTTGATAATAACAACGTATTCGTATATATGTTTATAAAAGCCTTATTCGATTATGTTTACTAATATTAAAATATTAATTATAAAGTTGCATTTAGAACTACGAATGACTGTAGTCACAAACTAAATCCGTGAACTGAGCGAAGTCGGCATGAATCAACGCATGAATCTGATTTTTTCCTTACAGATGTATGATAAATAAATGTCTATATGTACATTTACGCATTGAAAACACTATATAAGCCAGTTTTAGGTCTGAAAAGACACTTTTTTGAAAAATTAAATCCAATATAAAAAATCCAATTCCTAATTAATAATCTATCTAATATATTAATATTTTTAAAACTTGAAATATTTTTGTATGAAAGAATAAAAGTATGATATTAATAATATTATTACTACAATATTAATAAAAGTTCATAGAAAAAGAATAAAAAAATAGTAAAATCTAAATTTGTTAAAAGATCCTATATTATTGATGTAGACGTTTAACATTTAAAACTTGTATTTATGCTTAAAAATATTTCTGTTCATGTATTATCAATTGTCAATAAGATTTATAAAAATATTGATTTCTAGCACTTACAATAAAAAAAATAATATGTTTCACTCGTATTAGGTAAATTCAAAATTTTCAGTTGTTTACATGTCGTTGGCCTCCAAGATTTCGGCCGAACACTACTTCAAGTGCTCACTAAATAAGCATTCACGCGTATTAAGTTCACATAGAAAGACCTTACAAGCGACCTACGAACTTCTCAAGGTCCGTCAAATCTAGGCTTTACTCTACGAATAAAAACGCATACTGTCGTCTTTTATTTTCAAAACACGCATATCAAATTTACATTGAGCCATTACCTAATAAAAAAGTGTATTCGTATAAGAATTAAGGTACTGATATTAATATAACTATCTCTTCTCTCTAATATTTATTACTCAAAAAATTGAAAATTTTATGAATTTTTTACAATAAGCTGTAATATACAAATGTAAGAATCATAACTACTTTTTTACTGTCTTTCACTCACTCTACCTATCTCTGTATTATTTAACTCTTTCTCTCTCTTTTAGGTCACTTGCAAA
The DNA here is from genome assembly GCA_018907045.1 of Wiebesia pumilae. Classification (NCBI taxonomy): domain Eukaryota; kingdom Metazoa; phylum Arthropoda; class Insecta; order Hymenoptera; family Agaonidae; genus Wiebesia; species Wiebesia pumilae. The sequence continues at coordinate 1,550,247 of JACCHZ010000133.1, read as the reverse complement.
TTATAAAAATTACTCATATGTCTTGCTCTTGCAATATAACAACTAGAATTTCATTAGTTACAAATTAATTGTAAAACGATTTATAAATATGTTCATAACATATTAAAGCATTAATTTCCGCTATAATTTCATATGCTAAATAAAAATTTTTTTTATTTATATTTTATTTTATTTATAGAAAATAGGTTTTATAAGAAAAATGTTCTATACGAAATTAATTTGTATGATTTACGATAATATAAATAGAAATGTTCAATAATTAAGAGAAAAACAGAAAAAAATTTAAATCTTAATATATTTTTATAAATCTATTTACAAAGTATTTTTACAATTATTAAGATAAAATTACAAAAAAAAATTTTTATGTGCAATTATTCGGTTAAGAACGTCTCTATGATTTTAACAAGTTGAAAGCGTATCTCCACGACTTCGCGGCGCGGCAACACTGCATTTTTTTTATAAAATACGCGTTTCAAATATACATAGAGTCTACTACTTTACGAAAAATGTGAAAAATTAGAATACACAATGCAAATATGTAAATAATTTACCATTTCCTTTAGTACTTTGTCTTATTTGGTTAAAAAAACATCATTAATTTTTTAAATAGAAAAGAATGTACATATATAACTATTCAAAATTCAGATTTTTACTCAATAACCGACTCTCTCTTTTTCTCACTCTGTCAATATAGTTTTCACTCTCTCTCATGTACAATTACTCAAATAATCAAAATTTATCTTGATACGACTTTGAATTTGTAACTTAACGAATGTGTCAATATATAATAAAAATTATGATAAAAATAATTATTCTAAAAATTAATCAATCATATTATTAACGAATAAAAACTTAAACTATAAGTATTGCAATATACTAGTTCTAATTGCAACAGATAAAATTAATTCTTAAAGATATAATAATTGTTATAATAATGTAATACTTACGATCTATTTTAAACAAATACCTATACACCGCTTAAACGCATATGACATATGCAAACGTTGTACACTTATTTCAGCGCTATTGTTGACTATGACGAGACATTTGGATTTTTTTGCTCTTGATATGTCTAAGGATATTCAATAATAAATTATTGTACGAGACGGTCTTCTACAAGTACTCTTATACGCCGCAACTTCTATTTGTTTATAATAAGTTTCTATGGACAATAAAAATATTTTTTTATTTTTTTTGTGGTTGAAAATTATTGTTCTTTATGGTAGTAAAACTTTAAAATTTTTCAATTTTTCATCCCCTAATAAAGGTTGTTTTAGGGGTTACATCGTTTTTTGTTAAATTGTATATAGTTATGTGGTTTACGTAGTTTTTTTTTTAAATAAATTTCAAGGTTTAAAAAATTTGATTTTTTGTTGGAGTTGCAACGTTAGAAACTTTAAGACTCAGTATTTTATATTTTTTTTTAAATTAAATGCAGTAAAACGTATACTATTTTGAGACAGACAATTTTGATAACATTATCAACAATATTTTCATTATTAATTTGTATTTTCTATTAAAAATTAACTAATTTTTTCGTCTCTACTCTAAGTTACTAAATCTAGAAATCTCTATTAAATATTCTTTTGATACATAATATTTTCTCATCTCGTGATTTCAACTTTTCATTAAAAATAAATTAAAACGTTTAATTGAAATGATATGAAAATGACAATAAATTTTAAATGAGGCACAAGTTATTGACTATTTTGAACATCTTAAGGTTATGAAACGATGCCTTTAAAAAAATTAAAATTAGATTTAGTATAAAAAATCATATCTTTCGTGTAAAAGGTAACTCGAAAAATATAGAGAAAGTATTTCAATATTATAATTAAATTAATTCTCGATTTATATATATTATAAATTATTATTTTCAATAATCAGGGTCTGATTGGATTAAGCATACATATATTGTACAAACAAATATAAATATAGATTTTGTTTTAGCGTATAAAACCTTACCTGTTGAAAAAAGAAATAAGCATTTTAAATATAGAATATAATGCATTTGCTCTAAGGTAACGACTTTTTTAGTATAGAGGAATTTGTACTCAAATATTTGCGTGTGCGAAATAGTGTCAGAAAGGTTTTTTAATACCGGGGTTAAGTCGGACTAATGCTGGTCCATACGAGAAGTTGTGGAAAATGCACCTTACGTTAAGTCAGTCACTGCTTCGCGACCTTGACGTCTTATGGACCAGTGGTTGCAGTTAAAACAAAAAATGTGGCCTGCGGAAATATACCTCAGAGATCAATGCATTGATCGATCTCTGCAAGAGCAAAAAGTACAAATCTTTCATTTACTCACTACAATTTATACCTTTATTCTCACAACCTCTACGGAAACGTATGCTTACAAAACCATCTTAAGCGGTCACAATAGTTTTATTGAATCGTTGTTTAGTGCAGTTACTAAAGTAAATTCTAAAGATGTAGCAAGGTACACACAATATAATTAAAACACTACGCTATCTTAAAATAATAATTGTATTATATATTGATCTCAAACAATAAGTTTTAATAAAAAATAAAGTTGCAACAATTCTAATATAATATGAACTATAATTAAACAAAATTAAACAAAAAAAAACTATTCGTGGATTTTAGACTAATTTATTACATTTCCTACTAAGTTTTCTGCTAAAGCAATTTTTAATTTTATTTTTAATAACCTTAAGGTGATTAAATTTGGGTTTGTAACATTGAATACATATTTTTCACTTAATTATTCATTTAAACGTTAAATTTGTAAGCATGAAATAAATTTAGTTCTTTTGTAATTATTTTAAAGTTTTAATTTATTTGTTCCATATATTTATGTACAATTTTTTCATAATTAGATAGTTTCTAGTGAAACTGATATAAGTTAATATGGAATGTTTTCCGCTAAGATATAAGTTTTCTCCTATTCACCCTTGTTCTCACCCTCTCCAGTTGAAGAAAATGAAAAACAATTTGAATGACAATTTTTTTCGAAAACAATAATAACTATTTTCAAAACTTTATGTGCAAAGAGAACAGATTGATGAATTTAGCAATTTTTTATTTATTGCAATGTAATTTTCAAAGTAGTAAAATCTCAAAAAATTAAAAATGTTATAATTTTGTATGTTTCACATTTTAATAACTTTTGTATACTTTACGTTTTGAGTTGAGGTAAAGTAAGCGTAAAGTGGAAATTGTACAATCGTATATTTTAAGTTGTTCAAACTGATATATTAAAAACTCAATTATAAAAGTATTTATAAAAATTATATATATAGGAAATGTATAATGAAATGAATTTATATGTTTTCAAATTTTTATAAAGTTGTCTTCATAGTAAAAAAATTTTGATTAAAAATGTTTATGATGGATGAATTATATCGCTTTTAATCAAAGATGAAAAAAGAAAAATATAACTTTATTTAAAGAATATATCTTAGTCAAAATATATAGTATAATTTATTCTTCGATAATTAGCAATTTGATAACGTTGTTGAAGTAAACAATATTTTTGTTTACTCTACATTTGATTTCGTTTTGATTTCTCTACATATCTTAAATATTCTACAAGGGAAATAATATCGCATGCGAATTAGAGAAACTTCTTTTATTTGATGTTGTAAAATTATTGATATTTTTTAATTAATTATATTACAAAATCAATATCCCTATTTACATTTCCAGTAATTTATAGTTTGCACAGTTTGTCGAACTTGTTTAATAAAATAAAATAAGTATTAATCTTTACTTTTCGAATATAATTAATTAAATATTTAAATACGTATTCGAATTAATGTTTTTTAAATGTAAATTATTTATTATTTTTTGGAACTACTCAATCACTACTATAAATACGTCGCACTATTTATAGAAAGAATTTTAATCTTTTCTAATATAATAATTAAATTAATTTCGATTCATACATATACATATTTAAAAGTTTTTTTAATTTATATATATATATATATATATTATACAATAATTTCATCTGATTAGATAGATTTTATCTAATTTCTTTTCAATTAGAGCAAAATGATTAAGCAATTCACGAGGACAATAAATTCAAATTTTCAACATTTTAAATTAAATTTCATTTAAATGCATAAAGAATTTTGTTTTTCATTGTATGTAGCTACACTACGTACATTTTTACGATATGCATATGTACCAGCTAAACAATAACATTATTCCTATATATATTATGACAATTTTTATCATATCACATCTAGTCCCATTGATACAGTATTAATCACTGCTTCTATTTCAGTGATCATCAGTGATAGTAACTGCTTAGACATCGTGTAATCGGTTTACATTAATAAAATTATTTTTTATATCAAAGTAAACATCGCCTAATATTTATTACGATTTATACTACATTTTTTAGTTTGATTTTTTTATTAAACACGTTATTTTTCTTTACACTATGTGAACAATGGATTTCAGTCAAGAACACAAATTAAACGCAATTTGGGAATCAGATTTAAAGCATATAAAAAGAAGGAATCAAGTTTGGTTCTTAAAAAATTAATTATAAGTTACCCTTATTATGGTTAAAATTATCAAAAAATTTATAATAGAGTAAATATTAATAATGCACAAAATCTTTTTAATGAAAATCATTTAATATTTTTAAAAGAGTCTCAGAAAAAAATTTTCGATAAAGATCGACGCGGAACTTCGATTTTAGAGCATTTATTTTCATATGCACCCTTATGCATATAAGAGCATACCGACGAGTATAATATTTAATAACAATTTTCACAAAAACATTGCAAAATATGTTTTTACATATTCTAATGACTTATCATACGGTAAATATCTACACAAAGTTTCATTTTTAAAATAAGTGCGGAATTTGATATTCAGTACATTTGATTGCATATGCACTTTTAAACGTATAAGTACATGGAACGAGTATGGTTTTAAATAACATTTTTCAGACACATTGCACAAAATGTTTTTTCATATTCTGGTACCTCTTTGCATACTATACACATATACAAGGTTTCGTTTCAAAAATCGGCGTGGCACTTGATATTCAATGGAATTGAGTGTATATATAATCTACAATGCGCATATAGGAAGGGGGATATATTCTACATATGCGCATATATTTGTTGATAAAAACTTTTTAGAAAAATTGCACAAAATATATTTCCTTATTCTGTCATCTTATGATATATTAAACAAATATTCGAAGTTTGTAGCTATTCAAAATAGAGGATCAACGTATCGATTCTTGGAAATCTTCATGCCCACAAGCTTGCGAGTTCGACTGTCGCTTGTAAAGCTTGTCTATACGTGCTAACACGTGTTAATGCTGTTGAAAGCCATTTGAAGTAGAATCGGTCGAAAATTAAATGCATTTTTCTCATGTTGCAATTTAACAGCAAATTATATTTCTACAAAAAAAATAATTTTATATTTATGAATAATAAAGCTAACCTAGAACTATATTTGGTAAATTTTTTTTATTCATCTTCAGTAAAATAATTTATTCTATGTACTTAAATATATTCATCTAGGATTATTAATTATAGAAGCATATATTAATAGAATTATGATTATTTCTTTACAAAGTGCATAAGTTAAAAAAAATTTATGTTCTATACTCATTAGTTGTATAATTATATTTTCAACCTTAATACAATGAGCACCAACTTCCGCGCCGATTTTCGAAATTAAAAAATTTATGTGTATGTTTGATATGTAAAAATACGTTAGAAAGTGAAAAGAGATTTTGTGCAATATTTATAGCAATATATATAGCACTAAATATAGTTACTCAAAACAAGAAAAAATATATTTTTTAATCTATTAAAAATTGCAAATTTAATTAACAATATAGATAAATGAAATTATTTTTAATGATAATGTATCCTAATTGAAAATTTGACTTTATGCAAATTGTTTCTTACGTAATGTTATTGAATGCATTTAATATTTTTTAATATGTTATAAAGTAATATTTCAATCTTTTATAATGAAACCTTTTTTAAAATTTTTACGGTTACATATAAGATTTATTTTAATGTAATGTCTTAATTTTGAATTAAGACTTAAATTTTCGAAACAAATATTTGCAAATTTTCACTCAACTGTTATTTACACTCGAATCGTTTTATAATTATTTATGAAATTTAATTTTTAAAACTATTAATAAATAGGTACAAGCCAACATATAATTAAAAATAAAATTTTTCTGTAAAAGAAATCAACTGTATTTATCAGATACTTTTGTTTAAATTTATTATATATATATATATAATATTATCTTATAATTTATATCAAATTTTTTTGAATTCTTCGTATTCATAATCGTATATTTTATCTTGTATAATAATTACTCAATTACTATTGACTGTCTGAAGTAACCCTTACTCGAGCGTTATTTTATATTTTGAATACTTATTTTCTTAATTAGAAAATTAAATTTATAAAATTCTTATAATAATGTTTAGAATTATATTTGTTATTTAAAGTACGTTGATTTATTATTGTTTTTGTATTTTTGTACTAAGAAGTTTTCTTTAAAAGTTGAATTTTATAAGAATGTTGGAGAGTTTATAAATAAAACAATAAGATCTTTTGTTCCTATTTTTTTTTAATCACTTATACTTATAAAAGATACTTCCTGTTTTATATTTGACCTGTACTAACTTGAATAAAAATTATTTATTTTATTACAGGTATAGAGAAATGATGAATTGGAAAGTCTAGCCATAGCACCTTCAAGTTTTTCATTTTATGTGTTTACAACATTAGTTGAACTGTAGGCATAGAACTAAGAGTTAGCTTGTACTTATATATTGTGTACAATATAGAAGTTGTAAAGATTTATTTGAAAAATTATAATTGAAATGATTTCAGTTTTTAATATAACAGAAAATTATTTGAACATACGCTTCTTAGTGTTAAAAAAAATTAAAAGCGTCATATAAAAATGTTGGTAAATTTTTTGCTTCCACAACTCAAATCTTGTTGAAATTGTGTCATTTATGCGTAGGCTAGTTATTTATTTGCTCATTATTAAGATTTTACATAATTCTATAATGACAGATAAATATAAATAAAAGCAAGATAAGTTTGAACAGTATTTGATTAGAGGATGTTCATGTGACAAAGTGACTAAAATAAGAAAACATGGAAATAAGTATCGTGCGAGGGAAAAAGGATTAGAGGAAAGTGTAAACATGTATAGGTGAAACTAAGTAATTAAATAAGTAATAATTAGAATTGTATGATGATATAATTTCTTCAAACTTTTCTCTCGATATAAAGAAGGTTATCTCTTAATATTTTGCGTAATTCGTAGGAAACGTTTAGAAAAAGTAAATGGGTGCTCTGTACCTGATCTGCAAGTACTGCTGCGTCCAATGACTGCAACGTTCTTGCCGTCCGTTTTTTCTCCAACTGTGTTATTATTGATATTATTGTCGTCGCTATACGTATCGTAACCACTGGTCGTTCGCTCAAACTCTGCGTGCTCCTGAATATTGAGAAGGATTAGGAACAGTGGCTCGTTGCTATTATTGTTGTTGGCCGTCTTCTGATTATGCGTCAAGTGCGGGGTGGCGGAACGTTGCAGCAGCATCACCGTCATACTATCGGACCTCCCTTAGCTCGCGCTTCCTTCAGTTATGTTTTTTTATTTGATTTCGTGACACACTTCTCCCAAGATTCTCACCTTCCCCGTTCCTTTAATGTTTTTTAACTAGTTCGGTAGCTAACTCCTTTTGTAGTTTTCTTTACACTCGCTCTCGTACAATCTTTACTGACTTGCATTTCAATTCTTTGTCTCACTCGATTCTGTTCCTGCACTGCTGTATTGCACAACCGATATTCACTGTTGGCCTTTAATCATATCCTACAACACAACAGTTTACAGATTATTTAACATTTTCTTATTTGTGAAGATCTTATTTATTACTAGCAAACAATCGTTTCTTATAGTCACTTTGATACCAAACGGTTATATCAATCTTGAAAATTCGCGCGCGCGCGCGTGTACATTCAGTACTAAAATTACAGGTTTGTATTTACTATAAGTGCTATTTCAAGTTGTTAATAAAAGGTTCAAGATTCTATAAAACTAAAATATTTTACTTTCGATGCAGGTATCATTACTGTATAAACCTAGTCCTTTAGCGTTTATTATTATTATTTATAAAATAATTTATACTAGTACTTAAAATTACTACACTCTTCTTTTCATGTATTTACTTACTATATACAATTATTTCATAATTAAAATATGTCAGATATATATGTGAATTAAAAATAAAATTATATAAAGAAACTACCTTATTATCGAAAAATAATTTCGATGATTTATAAAAAAGAACATAAACGTAATTATTCAATTATTTTTAAGATTAAACAACGATATTGTTGAATTTAAGATTAAATCAACGATATTAATTCTTTTTGAACACGTTAAAATATTATTACACAAGTCCACTTTATTTTAATGTAAGGACTATACAAAAATTTTATAAATACAGAATGTATATAAATACGTAGAATGTCATGAGGTTTAAAGTTTCTAACGTTGCAACTCCAACAAAAAATCAAATTTTTTAAACCTTGAAATTTATTTAAAAAAAAAACTACGTAAACCACATAACTATATACAATTTAACAAAAAACGATGTAACCCCTAAAACAACCTTTATTAGGGGATGAAAAATTGAAAAATTTTAAAGTTTTACTACCATAAAGAACAATAATTTTCAACCACAAAAAAAATAAAAAAATATTTTTATTGTCCATAGAAACTTATTATAAACAAATAGAAGTTGCGGCGTATAAGAGTACTTGTAGAAGACCGTCTCGTACAATAATTTATTATTGAATATCCTTAGACATATCAAGAGCAAAAAAATCCAAATGTCTCGTCATAGTCAACAATAGCGCTGAAATAAGTGTACAACGTTTGCATATGTCATATGCGTTTAAGCGGTGTATAGGTATTTGTTTAAAATAGATCGTAAGTATTACATTATTATAACAATTATTATATCTTTAAGAATTAATTTTATCTGTTGCAATTAGAACTAGTATATTGCAATACTTATAGTTTAAGTTTTTATTCGTTAATAATATGATTGATTAATTTTTAGAATAATTATTTTTATCATAATTTTTATTATATATTGACACATTCGTTAAGTTACAAATTCAAAGTCGTATCAAGATAAATTTTGATTATTTGAGTAATTGTACATGAGAGAGAGTGAAAACTATATTGACAGAGTGAGAAAAAGAGAGAGTCGGTTATTGAGTAAAAATCTGAATTTTGAATAGTTATATATGTACATTCTTTTCTATTTAAAAAATTAATGATGTTTTTTTAACCAAATAAGACAAAGTACTAAAGGAAATGGTAAATTATTTACATATTTGCATTGTGTATTCTAATTTTTCACATTTTTCGTAAAGTAGTAGACTCTATGTATATTTGAAACGCGTATTTTATAAAAAAAATGCAGTGTTGCCGCGCCGCGAAGTCGTGGAGATACGCTTTCAACTTGTTAAAATCATAGAGACGTTCTTAACCGAATAATTGCACATAAAAATTTTTTTTTGTAATTTTATCTTAATAATTGTAAAAATACTTTGTAAATAGATTTATAAAAATATATTAAGATTTAAATTTTTTTCTGTTTTTCTCTTAATTATTGAACATTTCTATTTATATTATCGTAAATCATACAAATTAATTTCGTATAGAACATTTTTCTTATAAAACCTATTTTCTATAAATAAAATAAAATATAAATAAAAAAAATTTTTATTTAGCATATGAAATTATAGCGGAAATTAATGCTTTAATATGTTATGAACATATTTATAAATCGTTTTACAATTAATTTGTAACTAATGAAATTCTAGTTGTTATATTGCAAGAGCAAGACATATGAGTAATTTTTATAATTTGCAAGTGACCTAAAAGAGAGAGAAAGAGTTAAATAATACAGAGATAGGTAGAGTGAGTGAAAGACAGTAAAAAAGTAGTTATGATTCTTACATTTGTATATTACAGCTTATTGTAAAAAATTCATAAAATTTTCAATTTTTTGAGTAATAAATATTAGAGAGAAGAGATAGTTATATTAATATCAGTACCTTAATTCTTATACGAATACACTTTTTTATTAGGTAATGGCTCAATGTAAATTTGATATGCGTGTTTTGAAAATAAAAGACGACAGTATGCGTTTTTATTCGTAGAGTAAAGCCTAGATTTGACGGACCTTGAGAAGTTCGTAGGTCGCTTGTAAGGTCTTTCTATGTGAACTTAATACGCGTGAATGCTTATTTAGTGAGCACTTGAAGTAGTGTTCGGCCGAAATCTTGGAGGCCAACGACATGTAAACAACTGAAAATTTTGAATTTACCTAATACGAGTGAAACATATTATTTTTTTTATTGTAAGTGCTAGAAATCAATATTTTTATAAATCTTATTGACAATTGATAATACATGAACAGAAATATTTTTAAGCATAAATACAAGTTTTAAATGTTAAACGTCTACATCAATAATATAGGATCTTTTAACAAATTTAGATTTTACTATTTTTTTATTCTTTTTCTATGAACTTTTATTAATATTGTAGTAATAATATTATTAATATCATACTTTTATTCTTTCATACAAAAATATTTCAAGTTTTAAAAATATTAATATATTAGATAGATTATTAATTAGGAATTGGATTTTTTATATTGGATTTAATTTTTCAAAAAAGTGTCTTTTCAGACCTAAAACTGGCTTATATAGTGTTTTCAATGCGTAAATGTACATATAGACATTTATTTATCATACATCTGTAAGGAAAAAATCAGATTCATGCGTTGATTCATGCCGACTTCGCTCAGTTCACGGATTTAGTTTGTGACTACAGTCATTCGTAGTTCTAAATGCAACTTTATAATTAATATTTTAATATTAGTAAACATAATCGAATAAGGCTTTTATAAACATATATACGAATACGTTGTTATTATCAAACTTTAACTTCTTTTAGGATCTTTTTTACATATTTAATGCTATAATAAAATCTCAAAATTTATAAAAATCATATTACTATTAGTCATATTTTATTTATAATTTATTTTATATCTAAAAAACAATTACGATATTTTAAAAAATTTTAAATTATTATGTTATAATATTAATATATATGTTGAATACCTGATATTTAGGTTAATTAAAATAATTTATTAGTATAAATAATAAAAATCTAACGTTTCAAACTTTTACATTCATTAAAAGGAGGAAAATTTCGAGGCCATTTTTGTAGAACCCCTAAACAAAAATTTCTAATGCATTATATACAAATTACACTGTTACTAAAAAATACCATCTGCTAAAATTAAAAATCTTATTCGCATCCTGAATTTGTTATTTTTGTTTTTGCTTTAAATAAATAAGTATGTGATACAAGCCGCTTATTTACAACAATTTACGATTTATATTATTTATATTATTAATTGTTCAATGGAAAAACTCTATTTGATGGAATATTAATATTGTACGAAAAAATTTGAAATACAAAAAGATGCCAATAATGGGCAATTTTAAGCAGTACAATTAGCTCGACTTTTCCGCAAATATGCTGTTGTCGTTAACTAACATTTTCGAGGAAGGATTTACTCTTGCCTTGAGTCGTTCGATCGAAAATATGGTGGTACATCGAAGTATAAAAGGCATCAGCAAGAGACGGACGCGAGAAAGGAACTAAGCGTTGCATGAACATACATTTTCAATCCGATCGGCGAGTTTTGTTTTTAAAATTTATATTAAGCCGCGACTCGCGGCTATAGTTCTAAATTGTCTATTTCAGTTTTATAATATTCAAGAAAACTTTTTATTATATATATATTTGTAACAAAATATTCCCGAATCAATAACAATATGACAACTAAAAATAATTTTACAGTGATAATTATACCGCAATTATATATACAAGAAACGTTATGTTTTTAAGTATTATGTACATACAATTCGAGTAAAAATGTACACACATGAAAACACAAATTCCTCTCTACACACTCATTCGCTTTCTTATTCGCCTTTTTCCTGTTGACAAAAATAAAATATTACATCAACTATCAATTATCTAATTGACATTATTTTGATGGATCAAGGAAACATATAATTAAGTAAAACGTAATATTTTCGTAAACTTAAAAATATTTTGAAACTATTAGCTCACTTATCAAGAAACAAAAAAGTAAATGCCTATAGTCACGGTACGATATTCAGAGATGTATATAATTTTTAATTTTATTTAAATGTAACTAATTTGTGTGATAGCAGCAAAATCATCGTCTTATAAAATAATGAATATTTAAGGAAATCCAAACGTTATCATCACATTTTTCGAAGGGAAGAAAGAATTTTCATATTCGAAAAAAAGTCGGATGATAAACACCGTTGAATAGTGGGAAGATCAAGTGACTGAAGCTCGGTAGTAGTGTAGTCGAGTAGTTATATAGATTGTACATAAATACAAAGTTTCTTTCGTGTCAATTAGCTTATTTTAATTTTTCAATTTACCGAGTGCATTTAAACTGCACTTAAAGGCCGAAATCTTTATTATTAACAATATACTGTCGCGGCACATGAATACTTATCTTGCGTACGCATAAGAGGTGGAATTGTTAATTTGTTGAAAACTACGATGAAAATCTCTCATTTTGTTGCTATTCGAGTAATTTCTTTTATTTCATATGTTTAATAAATAAAAAGATATTCATAAATTAAACGATGTAAAATAGAAATGTTCAATAACTCAGAGAAGAACAAAAATAGAAAAATCAATTTTTAATATTTTTTATACATCTATTTCCAAAATTATTAAATTTGAGAAATTTATTTATTTTCTTTTATAGAATTCTGGTAGGAAAAAGATAAAAAATCTTGATCAAGATAAGTTAATTATCCAATATAGAATCATTCGTTTAACAAAATTAAGTGTTAATCTAATTTATCTTTTTAATCTAGATGCAATCTAAAACATGTTAAGATAAAAACATAATTAATAGTTAAAAAAAATTTATATATATATATATATATTTCAACGTCGTTGTTAACTATCATGAGAATCTGTGATTTTGTTGCTATTTCGATTATTAGTTCATTTTGATATGATCAACGATATTCACTAATAAAAAGTTATCGAATGCCCAGAGAAAATATATTAATTAATAATAAACTTCTGCCCAATATGGTATACATATAAGTACCGAGTCATTTAAACAATGTTTTAACTATGTCGAGAATCTGATTTTGTCTTCAAAATCTGTATATTTGTTCATTATTATATATGGAACGTAATTCATTTATAAAAAGTTGTTGAATTCTAAAAGCATTCTACCACATAATTGTTAAACAATTATGTGGTAAAGGCATATGTTTATCAGTAGGGTACTGAACATGTTTATTTGCTTATGTTTTTCTCAATTTTGCTAAATATTTTGTTTTTTTTTATTCTTATCCCTGGTTCTTGTTCGTTAGAATTTTGTGATATTATTATTAAAATATTAATAAATATTGTATTTAATAACTATTATACGAGACTGTCTTCTACAAGACTCTTACACACCGTAACTTCTATTTATACAAATTAAGTTTCTATGCGCAATAAAATTTTTTTTGGTAGTTGGTAATGGCTGTTATTTATGATTTTTTTTTCATCCCATAATAAGGGTTAATTTTCGAGGTGCTTCTAGGGTTTTATTATTTTTATTGTTAATATTGTATTATAGTTATATGATTTACGTTGTTTATTTGAAGAAATTAAAGGATTTAAACAATTAAATTTTTTGTTCGACGTTTATTGTTTGTAATTTCCGACTCATCTACTTGAATATGCTCATACGTATAAGAGTTATAAGTTATAAGTTATGAGTTATAAGTTTTATGCATCAAATACAACGAGCAATAATTTTGGTGCCGAAACAAAACTTCGTGTGTTTGTTTAATATATCGTAAGATGTCAGAATGTGAAAAAATGTTTTATGCAATAATTCTAAAAATGTTTTTATTAACAAATAAAACCCTTTTTGTATGCGTATATGTAGATTGTATATGAACTTAATTCGACTGAATATCAAGTTTCACGCCGATTTTTGAAACAAAACTTTGTGTATGAGTTCAGTTTGTAAAGAAATGCAAGAATGTAAAAAAACATTTTGTGCAATGTTTCTGTGAAAGTTGTTATTAACAAATATGGACGTTCACCTATACATATGAATAGGAGTGCATAGGCATGTAAATGCATTAAAACTGAAGTCCTGCTCCGAATTTCGAAATTAAACTTGATGTATGCATGTAGTATATAATGAGAACTAAAAATATATAATGAATTAAAATCAACGTTTGGCATCGATTTTTTTTTTGAAATCTCTTTAATATAATAAATAATAATGTAAACGTTCAGATACACTCGTGTTCACGCCTACTATGAACGATGGAGAACCTGGAGGTGAGCGTTCGCCAAGCCTGAACGATTGAGATCTCCTGCCGAAGTAGCTCTGACTAAAACATTCAGGTTCAGTCGTGTGCACGCCGACTATGAACGATGGAGAACGTGGAGGTGAGCACTCGCCATGACGGAACAATTGAGACTTTACTGTTAAAGCAGTTCCGTCTAGAACGCTCAAGTTCACTCGTGTGCATGTCGACTATAAACGATGAAGAACCTGAAAGCGAACGCTTGCCATGCTTGAACGATTGAGATTTTAATGTACTTTAAATTTTAATATAATAACTAAACATAATATATTTAACGATTTTCATTAAAAAAATTTTGTGTAATGTCAATATTTACTCTTTTATGTATTTTTGAAAATTTCAACCCAAATAAGGGTGTATTGTAAGAATAAAAGGTAAAAGATTTGTGGAAAAACTTATTATTTTGTTTGTCGTTTTCTGTTAGAAAAATAGTTTTTAATATTTGTTTAAGGAAATTATTCGATTTTGAAATTTTTTAATTTTCGTTGCGACAACAACGATGCAAACTTCAGATTCCTTGGTGAACGGGTTTTTAAAATTGTTATCTCGGCCATAACTATCCGTGCGCACTATTTTTTATGGGTCCCGTCTACTTTTGCGCATGTTCACTGAGTTCGCGCGTGAAAGCAGAACTCGCGTCCGTTGATTGCACTTGCTGCAAAGACTGCCCGATGCTTGGGACGACCCGAATGCCGTTTCTCTCGACTTGCCAGTATGTGTTTCGCGCACACGTAGGTATACTCTCTCATCGGCTTAGTCACATTCATCTATACCGCGAACTGTCCATTCACAAACCTTAATCGACACGTACATCTTCTTTATAAAATTTGGTTTACTTATTTTTAAATAAACTTAAGGTTTTAAGCTAATAAGTCTTGTTTACTAATTGAAATTTAGTTTATAATATAAAAATGAAGATTGTTAATGAGATTTTTCACGCAAATATATATATATATATATCTGTAGGTTTTTTATAGAGCTGTAAATTATATTTTTTTTGCTCTTAAGCTTATGTAAATGTGCAAAATATCTTCAATCGTTGTAACAGTTTTATTTCAAAACTTATAATTTTTTGACAGCAAAGTAAAATAACATAAAATACGTGATCATAATATAATTTTTTGTTCAAAAGTAAGTTACATTATTACCATGACCCCAGTATTTGAACAAGAGTAGTATAAAAATATTCTCACAATTAAAAGTGATTATATATATATCATACATCATTATATCATATTATTAAATACTTATATTTTTTATTTATACTTATACAGTTATTAGAAAGAAAATTTGAGAGTTTGAAAAATTTTCGGACATAATTACGTCTATAACTTTTCTTTTTCAGATATAAGCATGGTTCTTTGTATATTTTCAAAGGACTGAAAAAAGATTATACAAGAGTAAATAGTGATCTTACTATTTCAAAAAATATTTGGAATATTCTTATGCATTTTATTTATATTTTTTTTCTTTAAAATAATAAGATTTTTCTTATTTTGTTTTACTATTACTTGTATTTTCTTCATTTGATTGCATATATATTTATTGTTTTATTTTTACTCTCACTCTCTCTCTCTCTCTCTCTCTGTTTTCTTAAGAGTTATAAACATAACTCTATCTTAAGAGTTTTACTTCCATTTTTTATAGGGATTTATATTTTGACACTTAAAATTTTTTTACAAAAAGCATTTAATTTATACAATGTGTAAAAGAGTAAGCTATATCATGCTAGTGGGATACAGAGAGGGGAAAATAAACAATTTTTTAAATAATAAATAACTTTGCAATATTAAAGAATGTTAATTATTAATTATAAATATTATTTGATGTAGAATATTAAAATTATTTATCTTTTCTATACCATTTTTTTACTTAATTTTGTCTTAATTTGGTAGTAGCTCCAGAATATCTGAATTTTTTACTTAAACCATTTTGGAAAAATTGTAATTTATTCATAAACAACAGAGAATACTCAGGTCAATTAATATTGAATAAATCAATATTTAATAGTATAAAATTTAATGTTTATTTGATCTATTTCTATTCAAAATTATTAAAATGTTATATTGCATTTTGTAACTGCACACAAAGTATCAAGTCAATTTTTATCAGCAATTTTGTAGTATCTATACTTAATTATCTAATTTGATTAAAGAAAAAATATATTTGTATGAGCTTTTTATAACAATTTATTAATCATAAGAAATTTCGAAATTAATCGTTAAAAATGCGTATTTATTTTGTGAGTTAAAATTATAATGTATCTCGTTTAATGGCAATGAGTTTTCCTCTATGACAGAATGTTTGATTTTGATTAAAGTGCAAATGAAATTATAGATGGATCGAGCAATTACTTAACATGTAATAGCGAAAGGTAATCAAATGTTATCAATACAAGCTCATAATGCAACATTTCTCAATCTATTCGGACAGCATTTACATAATCTAGTTTTTTTTGTAAAGAACTAACAGTGTGTTAATTATCTGTGATACATTTTCTTTATATAAATCAATATTTCTTTAAATGAATATTTCATAAAAATGTGTGCAAGAATTAAAAACAAAAGATTGAAAAGAATTCTGCAAATAAATTTTTGACAAAGAATCATTTCACTAAATTTGAAATAAAATCATGAATATATAATATATTTATTTTCTTCAAAATAAAACAAAATTCAAAATTTTTTAAGTAAATACTAAAATAATATTAATATTTCTGAGTATAAAATTATAATTTTCTTTAATAAATCTGATCTTCCAATCAATCAATATAACAAAATTGGGAATTTTTCCTTGTGATCCACTTCAGGACTCCTGAAGTCCCTTTTAATCCCAATAGTTTCTCTTTGAACGGGATTAGTAATCGATAAAAGCGTCGAAACAATGGTAGCTGAATTATTAATAAATAGGAAACATCACTGTTCTACTAAACATACTAATCCGAGAAAATAGTTAAAATAAGTTACTACACTCCACGTTATCAAAGCCGAGCCGTATCAACGATTATCACAAAGTATCTGGATGAATACAACTTATCTGAGCTGAATGTCTTTACACCAAAAGCCGTTCATGAAATCAAGAAACTAATAATATGTAACTGTTTCAAAACGCTACTCAAACTAAAATGTAGCCACTAGTAGTGATTATTATAAATTTATTTATATAACTCAGATTCTAAATTGTCTCTCATAACCTTCAGTGGCTTGATACAAAGTGTGGTCTAGTTTTCTGATTGCTTTCGTTTTATAATACATAATAATTTGTGATTTGTTACATACAAAAATGAATTTATTTGATATCATTCATAACCAATAAAACAATCAATAACATTGAATTCTTACAAATTTCTGATACTAATTATACGGTAGCTTACGACTTCCTTGAAAAATTACATCTTGCATATATGTAAATCAAATATAGTAGATCAAAAATACACGTAAATTCTATCTTTAACCTACCGGCATGTATTAAAGCATCTATGAATGCTGTAATATTAGAGATATATACTAGGAAACAGTATCGCGTTCTTCAAGCGTTGAATGTACCATTTTTGAAGTATTTTTTTGATATACGTTGTCACGTCCTCAACGCGATTTTCCCTTCTGCAGTTTGAACACTAGGTATACTAGCCGAGAATAGGCTTTACTAAGGTTCTAGATTTAATTAAATTTCATATTTATACTTATTAAAGTAAACATTTATTTGCGAAATCATTGAAATAATTGTAGCAATTGTTCAATTGGAAGCAGGATACAAATGCGAAACTGAACATTCAAGTTATGCTTACAGCAATTGTATTGGTGATAAGATAAACGGAGAAAACGCAAATGTTCAAAGGGAAATTCCTTCAAAATAATTATTACATTTTGTATATCAATGGTTTATTTTACTTACTTCAGATATCAATAGGTTACTGGATCACTCTTGCAAAATTAAAATACATATCTTTTTCGGTATTATTATATTAGTAGTATTGTAGTACTGTTGTATTAGCAGTATTATTATTATTATTTTTTTTACTATTAATGTTGTTATTATTTTTATTATTATCATAATTATTAATATTATAATTATAAATGTTATTACTCTTATTGCTTCTAAATTATGATTAGTATGAAAAATTTTTGTTATTATTATCGTTATATTTAATAATAATGTCATTAATGTTACAATTATGATTAATACTGTAACATTGTTTACCTACTACTATTAATATTACTCATTATTATTATTATTATTCACCATCATTATTTACGAATTCTAAAATGTAAAATATTATAATTAATGAATTAATGTTTTCATTCTTTAAGGATTTATTTCGTAATTAGAAATGTTTGTTGTAAGTGCATGTGTAGGTGTGCATATGCATTAGTCAAGTGTCCAGCTAGTGGATGATGTACGCGTATGTAATCCTCAATTTTAGTGTTGAAAAAGTGAGAACATTTTCTTATACAAGAGTGAGATAGAAAGGAGAAAAATCTTGAAGTTGTATTTCAAAATTTTGATTTAGTGAAAGTGATTTAGACAAGCCATAACAATGTTATCACTTTGAAACTAGATGAAGAGGCGTGGTTTTATGTAAATCATATAAAAATTCAAATACTGTAACTCAGATACATAAAATTGAAATTAGAAATGTTTCTTCACAATTTGGTGAAGTAACTCACCTAAAGAGAGTTTTAAAAACTCGAAAGGTAACCAAATTTATAAGGTGGATCGGAATACTATCATAGTTACAGAAAGAACTTGAAACAATTCCAAAATCGTTATAATAATTCGCATAATAATCGAAATCTTTTAGTATCGTAATAACCTTTCCTAATTATATAAATATGTTTCATCATACGCGCAAATATACATGTTTTTCGAAGAATGACAGGGTTTTAACTAAAATCTAAATCTTTGTTATAATTTATTTATGCAAAAATTATTATTACGAAAAACTGTCACGTGTCTGGTTTCAAGACGTGCAGTGATAAACATCTCACTTTTTGCATAAAGCGGCGCCTACACTCATTTAGAAACAAATTTTATTTGTTTGACTTGTAACCTTGTAGTCATGTTTTGTTATCTAAGGTATTAATTAACTTCAAGAAGAAAAATAGATAGCCTGATTTAGCACCCGTGTTGATAAATTCATGTTCACAATTAAATTTTATTAGTCCAGTTTTATTAAAAAAAAAACGACTTTCTTAAATAAATGTTAACGTTTCAGTAACATTGTTAATATTTCAGTAACATTTTTATATTGTTATTTTTTATATAATACGCATGAGGTAAATACTAAAAGAATCAAGAAAGAATAAATATCATGTTAAATTATCGTTTTTTGTAAAAGATTATTTCTAGTAAGTCTAGTAATTTTTAATTTTTGCGCACATCGTATCAGCAGATCTAGAATTTCATCAACCAAGTAAAATTAATGTTTTGCTTGGAGCAATGAGTTTTATCAATTATTATGGAGTAAGTAAATATTGTTAAATGACAAGCATACCGTTTTACAAAAAACTCTTCGGATGGATGTTAGCAATAAATTCCCATGCAATATTAATAAATTCTGTTAATAAATAATTTATACAAAGAATAATACTTTGATAGTGTATAATATGGTATACTAGACAATCATCGATATATAAATTGAATCCCTGGTTGTACAGAGAAAGAACAATCGTCCGTCAATATAATGGCTGATAGATAGAACTATAGCAATTTATGTAATGCGAGATGGTAATATCAGACAGTTAAAAACGTTATAAAAACGTTTAAACAACTTGTTATCAATAGATTTTTACCGATAAATTGTAATATAAATGTAAAATATTATTATTGTTTATAAGCCGATAGTTAGTAAATATCATCGAACTTAGTACTTTAAGTTGACCAATATATTCATATGGATATAAAATGTTTTAATGTTTATATATATATATATATGTATTTATGTATGTATGTATGTACGACAAAACTATACACCTATCAATGTGTGCACAATTTTTTGTAATATATTACTGTTTTAATGAACAAATATTTATCACTTATGAAACAATATAAAAAATTATCTTTGGGTTACTTGAAGTAACTTGCCATTTTGAACTCCAATAATTGCTTTACCAATAATTACAGATTAAAATTAGCAAAAATGGTCTTTTAATTATTTAAAACATAATAGAACCATGAATTTTTTAAAAATATACACGAGTATTTATATACACTTCTATGTATGTCTAATATTTAGAAATATGTCACGATACTTTTAAATATTGATATTGAATTTTAAATATTGACCATAAATTCAGTATCGTGATAAAAACTTTATCCAAGCATATTATCATCTTTAAACTTTTTTTATTAATACTACCGTTATTTTTAAGTAGAAGAACCAAATTAATAAAATGCCGATACTGTAACAGAATAGGACACGAAATTTTGAACTGTCAAAGAATAAATAACGATTTGTATAATCTAAGGCTGCAAGTAAGATTAAACACACATGTTAACAGGAACGTAGCATCCAATAACGCACAAAAGTACAGTGATAACAATAACAAACAAATATACACAAATCCTAATAATAATTTTGCCAGCTAAAATAAAAACTCCGGGTATAATAGCATAAATTCATATCTCCATAAAAATATTGATTATAATAAACCGAGCTTTTACCGCGATCGTGAGAGATTAAAGGAGACAGAAGAAGACTGTGGGAGACGCGAAGACGGTAATGCTTCATACGCAAGGACGGATGGTGCTATGCTAGAATTCATACACACCCTTTTATAAATGGACAAAGAGAAATAAAGAATTCAGTCAAGCATTTAAACGAACGGAATCCGCCCGTTGTCAAAATTAGAAGCAATAATTAAATATAGAGCAAGCATTATACACGGATACAGGGGCCGATATCTCATTGATTAAAAAGAGTATGTTAGTTGAAAACATTCCAATTAACAGGAAATATAAACTCACGATAGAAGATATTACGACAAATAAGTGCTGTATCTTAGGCAGGGCCACGTTAGCGTTAGAGAACTTAGATTAATGATTAAATGAGTAAAAACTCGGACTTAGTGAAGGGATTCATTATGACACTGCGCAAACACGCATATGTGCACAGATATTTTAAAATTCATTCAAAAAATTTCTATTTGTAAAGAAGAAAATACGTATGTGTAATGTTGTAACGTTAATATGTTACCCTTCTCCACTCATTAAATATTTTTTCTTTTTCTTATTCTGACATCTTATTATAAACTAAATAGAGACAACAATTTTCATATTCGAAATAGACCTGAAACATTATTTATTTCGAACACCAATATATATGTACATAAGAGTATATCTGGCATGCTTTAATTGTTTACTAAATACATGATACAAATTTTCATTGCGAAATATAACTTATACAAAATTTAATATATATGCAAGTATTCGTATTAAAAATCAATATGGAACATTGGATCAGATATTTTTAATAAAAATCATATCCTATTTGATGTTATTACTTAGGCAGTTTAGGCATTCCACATCCTCTTATATTAAACTACATAATACCTAAAAATTTTTGTTTTAGATTACCTCGGATCATTTTATTTTACTTTATTATTAAATAAAATAAAAATAATATGT
Source organism: Wiebesia pumilae (assembly GCA_018907045.1). Classification (NCBI taxonomy): domain Eukaryota; kingdom Metazoa; phylum Arthropoda; class Insecta; order Hymenoptera; family Agaonidae; genus Wiebesia; species Wiebesia pumilae. The sequence goes on along the minus strand of JACCHZ010000133.1, from coordinate 1,528,104 downwards.
ACATGTATATGTACTACAGTTTATTATTAATAATTTTAATACAAAATTTTATTTCAATCAATCGTTTTTTATATACAATTAAATAAAGCACGCAACATTTTAGTATTTAATTTACTCCAAACCATTATTGAAGTTATTAATCAAAATTATACGCGAGTATGAAGTTGCACAGTTGAAACTATATCGGAAATTTTATTTATTAAAACGATAATTCTTGTTTAAAAACCAGCTTAAGTCATACTATTATCATATAAAATTTATAAATACTAGATTTTATCTTTAAACTATCTCTACAAATTAGAGACTAAAAAATTAAAAAATTTATGACTTTAAAAAATTATTTATTCTGCAAACTAATATCAATAATAATCATTTACACTTTTAACGAACAATAAAAATATTATATAAATAAAATGATTGTATATATTGCTTTACTGTTTTGTACAAAGTTGCAGCATGTATGAATAAATGAATCGTCCGCCAACATAATAACAACAAAAATTATTGATATTTTATTTTTAAAATTATAAAACTATTGCATTATATAATATAATTTGGTTACACTATGCAAAGAAAAGTTCGAAATATAAAAGTTGATAATTTTTTTGATGATGTTATTGTTTATAAAAAAAACATACAAATAAATGGTTTTCAACAAAAAAATAATTTCTCATGATATGTAATAGTTTATTTAAATAAATGCCTGTACATGTACATATACTAATATATAATATACGATGTATTCATAATTGCATTAAATAAATTATCGATATAAATGTTAAGAATTGTATCTACACGATTAATTATTTTTCTAATTAAATTACAGTTGTTAAATACAAGAACAATAATTTATAAATTTTATGACTGGTGATAATTTATTTATGTATATTTATAATATTCATTTATAATTATAATATTTATTACGTACTGCAATAATATTTTTTACGGACTGGAATAATATTTATTATGTACTGAAACTATTTATTTCTTATGTAACAAACACAAGTTCATATGAGTAAATCTTTAGATGATTTGCATAATAAGTGATTTAATAAGAGGGAGAGAGAGAGAGAGAGAGTTAGGTTATAATTTTTCCATTTTTACATTATTTCTTATTGTAAACAAATTCGAAAAATATATATACTCATAGTCTTTAAATATTAGAGCATATAGATAAGTGTATTAATTTCAAAATTATAATTCTAGAATTACACTTTTTCGTATGGTAGTATACTGAAATAAATTTGAGATGTTTATTAAGAAAAAAATGCGACTATTCTCGCTGCAATGTCTAGAAATTGCGCATGGAATCTTGAAAAGTTTCGTTATCATGAACTGCAGAGTTCAAATGCCGCTTTTTTAAAGCCTTTCCGTGTGTACTTAAATTGTGTGAATACTTATCTACTAACTTTTGTAGCAGACTAGATCGAGAATATGAGGCTGTCAGACACATACAATTTTAAAATACTAATTTCATCTAATGTAAATGCAACTCAGAATTCCAATTTTGATTTACTATTAATATTTGAAAATAACTTTATACAAATATAAAAATGAAAATTGATAATTGAACGTTTACGTTCAATAATACACAAAATTTCACCGAACTGCAATTTTAGTACAACTTTATACTATATTTATTCATTTCATGGTATTAATATATTAATATTAATCTACAGTATCATTACGTACCTGCATTTTATAAAGTTTCACATGATATATATTTCATAAATTAAAGATTAAGGATTGTACTTTTTATAGTTATCTTACGAGTATTTAAGTGGCTTGTATGCTGTCAATAGAAAAAGCTTATATATATGTAGTATTTTACGCGCATGAGTGTATATACGAACATATGTTACATAATATTATTATATATAATTAAGGGCAGTATTGATATTATGCATTGATCGTATTTGCTAGGGTTAACCGAAATAGTTTCTGATAGATCAATCTTCTTCAGCCCTCTACATTGACCGTGCGAAAAAATTAATACTTTTTTCATAACAGATATCCGAAAGGAAACCAGTGTATATTCAAATATAAAAAATAATATTAAATATTATACATTAGATAATAAATATGACTACAATCATTCATAGAATTAAATGTTAATTATATTATTAATATTTTAACTTCTACTATTTATAAGATTAATTAAAAAAGATTCTATGAACATGTATATGATGATACATAATTATGAGCAAACTTTAATTTATTTTGTAAAATGTAATTATTTGTATATAGTTTATATTATATTACAATAAAAGACATTGGTAATAAAGGTAACCAAATTCTAACATTATAATTTTTTTAACAAAAAATATAGTTTATACAGCTTTTTTATGTACATTATCTAATAAATAAGATTTTTTACATAATATTAAAATTCATGATCCAAAAAATGTTTTCACTATATCTAAAAAATATTAAATAAAACAATCGAATCGTTAGCTTTTTTGATTATTAAATTAGATATTATATTATCTATTTACAATTACAGTTTTACTTATATCCTTAAAATACTATTTAAGTTTTTATGTTATTTGTAAATAATGTATAAAAATAGATTTGCTACAAGCAACTTGTTTCTAACAATCTACTATTAATAATATTCCTAATTAAATTAAAATTAATATAACTCTCTCTTTCTTATCCAGCAACTAATTGTCCTTTCTAATATTTTTCTCCCTCTCTTTTTTTTAATATCCGTTATATCTTCTCAAAAATTTCTCACTTTTTTCTCATGTCATAAAAATGCTTTTTTACTATCTCATTAATTTTGTACTTTCATGCATTTTTATATATTCTCTTTTCAATAAATATTAAATTTTTACATACAATATGATAGTATTTCATAATTAGTAAGAGATAAATGATGATTACTACGGTAATCAATATAAATTACTTAAATTAAGAGTAAATATTGAAAATTAAGAAATTGAGAATCAGTAACTGAATAAACTATAATTTATAAATATTAAATAATTTACTATATATATATACTTTTTGTATGTAAATGTTATGTTCTAACTGTATATGTCAAATCACAAGAATAATTATGTTCTATATTCATTAGTTGTATAATTATATTTTAAAATTGATTTTATATTTCGTTATAGAATAGTTTATATAGAATAATGTATTAATATATAAATATTAGAGTCACTTATTTTAAACATATTGTTACGTATCACCACAAGACACCTCACAATACTCTTCGCCGAACATATAGTGTAGGACTAAATAGGAAGATTATAAGTAGAGAATAGAACAAAGATTACTCCTAGTACTCTAAGATTGCAATATAAGAAAACCATCACTCGTAATACTGTTAATACCTCATACATAATATTCATTAATACGTAATACTCTTAATACCTCATGATCACACATACATGTGACCATGTTCATTATTTTACTGAGAGAACAAACGTTATTTCATCGCGGATAATCTTTATACTCAAATCACGCACGACAAGTATCGAACCATGTACGTAACAATATTCAAGAATATGAAAAACATTTATTTTATTTAAGGTTAATTAACAAGTTTTCGACATGTAGGCCCACGTTCTACAGCCTCGACACACATCAAAGGTTAGTATGATAGTTAAATATTATATATTAAATTTTATAATTTCAAGATTATCAAATGATTACAGTAATCCATTTATTAATATCTTTAACTGTATATTATTGTTTTAATAATACGTATTAATACTATCAGGGTTTGTTAAAAGTGCCTGACATTGTTTTTTTTTAACGTAATGTAACTTATTCAAACACAAAATCATTTGTTTCGATATATATGATATTTCTCTTAACAAGAATCTGTAAGCTACTTTTGATGTTAAGCTTGCTGCATAAACTAATTAGGTATGCTATATTTATATAAATTTGGTTAAAAAATTTATGTAGTTTTATCACTAATGTTCAATTATTGTAATGTCTTAAATAAGAAAGAGGACTACATAAAGTAAAAGTGAAAATAGTCTATAGGATTGTCAGTAATAGTTAAAATCAGAAAAATCATAATTGTAATATAAAAAATTAACAGTATTCAATAAAAAATTATCTAAGACTAAAATCATATATTCTTCATCAATGTTAGTATCTTGATAACTGACAAAAATAACTACATGTAGTACGTAATGAGTATATAAAGTTAAAAAAATTTTTTATAACTGTCTTATTTAGAATATTATGTTATAGTATGTTGTATTTATCAGTATGTGAATAAAAGAAACTAAATTCAAAAAGATGTAAAAAATATATATTAAAAATTGTAGGCTTTTAATTCATATTACTTCAGCTTACACAAATATGTTCATTGTATGTTTTCTAAATAAATAATTCTATACTACTACTCTTGTATTTTAAGTATCCTCTAAGTATAAGAATACTTGAAAAACATCAAAATTAAACATGTGAAAAAGAGGAATCTGAAATTAGCAATGTTGTTGTCGCAACGAAAATTGAAAAATTAAAAAATCGAATTATTTCCTCAAAAACTATCAAAAACTATTATTATAACACAAAATAACAAAATACTGAGTTTCCCCACAATTCTACCTTTATAAGACACCCTTATTTGGGTTGACATTTTCAAAAATTCAAGAAGAGCAAATATTGACATTACACAAACATTTTTTAATGAAAATCGTTAAATATACTAGTTATTATATTAAAGAGATTTCGAAAGAAAAATCGACGCCGAACATTGATTTTAGTTCATTTATATATCATGCATATGCACCCCTATGCATATACCCACATAACGGTGTGTATAATATTTAATAAAAACTTTCACTAAAACTGGTGCCTCATTATATACTACATGCATACATTAAGTTTCATTTCGAAATTCGGAGCAGAACTTCAATTTTAATGCATTAACATGCCTATGCACTCTTATATATATATGTATAAGTGGACGTCTATATTTGTTTATAACAACTATCACAAAAACGTTGCACAAAATATTTTTCCACTTTCTGACGTACCAAAAATACACACAAGGTTTCATTTCGGAAATCGGAACGAAAGTTGGTGCTCCTTGCATTTGAAAAGAGTGAATACATATTCATTCTTATACATATGAGTATATAAGGAGCTGTATTTTTAATAACAACTCTCACAGAAACATTTATCAAAATTTTTTTTCATATTCTGGAGTATTTTTATATAAGAAACAAGCATACGAAGTTTCATTTCGAAAATTGGCGCGGAACTTGGTGCTCGTTGCACTTGAATGCATATGACTCTAATACTCATGTGCATATGGGGGCCGTATGTATAAATTCAGACGCGTGTGTGAATAGACGTACAAACATTTACTTGTATATGAATAAAGGAATAATCTGGTTGACACGTTCTCCAAATTCGCTTGGATTTTCAGGATGAGGTAAGATAGAATAAACTTATTCAGTCGCTTTACTTTGACGGTGTGATATAAATACTGTTTTGATAACAGCCAACTGAATAGAAGCCGACGTACATGCAAATATAAATAATAATCTCAAATATTATAGTTCAGAAAGGATATAAGTCTAAAATCATTCGGTACTCTGAATGTTAATGATATTATTCATGTTTAAACACTCAATATTAGTAATATTATTCGAATTAAGATTCAATAAACATATATAAGATTATGCAGCATTATAAACAAAAATTTTTTTTTGTTTAAATGATTTTAAATGATTAATATATTATAAAAAAATATTTGGATAGTATAAGTAATTTAATTCTAGCACTTTTAATTTTTAATATTACTTCAATAAAATAAATTTAATAAAACTTTGATCTGTGCCTTTTTTAATGTGGTAATGAAAATTTTCTACACTAACTGAATAAACTAGTTATATATACAGAAAATATAAAATGTTAAATATATAATTGAACAACTAATAGGTGTAGTACAAATATTTTATGTTTGAACCTATGCATTACTATACTTCATAATTCTATTAATATATGATTCTATAATTAATAATCCTAGAAGAATATATTTAAGTACATGGAAATTATTTATTTTACTAAAGAAAAATGAAAAAATTTTGTTAACGGTTAGCTTTATTATTTGTAAACATAAAATTAATGTTTTATAGAAATATAATTTGCTATTTAATTGTAACATGAGAAAAATTTTATGCATTTAATTTTCGACCGATTCTTATTAAAATTGCAATTGTAAAATCAATATAAAAAAAAATTTAAACTATGCTTTATTTTATTTTATTTTAGTATTTTATTTTATCGACATACGCCTAAAATACTATACATATATATGAGACTTTTCTATTATACAGAATCCCTATTCATAAGCAACTTAAATACTACAAAACCAGCCCATAAATAAGGTACAATCCGTAAATTATTTATCTATTATACCTCATATGAAAGTTTATAAAATATAATAAAGTTATAGATTATTAATATTATTATTAATTACTAGAAAATGAATAAAAATATAAAAATGTTATAATAATAAAATATATTTTATCATTTATATATTTATAGTTTGTTTAATTCTACAATAATTTCTGTATTATTGTAAATAATAATTGTAAATAATATTATTGGAAAACTAACCATTTTCATTTACATATCAGCTAAAGTTATTCTCAAATATTAATAATAAATAAAAATATGAGAACTGATTTACATGCGTATTAAATAAATTTGTATTTAAAAATTGTACTTGCGTATCAGCCCCCAAGTTTTCGGCCGACCTGCTTCAAGTGGTAGTACGTCGAATTCCGCAAGACTCTTGGATTTGAAGATTTTCATCCGTAAAATCTCTATTTTGCGCTGCGGCAACGTGTCTTATTTTTATAATCAAACGTCTTAAATTCACTTCGTGTCCTCTACACAACGAAAAAGTTTAATCATAGTATTACACACTCATATTCACCAAATGGTCTATGTACACAAATCTTTAAAAACGTGTTTGATTAATACACATGGTAATTATAATGCATTGTTTATATTTTCGATATTAATTTAGTAATTAGTTTAGTGCTATTAGTTAAAATAATATGAAAAATAATATAACAAATAATATGAACTATTCAACATTTTTTAAGGAGTCAATACATGTTTTTCATATGTTCATCATTTCATGATGATAAAAAATGAATTGCTTAATGAAGTAAGTAAAATGTTTAAAAATTGTCAAAGAAACATGAGTTCAAAAATCGGAAAAGAAACATCTCCGAAAATTTTACAGTTTATTTCTATGATACAATTATTTTAGGAAATAGAGAACCAGTTCAGAATATGAACTTGTTTTTATTTAATCATAAGGTATTTCAAATAAGAGATTTTAAAATGATGCGAGAATTCAGTGCTTTATCAATAAAAAATTAATTTTCAAATTATTTATGAGAATTAAACTATAAAAAAGAAAATACAATTATGAAGAAGAAGAGAAAAAATTATAGGAAATCTGAACAAAATAAATCACTTATAACGACACAAAAATAGAGCCATGTTTAAATTGCTCAAAAATTGGCCGTATTTTTATAAATTAAATCAAATCACAAATGCAGACGAGAACCTGTTTCAAATATAATTAAACGTAATATCGTGAACTAATTGCAAAAATAGAAAATATAAAGGCAAACACCGGATAAAAAGCGATGAAAAAAATATGGGACTGATGATATCAACATAACGTGCTGGTGTTTCAGCATTATCGTTAGATTCGTATAAGATATTAATTCATTACAAATTATTTTATATGCAGGATATAGTACATAAAATATCGCGAAAAGAATGTTAAACTCGGAAACACAAATTAGTCTAATTAAAATTAAGTTAGTGCAGTCGTAAAATATACTACCAACAACCGAGATTGATAAAAAAAATACTAAGAAATAAATAGATTGCCGTCACATGCATTTGATTATATTTATGAAAAAGTAAAGTTAGAAAAAAAGATTTAAAAATAAGATTTAATATTGGATAATACAATGATACCGTTAATAATATTAAGAAGAGAAAATAACGTTCGAAAAAAACAACAGTTTAAGAGATACTTATAATATTGAAAAATGTGAAGAATGTGTAAATAAATTAATACATTATTAATTAAATCTGAAAATATAGTAAGCACAAATTTTCAAAATTAAAAATACCTATAAATAAATGAATAAATTAAACAAAGTTAGAGTTAATACAATTGGTGAATTTAATAATATTGATTATTTAAAGAAGAAGAAAAAACTTGCACTGCAACGAGATGTAATATTGTATCTCGTCTTCAGAACAATGATCGACTATATGTTTAACTAGAAGAATTGATATACTATTTATAAAATAACAACTTTATGTAAGCGATGCATATTTGAGCGCTGCACCTGCGTAGCATCATATTGCAAAAAGCCTAGAGAGGCATGAGCATAAAGCACAGCAGGTAAACAAGCCAACGCTAGTCAAAGACGGTTGTACCAATTGGGCATATGCGTAAAGCCCATATGATGGTATAAATATATGCTGCATACATTTAGTCAAGGTCAATCGAGTTTAATTGTCCAAATTAACGAAACTTCTTGATTTCTCTTAGAACCTCTGTCCGTTGATGGATTTTATTGTATCACATCGATTTATTTCGACGACCGAGATGATGGGTACGTCGTTTCTTGCCCAATACATTCCTGAGAGTAAAGAGATTTGCCGTGTTTCATCAGCTTCTTCACTTTCTCCCTATTCATCTTGTGGTCGAACAGTTTAACTTTATTTTCTGGATCCTTCGCTTTCCTCCTATCTACTCTTAAGGAAGTCAGAGTTTGCCAAGTCCTTTAGTGCTTTTATATCCCTTCAATCCCTCCTTAGAATCTACTCTTATATCCCCTCAAGTACCGTAAACTCTCGGCGAAGATGTCAGTAGAGTGTATAAATCACGTGAACTTAATATAACATAGTAAAATGTTGTTAAATGAATATATTTGACTGTATAATTCTGTAAATACCATGCGAATAATTCATCGGTTAACTAAATCTCTCACTATAATTATTTAACGGGAACTTATTCTTTGACTATTCTATTTTTTAAATTTCTTTATTTACAGTAAGAAAAGACGGCGGTGAAGAAATAACTGACAACCTTCAACCCCACTTATTTAGATCAATTTTAGAAATTCGCAAATTAAATTAAAGGGATATTTTTTGCACATTAACAAATATTGTTTCGTGTATAAATAATTTAAGTAAACTCAAACCCCTAACGAAAGAACTTAGATAGGACCTAGAGCTACCAGACTAAAAAGACTAATAACGTTACAGTACTAAAACATCAAATTTTGAAATGAATATTACATTATAGAAACCGATAAACTTTAGACCAAGAGGTCTTTTTTATGCCGTCAATAAAAATCACATAAAATTTATAATGATTTTATATGAAATATGGTTTGCTTACGCATTTGCTCTTATGCAATTTTAATCATGTTTATATCAACAAAGAAAAAGTAGGTGAAATATTGTTTATGCATCGATTACAGGATATTTAACAAATTAATTAAATACGTATTATTCAATCACATGTTATATTATATAAATAAAATACTATATAATGACCAATACGTTGTTACAAATATAGGCCACTTTCAGGTAACGCAGATCCCATACGAAGGTATTGCAGTACCGGAGAATATGAACACTATGTGAATGAATAATAATTCTCTTAAATATCTAAATCTAACCTAAGTATGATAAAATGTACTGAGGAATTTTGAGTAATAAATTAATCATTAATATAAGATATTATATAACATAATATAAGATATTAATATCATAAATAAGATATTCTAAATATGCAATAATGTAACGTGTAATTATATGATAATAAACATGTATTAATATTTGGTTCAATTTCTTCTGTATCTTTTAACCAAGATAGGTACAATATTGCTATAATATTGCGAAATATTGTTATAGGTATAATAGTAGTTAATGTATGGCGTATTTATCACTGGTTCAAACTATCTAATTTACTTGAATAGGTAGTAGAAAAATATGGAAAAATGTTTGATCTCACCAAATATTTGGAAAAGTAATGTTATTTGATTAGAAAGAGTGTGCATTATTCTTGATCTTTATGATATCTATGTACAAACGAACCTTTTATTTTTTATAAATTTTTCAATAGGTATTAATTTAATTATTTAAATCAATTATTTTTAATTTATAAGATTTAATATAAATTAAGTACAATTTTTCATACAAAGAAATCAACATTTTTCTTTAAATAGAAATTTAAAACTAAAATAACATTGTAGTAAATGTAGTTATTCGAATAATAACATTTCTGAAGGTAATAAAAAAAGTGAGTTCTATTTAATATAATATTGAAGTTTATTTTTTATAAACTTTAGCATCGGAAAACCATAATTATAAAGAAATGTAAGTATAAGTTTAATGTAAATATTTACGTGTGTATTGTATGCTTACTTGTTATTGAATAATAATAAGATTCTGATATTAGAAACTATGTAATCATGAAATAAAGAAATTTTAAGCTTTATCCAGTATTGATATGTCAGTTAAATTAAAGTGTACTAGGTATGTGAGTAGAAAAATGGATAGTCAAAGATCTTTAGAGATCAAGATAAATATAGGAAGATAATATTAATAGATTTTTTAAAAATATCATAAGGACAAGTAATCTATTTTGAATTTTTGAACTTCTTCCATTAATCAACTAATAATGATGATGATGATGACGATGATGACGATGACGATGACGACGACCACGACAACGACGACGACGATGATGATGATGGTGGTGGTTTATTTATTTGTTAGGGAATAGTTGGTAATTTATATTTCTGAACAAATATATCTTTACATGATGATGATTAAAAAACAAAATTGTATAAAGACATTAAAAATTATATCGATGTATTTATGAAAATATGTTCATGATATAAAAATGTCTTAATTAGTAATTAAATACAATTGATAACAGCACTGAATATTTATGCTATATAGAAATATATAATACAATATGTATACAGATACAAAAATTATTCAGCAACCCCAAATCTATTTTCTCAAATTATTACTAGGCCTAAGTAAATTAATTTATCTCTTGGAAAGTCTTTAATATTAGGTGTAAGAAGAAAATTTAGTAAAACAATACGTAACATAGAATGCTTATTCCGAAAATGATAACGCATTGTGTATATTTGTATAGTAAACCAAACTTGTTTGATGTACACTGGTGATTAATTCCATCCAATGGTATACAACACCATCTACTTCAAAGCATCAGCTGTCATATCGAGCTTATAATCAATGCTCGGCGAATATACACTTGACTGAGTGACTTTCAGGGTCTTCGATTCGGCTCTGTTGGATTGCCGCAGATTCTCTGAAGACTCTCTTTTTTAACATTTCAAACAATTACAATTAGTTCTTTTTGCCTCAAATAACTCTTGTTAGCTTTTATTCCTTTTCATACTAATTTTTATTAGGGATATTCAGACAGAAATGCTATATGCATTGTTGGTTATGTAAGAATTTATTATTACTCAAAGATTTCTTTATAAATTAACGCTTGCGATATTTCTTACATAGTGCATATAGAAAAATTACAAACTTTAATGAAAACATAATAAATCAGCGATTACAAACAATTTTATATAGATATTTTCACGTCTATTTTATATGTTTTGATACACATTAATATTTATGAACTTTAGTATATACAAATAATTAAAATTGAGGCTGTAAATAAAGGATATGTAGTATAAAACCTTATTACGTAACTATTACCTAACTTCTATTTCGTAAACTTTTAACAAATTATTTGATAATCAAGAATGATTTTTACCTTAACTATATCATTTTTCCATTTGTTGCTAATTTCATATTCAAATTGTTATTTGTTGCTATACTTAGTAAATGTTATATTATATTATATTACATTATATTTATTCAAATTTTCAAAAATTATATACAATTTTTTAAGTCAAAATTTTTATTGAAATAAATATTTATACGAATGTATTACAAAAATCTCGTATATTGCTCATTTGTAATACTTAATGTTTCAATTGCGAATAAAATAAAATAATAAAATAAGAGTCTTTATATGAATATAGGGTAGTAAGATCTTAAAATTAAAAATTCTACTTATGATAGTTTAGAATAATCTGCCGTCGTATTTAGTAGTACTTAGAGATTTAAATTATGTAGTATTTATATGGATACGTTTACAACAACGAAAATATTATATGACAGTTATATTTGTTTTTGCTAATTGTTCATATTATATTTTTTTCATTCAATATTACGAAAAAACCGTTTTTAATATTCTTACTAATTGTATGTAAATAATCGTTTATAATATTCAGCTAGTTTCTCGTAATAATTTTATATATCGTTCCTGCAAAAATATATTTTCTCCGACAAGTTAGAGTTGGCTGTAAATTAGTGTTTTCTCAAAACATTTTTACAAGATTTAATTTCCCAAATTTAGTGAACAATTTTATAATTTAATTATTAAAGTATTTTTTTAGTGAATTACTAATTTATTGTAGCTAAATTAGGTATACAATTTAAGGATATAATAAATTTAAATATATTTATACTAATAAAAAAACTCTAATTTAATTTACTGAACTGTATTCTCCGCTTCGTTTTTTTCTAATTTTTTTTGCATCACGAATTACGTACTCTTTTAGCAAGAATTTCTGTAATCAATTTTATCACAGCATAATGAAGTAGGTTGTACAAAAATAGAAAATCAAAACTGAGAGCAATGTGTATAGATTTAAATTTTACAAGATTTTTTTAAGTTTTTCATTTAATTCTTTGTAGAATCTATATATATATATATATATATATATATATATATATACGTACATACATACATTTATATATTTACATACGTACATTTATTAATATAATAGTTTTTAGTAGCTATATTTTCCGTTTTCATTTACATCTCTTAATTTGTCTTTCGCTATTTTAGCTCATTCTCCCTCTATTTTCCTTGGATAGTACTCAATATATAAATTAACTAAAGACGTAACTAACAACTGGAATTACCTAAAGTATAAATTTTAAAGAAACGAAGAAGTTTTGCACAAAAATATAAAAATTAAACGTGGGTGACCATGTAAGAAAAAATGAAAAGTCCATTGGTCTAGAAAATAAAAGTAATTACTTTAAAATTAATTGAAGTACTTTAAGTTACTTGAAAAAAACGTAAAAAAATATAATAAAAAGAACAAACAGAATTTTTATACAAATTTAATCTCTTTGTAGTCTTTTGAAATTAAAGTGTAGTATTTGAAAATATTCTAAGATTTTCTAAAGGTATTTTTTCAGGGTATGCTTTGCTTTTATCCAAAGAATTGTTTTTTTATGAAGAGATAGATTTTACATATTACTAAAATTTTCTTTAGAAAGTTGACAAAGTGTTTATCTTATATTTTTGTAATATTCTATTTCTCTTTGCCGAATGCTCCATCTGCTTCGCTCTGCTTTCCGTCGGCAGAGGTTTCGAGGCTCGAGGTCGGATCGAGTTTGTTACGGGAGGAGGACAGAAAAGAAGACAGAACCTTGAAGAGACAGGCAAAAAAAAAACGACTTATTTTTATTAAAAATAAAGGAATATATTCTATAACGGATTTTGATTACATAGTGGTATCTCGGCGATTCTTGTATAATTCGATGTATTTTTACTTGGTGAGTTCATGACGGCGGATCTTACGTCGATGAATATACGCAATTATCTGTTGCACCGTTTGAGAAGGTATTTAAGAATAACGCGAGAACTCAAAGTAGGCGCGATAAGGCAGCGGCAGTCGACCTATAAGAAAAATCGATGATCCGCCTTTAACTCAGAGCCCAAGCTTGTAACACGGTGTGTAGGAGTGCGCGCGTACCTTCTCCTTTTCTTTTCTTCCTAGCGAACGATTTATTTGCAGCGTAATACGAAATAAGAAGTATATATTTCTTAGTCGGCGGAATCACATATATTTTTTTACAACTAGTCGGCGAGCGCGGCATTTCTTTCACACGCAGAAGGAGTCCCAGAGATCATTCAAGAGGAAAATTGCGTTCAAGTTAGTCGAAAAACTATTCGCTACAACTAGCCTCCTTAAATTCCTAACAATAAGATGCGAGTAGTTCGCATTTAGATCTGTTGAAAGACAGATCCTGCCGCAATGAGCTACTTCGCTATCAGGTATAAGGCTTCCTTAGTGCTGGGCAGTTGTAAGACTACCACGACTGCACAGTCTGTATAGAGGTTTGCTCGGTGCGACGATTGAATGCCACACCCAAAATCGATCTGGATCCTCGGGCTCTTACCCTTCTTAATATTTACGGAAGACTTTCTTTCCTTTAGTTTGCCTCGCGCCACCTAGTGGAGAAATGTTTACGCAGCTAACACGGCGCTAGTTCTTTGGCAAGGGGCTACGGTAGGGAGGCGAACGCTTAGGGCCTAGCCGACCTGGACTTTAGCCTCTCCGTGTAGCTAGGTTCCCCCTCTCTATGCCCATGTTTTCACTCATTCACTCTGGACTCCTTTTCACTCACTTATTCAGTACACTCTCTTTCTCACGGCGTTTATTCCGCCACATTCCCGACTTTCACGACACTGCTCAGTTGTACATACATTTGGCACTGCACTAAAGCCGCTTTTCCGACAATCTTGTGCTCTGAAGTTGAGATGCATCATTTTGTTCCTTAGATTACTGCGGCGTAAAGGGAGGCCTTTCTCCGTCTCTGCATGCCACCCCGTGACTGGCGGTGACGAGCTTCCGCGTCGGGTGTCTCCGTCGCACCTTCTCTGGTAAAGGAACGACACCTGCGGATTACACCCGGATTGGGGTACAAGGTCAATTGTCTCTTCCAGACTCCGTAGTGCAAGCTGAACCATCTCTTCCCGTACGGCACTTCGACGGATTGTACCGTTGGGAAATTTTATTAACCTGGTTCTGGGGATCTGGTTGGGAGCTGAGGTGGTGACATTGCTAATTATGGCGTCGTTGGCGACGATGACGATGATTTGTTTGGTGATTGTAGCTATAGCTTGCTCAATGATGAACCCTGAGGTTTTCTCGGTGATGGTGACGGTGATTTATATGGTTATGATTGCAGCGGGGGTGAATTCGTGATACTTTTTGAAGCAGCGTGGTAGCTAGTTTCCTGAGAGCGTACCGTACCGAATTCGTATCTCGTCCTCTGCTTTTTGTCGGGCCCGGGCACGAATCCTTTCAGTCTTGGAGCTCCGTAGAAGGGCCTCCTTACAGCAGCAAGCCTCCTCTTCGTGGCAGGCCTCTTCTCGGCGGCGTACTTCTTGACGGTGTAGAGCATCTGCTGGGATATCAAGCTGGTGGTCTTCGATTAGAGTGATGGCGGTGGCGGCGATAGCGGTAGTTATTTGCGTCAGGATGAGGCGCTCGATCAGTAGTTGGCGAAGTATTATATCCGACAGCTTCATCAGTCTTGTTGGTTTCCGTACCATTGTTCATCTCTGTTATTGTGTACTATTTTGGGTCTGGTCGGTTGAAGAGTTACTTTTGTTGACTTCAACAGATGGCGCGTCGTGTACTGTATTGGAGCGTATCTATGGAGTCGGTTAGATTCCTAGCCGTATTTGGCTGAGTTTGAAACGTTTCAAACTCAGCCTGGATTCATCTCTATTGAAGTTGAACGCAGCATGTTGATTTGCTTTGGTTTTTATTCTCTCCTTACTTATTCGCCCTTCTGGCGACGGTGACACAGACTTTTACGTTCCCTGCCTGTCCCGGTTCGGATGGCTCGACGTCGGACCAGATTCGTAGCGGGAGGAAGAAGCGTGATGAGACAAGGATGAAATAAAAACGGCCGGTTTTCTTTATTATAATTAACTAGGCTAATTTATTAAATTAAACTCTTACAATTATTTTATTATTCCTAGTTACGATACGCTCATCGCTTACAAGATGTCGGTGCTCTTATTTACTAACTTATAGATTCTTTTACTGGTCATAGGGGCGAGTTACACATTATATCGCCTCGGCGATAATTTGGCTTAAATTTCACGGCGTCTTTTATTATACGGATAATTCCGCCAGTGTATGATATACTATCTTTTATAGCGGTTGTTCATATTATATTAAGGCGGTATTTTACAGAGAATATTACGGGTTACAACGGCGATAATTATAAAAAAATTATATAAAAATCATACAAAATCTTAATTCATTACAGCGGCGAGATTTTCATCGTGAGTTTTTGACGGTGATTCATTCCTAGCGAGTTACGGTGGAGAAAATTGAACCGCGTGGCTCTTTTCTTTGGGTGCGTCAAGCAAGTACACCCACGGGGTTCTTGGTGTATCAACAGACTACACCAGAATGTTGCACGCTCACAAGCTAAGCGACATGGAATGCGCCGACTGGCCGCATTTCCCGAGGTTTTCTGATGTGTTTCAATTGACAACACCAGGACGTCGTGCGCCGATAAGCTACACAGCGTAAATCACGTCGACTGGCTGCACTTTTCACCGTATTATTCACCTACCTGGTTTTTACATTTGCCCGTGCCTTAGGCCTTATGCTTGACTGTCCTCCGCAGTTCACTCACATACTATTTCCACGCTTGGATTCTCACTTGCATTTTGTTTGAATTTCACTGTCTTCCATACTCTGTTCTACACTCTTGCGGCAGACGCCACGCGCGCACACTCTTTCTTACTCATATACATACTCATACAGCCCCGTCGCGTTATGCACACATTCACACACACTCACTCTACTACACACATTCTGCTAGATGTTGGGGCTATCCTCTTCCTTCTTCCTTTTCCAGATCTTCGGCCGCGATGTCGCCGCGAGTTCGCAATGAAACTTTTCGTTGCAAAGTGCTTTATTACCACCGCGACATATAGTTTTTTTCGCTGGCCCAAAAACTAATGCGTGATTATGTCCTAGGTCAAAAACGAACGCGTAATTATGTCCTGGGTCAAAAACGAACGCGTGATTATATTATGTCATGAAATTAAAAACTATATCGCAAAGTTAAAATGTAAAGCGTAACTAAGATGTAACTAGATTGTGAGTAGTGATGTTCCAGCCTGGGGGTTTCTCTACCTCCCAGTTAGAGCCGCTCAAGCCTTCGACGTCTTCGTGGTTTGGCCTCGATTGAGGCTGGATGCTTGTTAGCCGAATGTCGAGTTGCCGGAGTAGCAGTGGAGTCCTGAATTTCGGATTGATCAAGGCGACCCTTTTTAATCGGTGCACGTGAACCTTCATATGTATCCGCCATTTCACACTGGTGTTGAGCCCTCGGCGGTGGTGGAAACCTTTCTCGACTCTTGCTAGGCTGCAGATTTGGTCTGTATAGGCTATCTCACAGAGAACCTTGTGCTCCGGGTTCATGGTTGTGACGCTTGAACCAAAGTCGATGGTGGCAACAATCGATTTTTATACAGTTTATATGTATACAGTTAATATACAGAACATTTTTATATGATTAAAACCGATTTTATCATATATTTCAACTCTGAGCTGGATCTGGAATGCGAAACCGTCAAGGAGGCGACGCATTAGGTGCAGCGAGAGGTCGGCTTGGTTCTCTTCGTTTAAGCGAGACTGGCCAGTCTCTGAAATATTTTGACAGCGTGCAGCTATATTGTTTGCTAGTAATTTGGACCCTTTTTAGCAATCGAGTAAGTCTCTAGCTCGATATTCCGCGAGGCGGCTTTATTGTTAGCTGGAAATTTAGTCCTTTCAGTCGCAGTCATGCGAGTCTTTAGCTCAATATCCTGTGTATCCTTATATATCGGCTCGGTTTAAGGCTTGAGGTCCTGAACATGGACCCGCCTTTTCGTTTCCTTCTCTTCTGTCACTTCGAAGATTATGAGGAAGATTTTCTTTGTTACAGTGTAAGAATCCACATACTTCTATGCAAGCTTTATGTTGAAGTTCTTGGCCTTATTGAAGACTACATGATTCCTTATCAATACCTTAGCTTGCTGTTCAAACTGCCATTTCTGGCGATGTAAGTCGTAATTGTGACTCTGGATTTAGAAGACCTTGGCCAGGATTACCTTAACCAATACCAAGTCGTCCTGTATTCGGGCGAGTCGGGTCTGGAGGCCGGGCCTGTTCAGTAGGTTGTTCTGTTGATTGAGAGAGCCTGGCTGGCTTAGCTCTTTCCCAGCGTTTAGATAAGCTGGAGTAAAGCCAATCACGGATGATTGCGCAGTAATGCAAGCTACAAAATGCACAATCATGGTTTTCAGAACCCTGTTGGTTCGCTCAACTGGGTTAATGTGTGATGAATACGGTGACCCTGCTGGTTGCCTTCCGCAGGGCTGCTATTTCTATCCACATGGTGAGGCGGTTTTGCATGAGACGTCGGCTGAGGTCCTACCAAGTTCATCAAGACCATTTTCCAAGATTCCTCGTCGTTTGTGGCTAGCATGTTCCCGACGAAGGTCTGCTATTATGCTTTGCTTAGCTGGCACTGATGACATCGGCGGGCGTATTGAGCGGCATCTCGGAACATCCGTGGCCAAAAAGTAGCGCTCGGCGAGTTTGTTGATGGTTTTTCCGATCTCCAGAAGGTCGGCTGTCAGGGTGTCGTGATTTTCGGCAAAGATTGTAGCCTTTTCCGGCTCAAACGCGAACAGCTTACAAGCGGCGGCAGGGTCGTTATAGTTAAAATTCAAAGTATTAATGGCACGTCGATAAAAGCGTCCATTTTTTGAGAGCATGTCATTATATCTTTTTAGTGCATAACTTAGAAATCCCACTGGCTTAGATTGATGACCCAACGGGCCAATCGACCAGAGAGATTATCGATCCTCTCTAATCACTTGAGTGCTTGATGGTCGGTCACCACGGTGAAACGTTAGCTTTCAAGATAATCTAGCATCTTCCAGTTGCCTTATTCACCGCGAGGCATTTATCCGTAGTGGTGTAATTCCACTCCGCCTTGTTGAGGGTGCGTCTTGCGTAGACGAACATCCGAGATTCTCCGCTCTGGATCTACGAGAAGACGAGCCTTATACTCTTATTGCTGGCGTCCGTTTCGAGCATAAATTCCTAGCTGAAATCCGAACAGGCCTGAATCAGGGTCCCGGCAAGATAAGTTTAAACTCCTTAAAGGCTCTTTGTTACCTCTAGCCCTATTTCCAATTAGTTCTTTTGTGGAGAAATTCGTTAAGCAGTACGGTGATGGTGTCTACTTCTGAGATGAAATGGCGATATCAGGATATTACAACGTTAAAACAACGCAACTCCCTGATGTTCCGGTGCGTCGTAATCGCTAGTATCGCTGAGACTTAGTCCGAATCTGTACGGATGCCTGAGGTATGTTAGCTCCCGGCTTCCGAAGCAGCATTTCTCCCAATTCAGCTGCAATTTGGCTTTCCGCAGGTGTCTCAAGATCTCTTTGACCTAGTAAAGATGGTGCTCAAAGTCCAACGTTATGAGTACAATGTCATCCTAGTAGTAAAAAACGTTCTGCTTCGACGTAGACGTGACTATTTGGTTGACAAAGCGTTGGGATACAGCGAGGTAGAGTGCAGACCAAATGGAAGGACTCGGAATTGCATGCATTCTTGATTTCTGCAGTTCATTCGTCACAGTAAAGGCCGTGAAGGGCTTACTGTTCTCCGTTAAATGTACCTACTAATATCCGTTCCACAGGTCGATGGAGGCGTTAATTTGCGGCAGCGGGTAGACGTCCTTTTACGTGAAGGCGTTAAGACGGCGACAATCGATGAAAAATAGCTATTTTCCATCTTACTTTTGAGTTAGCACTACTAGCGAGCTCCACGAGCTATTAGAAGGCCTTTGCATAACAGGGTTTCGGAGCTGATAGTGCTGCTTTATCGTTCTTTAATCTGGCAAGCGGATTTCATAGTCAACGAGATGTGTGGGTCCCTTTACAGAGACGGAGCATTGCTTCTCTTTTGGTCGTCTTCGAAAATTATTAGCCCTATAGAGCAAGTGGTGGTTGGCAAAAAATTCTTTTTTCAGCGAGGATTAGTTGAAACCAAATGTGGCTTAATGTATCCATTCCAAACAGTGCTTAATAATTAAAGCTCTCAAGGACGAGGACAGTTGCGCAAAAATCGCAGCACTTAATGTAGATGGACCCAGTAACTATTTTGTTAAGTTTTTTAGTGGTACCGTCAACCAACATGGAGATGTAATGGCTGAGGTATTTCCTAACTCTGTTGCCAATACCATTCGGTTATGAGCGAGTTGATGGCCCTGCTATATACAATGGGCGTTGCCGTCGTATTTGAAGAATAACAAAGATCAATTTTACATTTAAGTTATAGTAAAGAAAATTTAATAAAAGAAATCAACAATATTTCAAATTATCATTTCTATCTAAGTTATTTCTTTTTAATTGTTAATCTTATTACTTGAAATCATTATCAATCATCAGTTAGTATTAATACTCATTTAATGCTAATATTGAAAATATTTGATGCAGTGCTATGAGCTAGTGTAAATGGATATTTTTAAATATATGCGGATAAGATATTTTTATCGAAAAAACTATAATTTTTAATATTAATATGTGAATTTTAGTTTAAAAATAAATTTTATTTATAATATATTAACTATTATGTACAACTACAAATTCATTTATTGATTATTTAAAGAATGAACATTAATATCGGAAGTGTTACTTTAATAGATACAAATGTTAAGTTTCCAGAAAATAATTTTAGGAAAGAAACTATTTTACATTACATGTAAATATGTCTAGAATTTTCATTCCAATAAAATTATTTTTTAGAAAAATATGCATCATTTATTTTAATGTAATAATATATAAACATGGAATACATTTTATTTGATAACTACTTTTTTCAAGGTAATAAAATATGTAAAATATTGATATCCTTAATTCTAATATTTTATGTATACAACTTTTCACATTTTTGGTTGTTTATTAATTATATATAAAAATATAAAATATAATTAATAATATATAAATTTTATCGAATTTTTCATCTATATTCAGCATATTTTCCGAATGATATTAAAAGTTTCTATTGATCATAAACGTTACTTTTTTTATATGAAAAAAATGAAACGCCGATAACATCAATAATCTAGGTTCCATCATTTCTGACTTTTTTTCTTACTATTTTCAAATGTCTATTTAGACATTGAGTCTATAGTAATTATAGAATTAATAATATTAAACAAGAAAAACTTATTAGACAAATATATCACATTAGTGGCATCAATAAGAAATGGCCTTCCGTTCAAATAAATTACTTTGTTATTGACATAATCACAATAAAAAAGTTTATATTTAAATTTTTCGTATAAAAATCATTTCTATAATTATAAAAATAAAATAATAATAATATAAAAAAGAATTATGTTAATCTTTACATTATTAAACTGCTTATTAACTTAAAAACGCATAATACACATACATACATTTAAAATTAAATAGACGAAAGACATTCATATATTACGTAACATAATTATATAAAATACATACCGAAAGCAATGAATAGGTTAAATGATTTATAAACAATTCATATGTACATATACGCACGCAAATTAAAATTAATCAGGTAATAATTGCATTACAAATGTATTACTATATTTTAATCATTTAGTACGTAATTATTATTTCCTTTTAAAAAATAATATCGAAATAGATACCTCGCTTTACTTAAATTAAAAATATAGTGTATATATATGTAAATATATCATGTTGTAAATTTAATGTATGCACCAACTTGAAGATGCCTTGTATTGAAAATTAATCCGGTACAAAAGAATATTTTAAATGACTTTATTAAAAGAGCAAGCGACGTGCTCTCGACAAAAGATCCAAAGAGGCTTTTTTTCCATTATTTGGGGTCCTTAAATTTTTTCCGTTATCTATAGGGACGTTATTATTTTATTACACGAGTTAATTAGAATTAAAAGTTGACTTATAGTCGTTGAACATCAACGTCTTTGTTTCACAATGAAAAGAATATTGTCTGAATAGATTAGTTAAAATGTAACTTATATAAAAAATACAAACTCTTCTTAACTTATTAGTACTCATATTCTAAAAATACACGTACGTAATGTAATACATATTAAATTCAAAATATAAATTCTTTTTTAAAAATACATGTGCACGTATTCAATGTAATATTTTTAAATTAATGTATTTAAAATAAACTCCATTTCTAAATAAAAATTTTTATTTTTATCTTTCAATTTATTTGAAGCCGTATGAAACGTTTCAGACACTGTAATAAAATAATAAAGATTTTGGTTTATCTTGATCTGCTTACTTTAATAAAACGTTGTCGTATCGGATTAAGGCCGATGTCCTACGGTGAAGAGGACCGCCTTTTTCGCGCGTTTAGGCACGGCAGATTTAATAGGTACAAAATTGTCAATGATCCACCAATACAAGGATTCAAATACCGCAAGAACAATCCATAGATCGTTAGTTTTGTCAGAAACTCATTTTGTAATCGACAATGCTTCTCGCGAATTAGACTTATCATAAAAGTTATCCGTATTTATTAGTTTTATATTCTGTTTAATTTATATAACCTACTTCCGATCATTAATAAAAATTCTTTGGTTAATTTAGAAAAGAACTATTTTACTATAAGATTTTTCAAATGTATGAAATAGATAATATCCAAAATATTAACTATGTAATTATATTATCTATGTATATGTAGAAATTAGATATTTCACCTAATTAAAATAAGTATTTAGATTGTACTATAAGATAGCCGTCGATTTCAAGATGAGGCAAAAGCAAGTTCGGCTGACCTTCTTTCTACTTCAAGGTCCTGCAATTGCCCTAAAAAGGGCGAAATAGTTTTATTCAGTAAACTCGCCTAAACAAAGGCGGAATAGCTGTTCGATATATTTCGCTCTGACAAAAGCGGAATAGTCGTTCGTGAAACTTTCAACCCGAGAAGGGCAGTTTGAAAAAAAGCTGGATACGTCACTGCGATGAAAAATTGGAGTTCAGAGAGATGAAAAATTATGTAAACAACACGTACAATTATTTATGTCTAATCCATCGTTGAAGTGTAGAACTAACACCGCGCTTACTATCCAAGGTGCTCAAAGAGTAAAGAGAGAGAGGTATGAAATCGTTCGAAGGTCCTTTGACAGTCTCTGTTTCTTTTATTTTTCCTGTTACCACTGCCGAAGAACCTTTATACGCCTTACTTTAAGTTCTAGTCCCAGGCGGCGCTGCTCACATCTAGATACAATATTCCACTCCGCTGTCGTCAGTCCCAATTGGTGCTCAGCCCCGACGTACACAGGCAGCCAGGGCCGAAGATCGGTTACTCGTGTGGAAAATCCTAGAAGCTCACCCACGCTTGTCTGTAGCTTTCTCTCTCTCTCTCTCTCCTCTCTCACTTTCTTCTCTTGGGGAAGTGCGTGAATGAGCAGTCTGGTCTATACCAGTCAATGCCAGGATTAAATTAATTGTCGCAAGTTCGATAAACTTTTTAACCTTATTTTTAAAACTTTTATTTAAAAAGTTATTTTAATTGTCCTTCTTTATTAAAAATGGTTATATTATTTTAATAGTATAAATCTTTGACAAAATCAGTAGAACTTAATATTTACTTATGCACAATTTATTTACTTATACACAATACGAAATCGTTTTATTAAGAATGAGTTTGCATTTATACATGTATAATGTTTATAAGTGTATTTTTTTACATAAAAACATATATTTTCCAAAGTGATGAAAACATTAGGATACTGCACTAATGCCAAAACATCTAATTTTGAGATAAAGTGAACTAATCAAATTTATACAGATGAAAGAAAGGTAACTTCGTTTTTCCAACCATCAAAATTTATAAAATGTCGTAAATAGAATAATAATAATTTATATACGTAATAAACATAAGACAACATAAGATTAAAAAATGAATTATTATGTTTTGATTAATAAACTTTCTACTTAAATCAATTAATTACTATAAATTTTGTAGACAATATTTATATAAGCAAATTTCATACTATATATTTTATTGATTTAATGAGTTTATAAATAAAATTGAGTTTGCTTCATTAAAGTATTATTCGTTGGAATTTTTATAAATCAAATAGTATTATAAAAGAAATTATCAAATATATTTTAAAGATAACATGTTCAA
Organism: Wiebesia pumilae; assembly: GCA_018907045.1. Lineage (NCBI taxonomy): Eukaryota > Metazoa > Arthropoda > Insecta > Hymenoptera > Agaonidae > Wiebesia > Wiebesia pumilae. Next base: position 1,503,962 of record JACCHZ010000133.1, on the reverse strand, counting down.
AATGTGTTTTCTTTTTTTATTTCAACAATGATGACTGTATTTCTATTTACAAGTAATCATAATAAAAACTAAATGATAGGTAAGAGTAAAAACGGTATTAACAAAAATTCGGTCCATCGTAGACCTAGTGCATTTTTATATTCTTACAATTCTATAAATTATGATGGTTGGAAAAACGAAGTCACCTTTATTTTATTTGTATAAACTTGATTAGTTCACTTTATCTCAATATTAGATGTTTGACATTAGTATAGTATCCTAATGTTTTTATCACTTTGGAAAATTTCTTGAATAATTAGTATCTAAGCTGCTCGAGTTTTGACAAGTATGAGAACAATATAATATTGGGTATAACTCATCTATCTAATTTTTTTACAACGAACAGCAGCTATTACGTAATAGTATAAACTAATATAGGGTCATAATATTAAATGAATATTTGGATATCAAGATATGTAGTTATAAGTAAAAATAAGATATTCTGATGTAAAATTTAAAATTAATTAACGTTTTAGTATTAAATTTCATAGTATTATTTCATCAATGTTTTGATCATTTATTTGATTATTCTTGCCATTTATAGTCTATATAAATAAATTCAAAAATTAATTTGTTAATTATTATATAAGAACTCATAGGTGTTAAATAATTAAATTTATTTATTATTATATAATTCGCTAAAAGAATAATTAACTAGATTTTAATATAATTTATATGACTAACCATAATAATGATAGTTATTAACTTTACATATAATATTAAAAAATTAAATAAAAATTTGTTGTAATTTAATTAATTGTGCTTGATTTAAATGATAAAGAATGTTTTATAAAATGCAAAATGTATGTTTGGATGGTCTATGAATTTTTATCAATACTGAATTTCAGATTTTGTACTTAACTTCATGTATGTGATTTAAGTGCAAGTGTCAAGTTTAACGCTCGATTATGATGCAAGAACGATTTTAAGAAGATAACGCATTAGTATCGGTTGCTCAGCTAAAAGACGTTGATTTCGTTCGAGATCGTTTGAGCGGAGCCGCAAAATGATTCTGCTTTCATTTTCCTATTCCTACAGGTGATAATTACTAATTAACACGTTTTTCTTGTTTTTTGCAATTCTAGTAACATTAATTACTATTATTCGTGGCGGGGAAGCAGTCAAAGAAGGCAGTTTATATTATAATATAGGTTTTCACCAGAGTTTGGACATCAAAACTTCTGTGTCGCTGCATGAAAGTGCATAGCAATATTACGTAGGCTATAGTAGAGGCATTATAGTACTATTTTACAATACATTAAAGCGCTAAAATGTAGATATAAAGATAAAATTACTTTTCTAGTTTATAATTTCATATATTTGTATTCTATAATAAAATTTAATATTTTTTCAAATATAATTTTATTTGCAGCTTCTTTAAAGAAAAGAGTTATTATTTGCAGGTCATTTTTACTTTTTAATGCTACTTAACATTAATTTCGTATCTATTCAAAAATATGTTAACTTATAAAGAAATCAATTTTAATAAAACCAATGAACATAAATAAAAAGAATTTATAAAAACGTTAAGAAACATTTAAAATTCATGTTGTTTTCAATATATTACAATAAATTATGAACTTTCAATAATTTCCAATAAATATAAAAATACAAGAAAATTATATTATGGAATCATGTTCTAACAGTTTGTAATAGAAGATCGTAGGCAGGTTAAACCTCATAAAATTATGTATGAAAGTCATATTCTAGTATTATATTAAAATGAAATAATTAAGAAAATTAAATTTATTTTCCTTTTATTTTAAAGTTTTTATTAGATTAAAATAAGAAAACTATAAATTCTTTAAAAATTATTATTAGTTACGTATACATGAGGTATTAATATATAAATATTACTTCTTATATATACAAATATATATACTTAATTTTTCTAAAAATATCTTTTTGTAATTAGAAGGTAATAATAATTCAATTATTTAAAATTTTAATAATTTAATTAAAATAATAAAAACTAAAAATTAAATGTGATCATGTATTGATGTTCAAAATAGTTGCTTTCTTTCTCTACCATCCAATACCTCGAATTAATCAATTACACTTTATAAATTATAATACATAAAAGATAGTAATACTTTAAAACATAATTATAATATGAATAAAATATTTGAAAAAAGGGACTAGAAAATATTTAAATTTTTTAAGTTTAAATATATGAAATTTGAGTTTACGTAATTATTGTTTATTTTATTGATGAATATTTTCAATTGACATATTGCTATTATTATTCATATATATTACTATATATATTAAGTAATCTTGGTATCCAAAACTGCATTTACAAGTTTTCTTTTTATATAGTTGCATGTTTTGAATTGGCTATTGAATTTATTATTTTTTTAACTAAAAAATAAAAATGATTTTTATAATAATTGAAAATAATTACAAATCTGTATTAAGAAAGAGTTTAATTAATTATATTAATTATTTATATAATATTATAATAATATACCTTATATTTTTTTTAATGAAAAATTGATACATTAATAACATTTTACAAAAATTTTGAAAGTACTGTTTTTATTGCCTCTCAGATTTCAAATGAATATTATAATAATTTTTAAAATAAATTCTTTTTTTTAAATATAAATCATTATTAGAAGGTACTTGAGAGTAAAGTATCATTATTCGTTGATACTACGAAATATTATTAAACAGTTAACATACAATTATTTATTTTCTTTTAATGTAATGAAAAATATCTATTTATTTTATTATTAATTTACTATATTCGCTTTTCTTCCTGTATCTTACAACAAATTATTCAGAATTTATGAGTCTAAAGTTTACAACGTTGTTGTCGCAACGAAAATTGAAAAATTTTAAAATCGAATAATTTCTTTAACGGAATTCTTTTTGTAACAAAGAAAACTATCTTTAAAGCATTTTAAATTTAAATAAGCAATACACTTAATTAAATTACTTATAGTATATTTAATAATAGGTTTATTTAATATTACAAAAGAATTAAAAAAAAAAATAAGTTCAGTGAATACAATTTACAAAAAGTGTTAATTGATAATACATTTGCATATCATTAATATTTTAAAGTACCAAAAGTTATATAAAAGTATTTTTATGAAACAGAGAATTCAAATTAAACTTGATTTGAATTTGATTAAACTTGATTAAATTAATTTGAATTAAGTTAGAAATAACTATTTTAACGAATTAAAATAAAATATCATTTAGGTTATTTAAGAAAGTAATTTATCAGATCAATCTTGTAAGTTTTATTAATTAAAAAATAAAGCTTTATAGACAAATAAAATATTTAATACAAATGAAAAACTGTACAAACAGTAGTTCTATAATAACTACATCTTTTAATGTACATAATAACCACATCTTTTTATATGATTGAAAGCATAAAAAATTCAATAGTTCCAACGTGTCAAATTTTTAATCATAATCGGATTTGAGAAATAGTAATTTTCAATAAAACCTTGCACAAGACAATAATGCGTTATCTAATACACATCTATGTAGTATATATTTAATAGATATATTTAATATATTTAGTACATAAATAATGAATTTTAATGGAGAGAGAGAGAGAGAGAGACAAAGGTGAAATAAATTTTTAAGTGTTTATTTTAAATAGCGAAATTTCTTAAAAAATTTTAAACAAAATAAATATTTATTTGTATACATGTACATAATTCTATACTTAATTTTTAATTACATAGTTTTTAATATAAATAGCGGTTTTTTTTATCATTCAAAGTTATTCTCATATGATACATTTTACCTTAGTTAACAATGTTAAAAGAAATTTTTAACTTGGTGAAATTCTAGTTTTTCAGTACAATTATTGAAAGTTTTAGTAACTTTTATTGTTCTAGTAAGATGATAAGAATAAGTATCTAAACGTCAAAAAATACAACACATAAGTAAAAGTAGCAGCAGAAAATATTTTAAAAATGACATTTTTATTTTGCATGTACTGTAATTAAACCTAATAAGAGCAAGCGAACAAAGCATACATCACTCTAACAATAGGTTAAAGAAAAAATGTGGACATTAATGTAGCAATGGTGTAAAGTATAAAAGAAATGTTGAAGGAAAAACGTGAGGATAAAGGTAAGGGAAGGGTGGGAGATAGGAATAATTAAATAAAAGAACTTGTAAACGAGGCAAGAAATTTTATCAGTAACATATAAAAATTGAAGTTCAAACAAGAAATATAAATGGAAATTATGAAGATATAGCGGCAGTGGAGTTTCTGAGTAGTCGAACAAAATAGAACAAAAGTAACGAAAAGAAGAAAGAAATGAGGTGAAAAATGGATAATTATGCTAGGGATGAAATGTAAAACTTAAAAGATGGAATAGCTAAGGATGGTTAGTTACCTAGACATTAGAAAAAGAAAGGAAAGGCTTTATTCAATATCTCAACTAACCTTCCGTCATACAATTTATTGTTGACTTCTCATATTCATGATATGAGACATGATAGTACTAGCGACTTTTTTAGCTAATCAAGTATATCTTTATTGTATTATTTTCCTTATTATTTAATGGCAGTCGAAGTTCTGCGTCAGTATTCGTGATTGTTGATTTTTCGTAAGTAAACTTTTGTCAACCTAACAATAACTTTTATCTCTCTCTTTTTCTATCTCATTTTAAGCTTAATTTACTTAATCCTTAGGCATTTAAGAAAGAAAGTGCAAGAAATAAGAGAGAAAAACTATGCAATTCTATTTATCTTGAAATATCAACGTTTTTAAAAATCAGTTTTCAAATTCACTTTTACAAAATATATGTTTAACGTATGAAAATTAAATGTACTTCATTAACTTTCCAAACATAATCGTTTGTAAATTTATTTATACAGTTTTGTCTCTTTATATGCATTTCCCTTTTTACTCTGTGTCACAATTTTTTTAATTAAATAATTTACTTTTTAACAGCGCCATGTGGCATTCATTTTACTAAAATTTGTTTATTACGGTATGCTGTCTTTTATTTAAAGGATATTAACTTTTCGTGATTGAATCGTAGAAAAATGTATTCTTAAGATTCTTTATTGAAAATTAACTAAGAATGACTTATAAATTATGAATTACTTATGAATTATATATTTGATATGGAAATAGAGAAACAGCGTAATGTAGTAAAAGATAATAAATTGTTGATCGCCATAAAAATAAGTATATTGTTGAAGAATGCAAGGTTTAATAATAGACTAAATTCTTGTGCGTGACAGATAAATCTAGTTTCGCAGAGAAAAATGTATTATTATAATTAAAATAATATAAATTCATGAAAGGATGGCAGGTTAAACATAGTAATGAAGTGAAACAAATAGAAGGGAACGCCTTCAAAATTTTGTCTTTTGTCAAAAACGTACAAACGAATATGAGCAAACGCACTTGGATCTAAATCACGCAGATGTTCATATAAAATGTTTCCAGAAATTCACGAAAAATAAATAAAAAAAAAAGTGTCCTGAATAATACCAACCTTGAAAGCTCGTAGAATGAAACTCGCTGAATTTCGCTCTTTCTTTCTGACTTATTAAAAAATTTTTTTCTAGCGTGCATCACTTTAATCACATAATAAATTCATAGCTTTTTTGTAGCACTCGTCTGATAATAATCCAAGAATATTAAGAGCTCAATAAGACCAAGTATCAACGGTTGCACTTGTAATAATCGAATCATAAAGAAGAAAAAAACAAAGAAAAAGTAGTTAGAGATGTAAAGAAGAGATTATAAGAATCAGGTGACAGTGAGTAAAACAGCGAGGCAGGAAATATAAGGAGAAAAATTGAGTGAGTGAAAGAGAGAGAGAGAGAGATCCTAGATGTCATGTTACATCGATCATGTTGATTGAGCCCCTGAGGCGCAGGTCAGCGCGACTGCTTAGTGACAAATAGCGGTAGTATCAACGTTAGCAGCAGATCGGCGCTCTTCTCGAGGTGTAGCTGCGAAGAAAGTGAGGACAAGGGCGCGGGCAAAGAAAAAGAAAGGGTGAAGACAGTGAGCATCGCCCCTTGAGGGCTCAGAGCCGATGGCCCATAGCCCTCGAGGCAGCGATAGTGAAGGTTTTTGGAGCACTTTGAATTTTTCGCGAGCGCGTTTGTCTGGTGAAATTTGGAAGCTTATCGCGGTGCTGGATAGAACGACTCGTATCTTGGACGTCGTGCGTCGGCGTTCGGGGCTGTGAACGGACTACCACTGTAACGACCGATCGTAGCGCGCAGTCAGGAAGAGGGGCGAGGCCGCCGGGCCTGCGCCCCGAAACGAAGGCCAAACGCCATGTGACTTGTCTAGCTCGCGAGAGAAACTCCGAGGGTGCTTGCACGTGCGATGTGATGACCTGCGCTTTAGACTCTTAGCATGGGCTGCGCTTTTCTCACTTCTTTATGTGCAAAATCTAATTTCACATTTTGCCTTTGATCGTTTTATGTTGATTTGCACCCACTTGATTCTCTGTAATTATTTAAATTACATACAATCCGGACAAAAATAGATTTTGTGCAAAGATATTACAGTACACGTCGAAACTTTACTACATTATAGCACGTTCGTCCCTATTTATAACATTAGTTAAGCCTTATTATATTATCATATAAAAAAACTATTTCTCCACAAAAAATAATAACAATATATGATAAATAGGGTAAAAAGTTATTATATGGCTGTAACAATTAAATATTCATGAAAATACTAACCTTGAAATTTTTCATGGTAAATTTCATTAAATTGTGATCATTTTACTTGCGAGTTGCAATTATATAAAAGACGCTTTTGCTTTTGTGAAAATAATGAATCAAATAAAATTTTATGCACTCATCAAACACTACTTTTCGGGAAAAAAATACGTTAAACTTCAAAAATGACTAGCTTTATCTAAAACAATTAATTGTGAATAGTCTAGACTTAAATTTATCCGTACAAACATTATAATCATTCTGGATATCCAATGAGACAACTCTAGGAAATATAAACGAATCTACCGTATAAATTTGGATGACTGCAAAATAGAAGTGAAAGATAATTAACATCATAAAGATATCAGTAGAATGTGTTTGAAATATTTTATATGAATATTTAAAAATAAAAAAAACTTTAATTTCTCTAACTATTTTAAGTATTTTAAATACCGATAAAAAAACAAAAAATTGTATCTTCCTAAGTATTTTGAAATTTATCAGAAATTGCTTTACAGATTAAATTATCAATTTTTGTTAATTTGAAAAGTAATTTTAATCTAATTGATTTTTTTATATCTAAATTTTTTATAAATCCTCTTACAAAATATCTTATGACTATATGTTATGTATTCATATTATATAAGTATAAGTATAGCCAGCTCTAATAGTGTCATCATTTTTCAAAATTTTTAGTAAATCAGTCATTGGCATAAAACTCTCGATTTGTTTATTTTATATAGTTAATTATAATATTAACTAACATTGTTGATACATGACGTTTCAATGCATTCTATGAAATAAAATAAAAATTTTGTAACTTTAAAAATATTTGTATTGGAATTAATACTTATATTTAAGCAAATTATAAGAAATAATTTATATAACTATTTATATGCAGTAAACAGAAAAATGTTATATATTATATTTTTATATAAAAGTGATTTAACCGACTAAGGTATTTAAAATAATTAGCTTAACAATACACACCATTATGCAAAATATTATTTGATTGAAAAAAGAAATACGTCAAGAATGAAAAACTAAAAAAGTAGAGTTAAAGTTCGTAAAAGCATACATGGATCGTATATTGATCTACACACATAGATGTGCACCTAGTTTGTCAGCTACAGCTTTTTACCAAAATTAAGCGACCATGTCTTGTATTTATTTTGCTTGCATTATATACATTTTAATACCTGTAAACTAAAACTTTAAAATATGCTAAATTTTCTGTACTATCAATATTTACAACTCAATGATGAAATTTTTGGAATAAAAATTTTATATAATAAAAAATGCACGATGGCAGTATAAGCTTTGTTTAAATCATTTGTTGATTCAAAAACTTGAGCATTTTACTTATATATATATATATATATCTTTTATAAAAATATTACACTTACGTTTGATCTAAATGATCATTAAATTCAATTAGCACTTATAATTGTACTAAACAGAAAAGTTATTTATAGCATTCAGTTTCGATGAAACCATTTTTTTATTCGCTATAATAATTTTGTTAAGAATTTTGAATACTTGGTGATCATTTCTTTAATACAAAATTAAATATTTAATAATAATTACAATTTATAACGTAGTAGAACATAATTTTAAAAATATTCTTAGTTTTCAACCTAATATATATAAACATATTAGGTTGAAAATAATATTAATGTACATATATGAAAGATATAGTGGTCATGTTTTATCATATAGTATTCAGTTATGAATCAAATAAAAATCAAATAATACATTAACTATCAATTAAGTCTAAATAAACAAATATAATATTTTTGAAATGTTTGAAACGTTTGAAAACGTTTATACCAATAATCCCTGTTATTTTATAACATTGAAAATGAATATATTTTAGACAATCCAAATAATAATTCTTATAAAATTCACTTATTATTATACTAAATATTGCAATCTTAAAACGAAATTTATTTATACCTTAATAGGTTACATTATATTAAATATTGAGTACAGAAATAGTATTTGGAAATATTATTGAAGCTATTTAAAATATTAGAAGAGAACCAAAAATAATAAGCCGAGTGAACATAAAATATAACAATAGTTGTAAAATATATAGTTATCACTCCAGAACTATCTCATCTATTTCTCTCAATTTGAATTGTATTATGATAATTAAGCAAATTAATCAGTATTTACAACATTCTCATTTAGTCGTTTATAGATTTATTCTTAAAGCTTAAGACTAAAGACAATCAAGGGAACTTGATATTATTACCATGATATTAAATTAAAAGAAGAGATAGTATTAGAGCCTTTACTTCAGACAAAGAAGGTCTACGACTTATTATTTAATATTAAATTGAATAATGTTATAGTAATATAACTAATATAGTATGTACTAATAATAATTATTGTAAAGTAGCAGATATTTTATAGAGTATGCTGTATTAGATAAAACTAGAAATACTGAGCTTCATTACATTGTAGTCAGAGAAGTTGTTAACCAAAGACTGCATAAAATTCAACTTAGTACATCATAATAATCAAAGAAACTATTTGAAAAAATAGATCTACTATACCGATCAAGACTTTCAACGTTGTATAATTATTATTAATTATTGAACGTAAGAAACATTGTATTGCAGTTGAATGGTAGTACTCACATGGGCGAAAGTTATCAAAGCTGTGGTGGAGTTGGTCGAAATTTAGCAGCAGCTCTCATAAATCTTGGGATGGTCGATACGAAACTGTTGAGTGTAATTGGAGATGATGAAGCCGGAAAAGCAGTCATTAATAGTCTCGGATCTGCAGCTTTGACTGTTCATACTGTGCCTGATATCGACACTGCCAGGTAAGTAGTACTATATATTATATTTAAAAATACATTGTTGTGTTTCAAATTTTTATTTAACAAACAATAATAACTAAATAAATATAACAAGTTGCTACGATAAACCACGACATACGCGCTGACAGTCTTACTTTCTTATTGAAATTTCAGTTCGAGATATGTCCTTGTTGCAGCTCAAAAACAATAAAGTGTAAATAAATATATTCAGCATTTTTATAAATAGAAAGAACGTTTATTTGATATAGTTTCTGCTTATAACCTTCGACCTCGAAGATTTGACGATGTAGCCACCCACATCATTCGCATGCACATCTTTCCCCATTACATAAAATATACGATTAACAAGTAATCTTCAATAAGTGCTATTTTTAGAAAAAAATCTTAAAAAAAAATTCTAGTACATATCTATAGTATAAGTGCTTTTTCTAAATGCACTTATACTATAAAAAGATATATACTAGAAAAAGCTCTAATACAATCACTTTTTTAGAAAAAAACAAAAATTAAATAAAAATTCGATAACGAAATAGCTTATAAAAAATACATTCGCAAACCTTAAAACAAATTAATTGAGTAAAAGATAAAAGTACTTCAACAACAACACTTTTTATATATTTATATAAAAAATTAAAATTTAAGCGAAAATTTTAACATCTTAAACAGTAAAAAATGACTGTAACGCCTGTATATTTTTTATATAATAATTTGGAGTATTTATATAAATACATGTATGTAAATATTTCTCAATTTATTATCATAAACTCGTTTATCCAAATTTAACTTAAATTGATAATTTACAATTTTATGTTTACAATAGAATTAAAAGCTCATAATACAAAAAATAAACTATAATTAGGGAATATTTTTCAGAACAATAGTGTCAACATTTTTGGAAATGTTTACAGTTACTTAATAATTTTAGTTGAATTCAAAAGCTCTTTGTAGATAGGTTTAATGCACTATGTTGCTAAGGCTTCGTCTTGAAAGACATAAAACGGTAAAAGATTTCCAGCTGATTATTCGAAACAAAGATATAGATAAAATTCTGTTAGTTGAAAAACATGATAAACCTATGAAATATTTGAAATTTTCAAAATTTATGAAATTTAAATACTGAACAAAATAATATAATTTTATATTTAATTTTTGATATGTAACTTTAAAAAAGATTATGTAAATTAATTTCTTTTAATATATTCGAAAAAAAATAATTAGCTTAAAGAAAATGTAAGTTTTTGTTATATTATGCGCATCAGCATTAAATAATTGAATTCGAGAAAAACATGTTTATTATTTTATATATTGCACCAATTATTAATGATGCCTTTCATGCTAATAACACTTAGTTTTCACGCTGAATCTTTAAAACTACGTCACAAATACATTTTATAACTAGGTTACTATTAAAACAAAAGCAAAAGGAAAAAATCGATTGTTCGAACATAATAATTTGATTTTCCCACCTAATTACTTAAGAACCGAGTAAAACTTGATAAAATATATTAAAAATTTGTTGAGAGAATTTTTGCGTGATAAAATAATAAAAAACGCATGAAAACTGAGTTTAAAAAACTAATAATTTTACTTTTTTGTAGTAACAAAAGTCAAATTTCAACACTTATGGTTCCCATAAAACTTAAAATTTAATTGAATACATTCTTATTTATATTGAATAAGATCAAATAAAAACATTATTCCAGAAAAAGAAAATTGTACATACAATAGTTGATAATGAAATTATTTTTATCATTTTAAGACAACAACAGTAAGAAAAAATTAGGTAGTACAAATATCTTTAAATAAATGTAAGCAATATATGTTAAATTAAATATGTTAAAATTAAAAATACACTAGATACAATCTTAAAAATGAAAATATCTTATCGATGAATAAATAATTACAATGAAAATTATCAAATGTTATAAATTGTAATAATTGCTTGCTTATTATATTTTTGCTTATATAGTAAATTTGTATTATGTAAGTGTATATATATAATCGATAAGCGATTTATCTACTAAGTAACAAGCAAGTTTGACAAAATGTTAGCTATATCCTTATAGATAACTATGAATCCTTTTTCATATTTCTTTTAGATACACAGCTGTAATCGATAGTAAAGGAAACTGTTGTTTCGGTATTGGTGAAATGGATGCATTTATGAAAATTAATAAGCGATTCCTTCAAAAAAATTTAGATATTTTTCAAAATATTCCTCTTTTAGTGATGGATGGAAATCCACATTTGGATGCAATGAAATTTGCTTTAGATATTGCAGTACAATACCAAATACCAGGTTTGTAGGCAAATTTTTTTATTTACCATCCCAACAATTCTTATATATTTTATTTTAATTTTCGATAAATTGTAAATATATAATTTTGTTTATTGTGAAGAAAAGTTTATCGAAAATATTTAAGTTTTTATCTTTCATTACATCAATTATGATTGTTTATTTGAATTTCTATAGTATATATTTGAATTTGATTTTTAACTACTTATTGAATATTCTAAGTATATTAAGACTCAAAATATTAGAAGCATTAAAGTAACTTACATTTTCGTAAAAAATATTTAAAATATTTACTTAAAATAGGTTTCTTAATTGAGAGAAATTTTAGAATTAAAGAAACAGACTAAAATTAGAGAAAGCATCAGTTAGTTTATTGTATAAAATTATAAAGGCATTTATTTACATTATATTGTAAATTGTTCAGAGAATAGGAATAATAAAAACTAAGATTCTTAAATATATTGATATATTACTTTTAATAAATAAAAAATATATATCTAATTGTATTTTAGAGCCTTATTACTGTCAAATCATATTATTAGACTATAAATTCTATATTTTAAAAAATGACATAACTAAAAATTTTTTTTTAAAAAATCACGTTTGTAAATATAAATCTTCTATTTTAACTTTAATATATTTCTAATTAGTAAATATGAAATATAATTTGTGCATTACTCATAGAACATAGTCTAACATAAAATATTATATTTTATTCAGTAGTAGTGGATGGAATAAGTGTTGTACTTTAGTTAATTTTAATACAATGTCACTTTTTATCTTCCAAATATATGATAATTCATTGATGAACGAAACCTAAATTTTCAAGTGATAATAATGAAATATTTTCTAAATATAATTTGTACGTTGTAAGCCATGAGTTTGAGGATTAGGCTGCATTTGCATTACTAAATTACGAGATTCTCTGCGTCTTCTGTAACTTGAGCGAGCATCAAAATACAGAAAAAATGCTCCAATTGTATGGAACATAAATGAAATAACAGCTAACCCATATGACCAAGATAAATGATTAAAATTTGGGTACATCATCCAATCTCTCCTCCAGCATTGACCTCCAAAAATTGAAACAGCAAGAAATAATAATGCACCTAAAAGTCATGATCTTTTTAATATATTGATGTAAGATTTCTTATTAATCATATATTTTTTAAAATCTTAACTTACCAGCAATACAGTCACAAACACAGACAATACTTGACAAAAGCCATTCATTTTCCAACACAAATTTTAATGGAAATCTTATCAAAATTAATATAAGAATTGCTTGACCAAAAAAAGAAATTAAAAGAGCTAAAGTAACAAAAGCTTGTACCACCATCAACCATCCAGGTAATAACCATTCTCGAATAACATAATATTCTTGGGAGAATATGTGATGACAGCCATTAAATAATTTGTCAAACTGATAGGGTGGATAACGGAAATTCTCAAAGCAGTATTCCCACAATCCCATATGCTTAAAGCTACTAAACGCTTCTACATATGATTGTATCCAGTAAGGGCTACATAAAATCAATGTAACCATAAATACAGCTTTTAAATCATAAAAACATTTTAATCGAATTCTTACCTAGTAAAAGACATTACAAGAAGTACACCTGCTGCATAGGTGATCACTCCTCCAAACACAACAGCATCTACATAATATATGTTGTAGTCACATAGGTTAAGTTTTGGAGATTTTCTACAAATAATTATATTTTTACTTACTAGATGCCTTAGGATAATCCAACATATTCGAAAGTATATTTATTAAATATTTTATATCCGTACTAGAGTACGGATCAAACAATAGTTCTTTAATTGTATGCACGTCAAAATTGAGAAATTGTCAACAACTATTGTGACCACGCCTTACACGTAATTTAAAGAGGGTTAATCTTACTTGTAAAATGACATTTATTTCGTTTACAGTTTATACCTGTAGGGGGCAGCTGTTTAGAACGTTTCAATTGAGTTATTAATCACAAATATTAAATAAGAGAAAACTAAATTATTATTATTATTCGATTATTTTAAATGTTGAAAACTTTAAAAATTCCTAGCTTTTAATATTTTCTAATTATGATTAGGATTAATATGGAATAACGATGGAACTTATATAATAGATATGAATGTTTATTTTTAAAAATCTTATATAACAATATAAAGATATTTATAAATAATGGTATTTACTAATTATTAACTGACTTAAGTTTCATACTAATATCTATGGACGGATAATAGTTTAAAATACATATACAATTGTTCATAGAAATATCATTGTGAACAAATTTTTATAATGCAATTAAAAGTAATTTTACAGTAAGCTCCTCTAATACATTTTATTGGATGGAATTGTTAGATATATTTCATAAATACTTATTTAGAAATGTAATTCTTAAGCTATTTTAGGTATGAGATTCAAGTGGAAATTGTGTTTGTGATTCTTTAAGATTCTTTCTCTTTTTCCTTTGAATATTTGATTCAACAAGGAAAAGAAGACTGGCAATGAGTCCTAAAATACTTCCAATAACAGCTAATGCAAATGACCAGCCTAAGTAATTATTAATATGGCCAGGCATCCAGCCATCTGCATTTCCAAGGCACGCAAATATGATAACAGAGATACATCCGCAGATACTTCCAAATACTAAAAGAGCTCCAATAGATATAATAAGATGTATATAGTGTTTTTGTTCTGGATCCCAGCAGGTAGCATAAAGTACCGTTAGACCCAATGTTATTAAAAAAGCCAAAAAACAAATTGTAAAGAAAAACTGTGTGGCTACCATAAAAGCTGCAAAATAATAAAGAATAAATTAAAACCAATATATATTCTTTCAAATGAAATCCTTTCATAGTGAATATTAACTGTTTTAAACTTTTATTTTCCTTACCAATATATAAATATTTTTACAATATTTGAGAAAAAATTAAACTTTTTCAACCTTTTCATTGTTAGTTTGATACTTTTAAATTATATCAAATTTGAATCATAGGTATATTTTTTATTGCAGAAGATTTGAATATTAATATTATAAAATGATATCTAATGCTTCTTTATATATACTGTTGAAATGATGTTTTTTAAATTTTATTTAATGTAATAGTATTATATTAATATTAATGAAATATTTATAAATGATAATAAAAATATTTTTTAAAAAACAAGATAAACTTCAGATGGAAAGGAATAAACCTACGTGGTAAAAGGAAGCCTCTTATTTCTGAATATCCAGTGGTAAATGGGTCATAAACCCATCTACAGCCAACAAAGAAGCGTCTTGGAGCATCTGCTTCCATAGGGTTTGGCAGTGATCTAAAGCAATGTCTCCAGAGGCCAAGCATATCCAACTGTGCATTAGTGATACGATAATCACTTACTAGCCAAGCGGGCGTACCAAAAGCAACGCAAACGCAAATTAGGGCGACAAGAAAGATTCCAATGCCGATATTCCCAGCCAAGCTTCTTTTCTTCATTTCTGACGGTGGCGTCACTGATGCTGATAACTTTACTTCTTCGTAGTGAATATCCCTTGTGTCAAACCTCTTGTGTCAAATTCTATACAGATTCATCGACAACACGCTGATTGAAAAAAATCCCACATGAACCACACCCAAGTGCTTGACCTAACATCAACTACTCACACTTGTTCGCACGTTCACTCTCTTTTGCTAGTCTTGCAAGTCTATGCCCTATGTGATTCTTATGTTTATTTTTATATGCGAGCATTATGGGCGTTACTGAATCTAACCTAACCCAAATTGTATGATTCATAATGCAAACTGTCCCCTGTACTACTTCACTAAGATAATGGATAATTATTAGTCATTAATTATGCTTTACATAAAGGTTTCACTTTTTTTACTTTAAAAATCTTTTCACAATTTGAATTTCGATTATTTCTGTATGATAGAAAATTCTTAAATAAGATCAATATTAACAAGTAGAGAGTTGAAAACTCATAACCCCATTCTCTTTTTCACCGATGTTAATATGTAATTACATATATATTCATTTCCTGTATATCTAATCGGTAAACTGATAGATGTAAGAAAATTGAATAACAAATATTCTTAATTAATGCATGTGTCTATTAGTTTTGGTTTTTAATGTAGCTGAAATATGTACTTAATTATTTTCCTTTTAAAATACGTATATCTAAATGTCTATTTTATCATGTTCCAAGTTATAAAAGCATGTAGATTTTAAAACTTTTTTATTAAATAAATTTAATCTAGCAATTACATTGAATTACATTCTGATTTATATAATTTTCTTTTTTTACGTTTGCTTTATAATTATTTCTTAACTTGCACTTCTACATGATGTAATAACATAATGATAAATCAATGTTATGTGTATAGTTTTTAAGAATTTTTCCAATAAATTTTATTTATGTTAATAAATGTTAAACGATTTTATCGTTTAAATTTTTTCATTAAATTTTGATAAATTGGGGGCACAAATCTAGTTTTTTACAATTATCAAAGCTTGCAAAACAAATGAATTTTTTTCTTATTAACGAAAATTTGGTGATGAAAGTAAAAGGGAAGATAAAATAAAGAATGACTGATTTCTCTAAATTGTTGTCAAAGCTAAAATGACAAGACATGGATCACATGAAAAAATATAAAAGAAAAACGAGTGTCCGGTTCACACCTATTTGAAGATCGATACACTTTCTTAGTAACTTCAGATAATGACGATTTTTTTTCTGTACAACTTTTGCATTTAACTTTGTTTAATTATCATCTGAATGGCTAATATACATTATTTTCTTATTTTAAATGCAACTGAAATTACATTTCTCATTTATGTATCATTCTGTTATTACATACCCACAGATATTATGCCTTATCGATGATAAACAATATTCAATACATTCTTAAAATAATTCATCAGTATTAAATAAACGATACAAATATAAACATTAATTATAAAGCAGAATTAATGCAGATTTTGAAATTTGAACATAGATAATAATGAATAAATTAACTATTGGTATTATATTAAAAATTAGAAGGTATTTAATACATACTATTTTTCCTAATACATACATAACTGACAGATATTTACTAATTTTTCAGTCATATTTCCAATATATCGTAGATATTATTTTGGACGGATTACATTTGCTTTCTTATATTTAAGATACATACATTGAAGATATGAATATTTCTTTAAAATAAAAGTGACATGTAAAGATAATTTTATATGCTTATTACCTTTATAAAAGACCAAATGATAAAATATTTAAAAAATAATAATTTTTAAAATATCAAATAATTATTACGATTAGCTATTTCTTCTATTTTCATTTGTCATTGTTTCTTAAAATATACAATTATATAAATAAATTTTATCCAGCTCTACTGTAGTTATACAAATTCATAAAAATATATAGTCTTCATTTATTAACATTCAAGGGTGTTTCATTCTAAATAGAAGTGTGAGTTTTGTGTTCTTCTCCTAATATTCGTTCAATTTTTTTCTTAAATCTTCGAGCCTCTATTAAGAAAAGAATACCAGCAGCCAATAATATAAAGCTACCTACTACAGCTAATGCATAAGACCAACTTATATCATTATGTTCCCAGTTAGGCATCCAAACCCTACCATCACCTCTGGCTCCAAATATAATTACTGCAATAATACCACAGATGGCAGAAAGTGTCAAATTTGCACCAATTGCCCATAAAAGTAACTGATATTTGTTGTGTTGTCGAGAGCAACAAGTATACAAAACAGTTAAAAATCCCCCAATCAACAGTAACGTCATACACAAAGTAAAGAAAAACTGAGTTGCCACAAAGAAATCTGGCAATAGAATATCATGTATTATATAATATTCTTCTTCAAAAACCCACCAACATCCATGAAATCTTGTATCATATAAATGACGGATGTCTTGGAATCCATTAAAACATACTTGCCACAATCCTAAATATAAACACAATTAACTATTATTTTAATTAAATAAATTTAAAAAATTACATAAAAGATTTAATTCAAAGTTTGTTTAAAGCATTAATATATATATATATATTTTTTTTTTAAATAAATATCTAATTTGATTTTGAATTATATGTTCTTTACATTGTTAAAAATATTAATTTATGATCTGAAAAATAATATAAATAAAATTTTATTTAAAGTTTTAATTGATACAAAATCAGTATCCCATAAAAATAAATAAAAATAAAGCTCTTAAATCTTGAAAAATTATACATTATTAACATTGAATTTCTTACAAATAGTTTACTTACATATATTAATGTATGTATTACTTGTATTTCTATTTTACAAACTACAATATAAATTTTGTATTTAACATTTATTAAAATAAGAAATGAAAGAAAAATAATAAAAGTTATTTAAAAAGAAAGACTAACATTGTTAGATTTTATTAATATTAATGATATAGTTTAATCAACTAATAAACATCATATATTTTATACAACATTTATAGAAAAATAAACTTTTTTAAATGTGAAAATATATTAAAAAAAAAAATGACAGATCTACGTACCAATTTTTATGAATTTTGGGTTCTCCAACTTGCCATCAGTTTGTAGCCAGTTGGGTGTGGTGAAAGCAATTACGACTAGAATAAAAGCTAGAATAGTACATCCAACTGCAGTTTTTCCTGTGCGTGATTTACTCATACTCACGTTATCACACACCTTTTTTATAAATTATTAAAAAAGTTTGTTTATTACACTTATTGATAAAATAACAACAATGATCAATAAAATAATAAAACTCTTATTACTAAATATTTGTTCAATACTTGTTATAACGGAAGACACGGAGCGACACTATACAAGGCACTTTTTGTCGCATGCGTAGTAAAGATCTCAAATTACTGGACCTCGCAAACCGCGAGATATGATTACGAATTATATAGAGTACTTCAAAAAGTATCAAAAGTACAATATTATTTCTCAAGGAAATATGTATTTTGGATGTTCTGAACTATTTTTATAATAACTTCTTTAATATAAGATATAATACTTTATTTTTAATGTACCTTCAAGATAATTATTTACTTTAAGATACTTTAAGATATATACTTACTTTACTTTCAGATATGTATGTATAATTGATTATATTCTCTGCAAATGTTCATTATTTTTTGTAATTTATTTATGCACTATATACATACAAATATAGAAGCAAAAAAATATGTTAATAATAAAGATCTTTATTTTTCGATTCATCGTTGATAAATTTTTTTTTTGGATGCCATAATTCAATCTTAAAACTTCGTAAGGATAAACAGATCGTCGATTTTCTATTTATTAATTAAAAATGGAGCTTTATTATTTTTTACAAGAATTGTTCTATATCTAACTCGTTTCTTTTCTATGCCTATAAAATACTAACTTGTTTCATAAGAACTTTGATATATTAGAACCAGTCGAGTTTAAAACCATCTCTGTGTAGATATGATTTTCATTAAGCATCATGACAGAAGAAAGTTATTTGGAAATTTTATTAGTAAGTTATTTTATTAATTATATAAGTAACTTCGAAGTGTTCTAAATAAATTATCTATTTTACTGTTTTAAACATGTTTGTTTAGAGAAATCTTAGAATTCTTCTAAATAATTTTCAACTCAATATGCACATCTATTATAATATTAATGATAATTTTTCTAAAAAGATGTGCATTAATATTCAAATTAACTTTATAAGTATAAAGTTAAATAAAAAAATTTTCTTTGGTTTTACAAAAATACACACTTTATATATCGTTTATATTATAAAATATATTGATTTAGATTCTACCAAATATAAAAAAATTGTATATATTCTCTTTACATAATTTACATTAATAATTTCATACATCTTCATTTATAAGTCGTGAACAAGGCATAAAAGTAAAAAGTAACATGTGCTGTGCATTCCAAACAAAATATTTATAAGATTTTTTTTTTGTTTGTTTTACCTATTTTATAGAGGTATAATTTAATATAATACTATATATTACAAATTACTGTAATATTGCAAGATTAGAAAATATGAATTTAATGCATTATTTTCTTTTAAATTCTGTTTAAGAATTAAACAATTTTATACGAAATTCTTAAATAATTCATATTTGAATTAAATATATTATAGTTAAAAATAATTAATACTTAAATATATAATAATAGTATACTTTTAGATTCCAATTGGAAAATAGATAATTTTAATTGTATAAACCTATATATTTTACAGTTTGGTATGAACCAACAGATGTTCAAAAAGTACTAAAAATATTTCAATGTGGTTCACCATGGCAAAATGCATTATATTTCATATCGCCTAATGTAAATGAACTAATGGCAATAGCAAAGTATTTAGAAATATCAATACCAACCAAAGAATCAAATATTGATTTTGAGGTCATCAAAAAAACTTCAGAACTTTTAGTTGACTGGATACCTGTTGTCATAACTACTTTAGGTGCACAAGGAGTATTGGTAAAAAATTTAGTTTTTTAATAATTATTATTGTCAATTAATAATATACTTCAAATTTCTTATTTTTAAAAATCAAATCTTTAATTTATATTTATAACAGGTTGCTAGAAAATCTTCAGAAAACGAACTTTTTCTTGATAAAAATAACAATTCAAAAACGAAACAAAATGGTGAGATTAAATCTCGATTGTATCCTCCTTTAAATTTTGATGAAGAAATTGTTAATGTAAGTGGTTGTGGTGATTGCTTAGCAGCTGGAATAATTACTGGGATTCTCAAAGGATGGAATGAATTTAATTGTATATCTCTAGGTCTTCATGCAGCAAAACAATCTCTTATTTCGTATGAAACTGTTCCAAATACACTGAAATCATTGCCTAAAATTCAAAGCTATTACAGTTTTAATATTTAGAAGTGTGAAGTTTTTTAGTAAATGATGAAAATGACTTATACATAAGTAACAGAGATTTATAAATAACAATATATTTTGTATTATAATATGTCTAAAAAATAAAATTATGTATTCAATATATCTAAATATAATCTTCCATTAATAATTATTATTTATCAACTACAGTACTAACCAAATTTCACATTTAAATCAATTGTCTAACTTAATAGTAAAGTAACAAATAAGTTTCTTCAAGTTATTTTAAACCCGATATTTGGTATTCTCTTCTATTTTTTAGAGTGGACCTTTGCTCCATATTTTTCCACAAATGCATGTACATCAAATTTTCTTTTACAACCTTTGTAATTCATGTAACGAATCTTACCAAAAATTGGTCGTTCTTTCCAACCATGATCATGCACACCACATATTGACCACATACAACCTTATATAAATAAAGTACTTAAAATATTAACTATATAATAATTTTATTTCATTGCACATTTATAAAATAAATAAATGACCAAACCTACGAATCCATTTGGATCCCCTCCATCAATGCTATATTTATCATTTAAGTAGATAGACCATTTCAATCCATCTTCCGGTGTTTTAGTCCACTCTAAAAATTTTTTAGCCCAGTACATTCTAAGAAAACCATGAATTTTTCCTTCCTTTATTAATTGAATTTGAGCAGCATTCCACAAATCATCATGTGTTAATCCTTTTTCAAATTCATTTAATGTATATAAATAATCTCTTGTATCATTACTATTTTAAATGAATCATTTAAAATATATATCAGCAATGTATTAAAAAACTAGATTGATATTTTTTATAACTTTTAATTCCATTTTATAATTTATTTCTTAAAAATCTTACCGATGTTGATTTAATGTCTCTCTTGCCCATTTATAAGCTCCTTCAATATTATTATAATTTGAATTATAAAAACAAAAATTGTCACTGAGTTCTCTGCGAATTATTGCTTCTTCCATGAAAGCTTCTACTGACTCCTTATACTGACTTTTATATTTTATAATTTCTAAAATACATCTCTGAACAGAGATCATACCAAAGTGAAACCATGGGGATAAATTACTCTGAGTACTGAAAACTGGATTATTTCGATTCTTGTTGTAATATTTAAGTCGATTATTGATAAAATTTTCAAATTCTACAATGCCATTTTGATATCCAGGTTGTGCCCATGTAATTTTATCTACTGTTCTATCAAATAATGTATTGTTCAATACTGTATCCCATTGATTCTTATAAAATTTCTGATTAGATATGTATGGATGTTTTATTACAGATGGAAATTCTGTAAGAAACTCCCCTAATTTTGAATTTATTTTCTTTCTGATAGTACGTGCAGAATATTCTAATTTTTCAGAAGTAACCCAACAAGGAACAATATTATGGGCATCAACCTATAATTTATTACCAAATATTATATAATTTATGTGTGCTTAAAAATCATATTAAATATAAAATATTAGATAATCATTTTATTTTATTTTATTATATTATACCTGACAGAGTGGAATATTTTTACGAAGTTTTTTTTTTATATCTTCTATCCAAAATAAAGGTAGTTTTAATGGAAAGAAATCAGTTATAAGTGCTCCTATTTTATATTTATTAACAAAATGTATAATCACAATATTTGGTTCACCATATAGAAGATGAAAATTAATATTTAATGCTTTACATTCTTCATCAACTTCAGATAATGCTCCTAATAAAAATTTATAATGGCGTAATGTTGCATTAAGAAACTTTGGAAGTATACAAAAACATACATGTAAAGGAACTTCATTTTTTAAAGCAATTTTTTGTGCAAATAACATAGCCCAATTATCTAAGAAAATATTCAAATGTTTGTTATAACTTATTGTAAAAGTTTATTATTTATATCAAAAATATTCTTATAAAAATTTGATATAATGAATGATACCTTGAACTCTAATATCTCTAAGCATCCAATAAACAATTCCTTTATAATTTAATGGTACTACATCTATGTCTGTCAAAATCCTTACTCTTTTCTTGTTAAATTTAAATGCCATAACAGATTCTCCATTCTAGAAAAAAAGTGAATATTTTTATTTGAAACAATTTTTTTTTTCATAAGTTACAATAACTCACTTCTTTTCTTTGTTCTTCTATTTTTTTCACTAAATTAGTTTTTAATTTTTCAGATGCTGGCTTAACCATTTTTTAATCTATAACTTTGAAATTCAACAAATTAATTTACAATTGTTTAAATAATTAAAAAATTTATATTATTTTATATTAAATTAGATTATATTTATAATTAAAACATTCTATTTATTACTTTAATATTTAAAACTTATTAATGTACTATATAAAAATTTAAACAATATTTTACTGATTTAAGACTAAACTATAATTTATAATCATGTTTTACAATGATTAAATTAAATTACAAAAAACAAAGACAAAAATTAGAAGATATTCATTACTTTTTAAATTGTTATAATCTTTTTTTAAATAGATCATGAACATTCAAGGTCCTTGAAACGGAATATCAATTTGTATATTAAGTTTTAAGGTTAAATTTGTTGAGTAATATCTAATTATAACAATAAAAATAAGAGCAGGTTTACTTTATGATAAATTTTATATCTATTCCACAAAAACAACAAAGACTTTTTATTTTCAAGTTAACAGTGAAATCTTACTAAATTTTTATACGCTACAATATTTTAAAGAGCTTAAACTTTGTAAATACCACGTAATTGCAAATAAGCCAGAAAACAAAATTACACGTATCAAGTAAAGTAAGAGCTATAAGACAACATAACTATAATTAGTACACATAAGTTTATGCAATGTATATTAGAAACATTGATAAATATGATGCAATTGTAAAAATATATTAATAATTTCGATATATAAATTATTAAAGATTTTATCTATAAGTATGGTACATATGTGTGTATGAGGTGACATATGCTTCAAGGGGCTGAAACAAAGGTAATATAAATAAAACAGTATTTATAATATTGATATTGTAATATAATTTGATAATTTCAAATGACGCTCCAAAACGATTCGCCCTTCTCTTCCAAGAATCGCTACCACCACCACTCTTATGTGTTTCTTAGGCTTTTGACTCCTGTAACGTCTAACCGAATTTTCTCTCCGCTTGCTCTAGCTACAATTTTAGTTACGATTACTAAATAAAACGAGAATATTTATACAATTTCAAAATTAAAGAATTTTCATTATTTTTCAATGTTAATATTTTGTAAGGTGTTTCGTAGCTTAGATACTGCTGACTTCGTTAAATAAATATTCAATTAGTCACAACTGTTTATATTTAAACTATTTATATTTAAAAACAATAATCAATGTAGAACAATTTAATGTAATAAACTTAATAACAATAATTAATATACTAAAATTCACGATAAGTAAATAATTTTTTAATGAATTGTTAATTTGGTAATTATTATTTATATATTGTATGATTTTGAATATATTTTAATATATTCAAAATATATTCAGTTAAGCGTTTTAGTATGTACATATAATAAGATAAGTTTATTGAATCCTTTATTTGTGTACTTAATATTTAGTATTACTATTATTACAGATGATTTGTCACTTGTTCATGTAAAAACTTTGAATGATAGCCACTGAGAGTATGGGTATAAAGATAAAGGCAATTCCGTTTAAAAGGTTAATCTGTTTATTATGAGAGTTGTTTAATAATCGTAGGATCGAGTATTCGAGTCGGATGACGGACTTCAAGAATGAATGACGAAATAAGCAAGAAGACAGGTGGAAAAACAAAACTCAAAACAAGTCTTAAAGAGCCATCGACCAAAAACAAGTGGTTAAGAGTATCTGATATTTTATTCGTGTTATTTTATATTTTCGGTGTTTAGGCCTTTCAGTGCCTTTTGCCGAATATACATTCCAGTTTTAGTAGTGAATGACCTCTGTTCTCTGAATGTGCATTTCCTCGTAGTGCGTTCTGAGCTTAGAGTAACGACCTCGGATATCTAACGTGCGTATTCTTTTATAGTGCGTTCGCTGTCATATGACACTTTACCCATACATAAATATTTTTATTTATACTGTTGAATATGATTTTTAGTTCATCAATCAACGCTATAAACTGAATAAATAAAATTAGCTTTATAAGATAAGAAGAGGACTGGTACATCAAGTTCTCTGGACACTATCGATATTAAAACAGTATTTCACAGTATAAACAACAATAATACGTTTGCTCTCAAATAGAATAATAATCTATTTTCATGTCTGTATGTGCTTAGTTCCCGTCGATATTTCGAAAAAATTGCCGGATTCTCCAGGCTCTCTTATAAACGCTGTTGAACATAGTTGGTGTAAACATGTATTAAGTCTGTACTGTAACTCAGGCTCAAAACCGACACTAACTTTCAACACTTCTTTCGTGCCCTTATTCGGCGTTAATAATACATGCATTTTTACTTATACCAGTCTTTTTTTGACGTACAGACAATCTCTCTATCAACTGCATATATAAAAATAGTTCAAGTAGTTATAATAATAACACAAACAGTTATTGTTCATACGGTTTCGCCGTTGGCGAATGTTATCAAAAGAAGCAAATGTTATCAGGCAGTATATTTTTCTCAATAAATCCAAACCAATGAAAACGATTTATACTCTATGGTGATAATTAATTTATTTTGCAAAAACTATGTTTTTGTTGAATAACTGAGTCTTTAAGTTCAATTGGATCGTACAATTGTGCGATTTCGGATAAAATTTTCTTTTTGTAATTTGCTCTTTATCGTTATTTTGCGTGAATTTACAATCTGATCTGATATGTGATTATAATATATTCCTAAAATGGTTAATTAAAAATTTTTATTAATAAAGTTGAAATTTATCCTATCTTCAACAGTATTGTTCGAATAGTTTACTGATTTATTATGTGCGTTGGATTATTTTCGTGTGTGTTGTTTCAATTCATAACGTATAAGTTTAAGTTTGGCATTAACTACAATTTTTCAATAGTACTCAGCACAACCAAGAATCAAATTAAGTGGAATTGTTATATCAAAGTATTCTTCATTGCCAGTGATTGACTGTGGTTCTTCGATATTCAAATATTCAGCATTTTTAATTTATTTTTAACTTTGATTGAAAAAAATGCAACCCTTCATAAAACTAGCCAAAGCTACATTTATCAAACTCTGTAGTATCGATTTCATATTTTATATCATTAAACAAATAACAGATGGCTTTACAGAAAACAATAACTTCCATTATCTTATTATGTCTTTGCTTTTTCCCCAGTCGCTGTGTAGCTGCTCTTGTAACATTAATTGCCTTGACTATTCCATCAGTACCGCTAGCTATTTTACTTGTAGTATTTAAACCAATAAATCGTGGTATGACGGATGGTAAAAGTCAATCAAGTTTCGAAAAAGAAATATGATAGAATACGTAGAAATTTAAGGTTTCGTTTATCATAAACACTTTAAACGATGATATTTAAACGGCATTAATTATTTTATTTAGAGTTGAAGTAAATTCTTTTTACTTTTTCATGCGTTCTTTTACAATTACATACCCTTTTTTTACTGTAAGATTAATCGCATTTATAACACAGGCTACAACTTTTCACCAATATTATCATTACTCATGACGCGTTGCCATGATTTTTGCATGCTGTATTAGGAGGAATAATTCTTTAGTCACCGCGCGCAAAAAGTTAAACTTAATGCCATATTCTGAGTACTGATATCCAGAAATATGTAATTCATTGTAGTTCATTGATATGTTTTTAACAATACCACTACCATTTTTCCATGTGTATATAATAATTATTTAAAGTTTAAATTACAATTGATGCATGAAATATAGTTTCTTACTATTACATACTGTACTTCACTATCAATTATAATTTAAAAGCTGCACAATCAACATGGATTTCGAGGAGCAACCAATGAAGTTGGAAATTGAGAATTTGTCCTCTTTTGTAGAATAAGAAAAAAATAAATGATTTATTTTTTTTATTTCTGATTTACTGATAACATTCAAGTTGTATTCTATAGGCCATCTGATTGTGATAAACCAAGAACATATCACTCGTAACACGTCTTGATGGACTTAGATTTAAAAATGTGTACATTTACTAAACGTTGTTAAATCAGTCAAAATATAAGAATCTCCAGAAACTATAATTACAAATTTTTCTGTATGGAAAGACAGAAGTGAATGTTGATCTTTTTATCTACACCATTTATATGTGCATATTCCAAAATAGTTTGTAAATTAATTGATATTATTCCAAGTAGATGCCATAAACTTAAGACATGCGTACAATTATCATGTAAATTCAGATATATCTTTTATACAGTTTAAGAACTTATGTAAAAATGTTTAAAGGATTATAAACATAGTTTCATTATAACCGATAAAAAAACGATCAATAAATGACAGCAGGTAAAGAAAAGTTTGCAATAAATATAACACGTTCAGTATAGGCAGTACTGTTTGTCTTTCAAATCAGAAGCCCCAACACTGGTGAATACCAGTGCGATAAATATGTACTTGAATAGGTTACTAAAGAGCGATATGTGATTAGTTATAAATATAAAATTTAAAAATATGGTTGAATTAGTGATGATAGAAAATTAAATAATGAATTGAAAGCAATAGTTGAACTACTTAAAAAGATTAGTACAGTCCTTTAAAGCAGAATATTAAACTGGAAAATCAGTTAAGAATTTTAAAAAATGCAGCAATTAAATTCAACATGATGATTTTTCA
The DNA here is from genome assembly GCA_018907045.1 of Wiebesia pumilae. Taxonomy (NCBI): domain Eukaryota; kingdom Metazoa; phylum Arthropoda; class Insecta; order Hymenoptera; family Agaonidae; genus Wiebesia; species Wiebesia pumilae. The sequence goes on along the minus strand of JACCHZ010000133.1, from coordinate 1,476,452 downwards.
ATATTTGATGTAACTTTAAGGTTTGAAGATGCTGATAATACGTTGTCTAAAATATAAATATTTTTATTATACATATGAAGTTTGCAATAAAAATGACACACTTATGATTATAAATTTATCAATACGAGATTTTTTGCATAATGAAAAGGGAATTTGACCAAAATATAAGATATCTAGAAAAAATATGTTTCTGGATTATACAAATATATCTATTTTTATGATCAAAACAAATTAATTGATTGTATTCGATTACTTATAACTGAAAAATCCACCAGAATTCAAAAACAAGAATTGCGTGAAGATGATTATATACACTAAAGTCAAATATCGTTTTTAATTATTTTAAAATGACTGAAAATGTATTTGGATGTCAACTAAGTTTACTATAACTTATGATAACCTAGGACTGCCAGATCTTGGATTCTAAGTAACGAGTGATGGATAATGAGATCTAGAAAATAAACAACTGAAAAATGATGCAGCACCTAACGAACCAAATGAAGCAATGAATTTTTAAGTTTCAGTCATATATTTCGTTTAGAAGTGAACAGAAAAACAGTTCTTTTAGATAAGAGGAAAAGAAATTATTTAAACTATGACTTTAAATTATTAGAAATGAAATGATATATCAATTTAAAAATTAAAGAAAAATTAAACATTATTAATCAACAATTTGAAGGAAAAATATTGAATTGCAATAAACGATATGAAGAAAAATTGAATGATAATAATAAGTGATATGTAATAATTTCAAAATAAACAAAGAAAAATTTGGTAGTAACATTCGAAAAATAAAATGAAAAAAAAAATTAATTCAGTAGAATGAGTTGGACTTAGAATTTAAAATGACGAAAAAACAAGTTAATTATGAGTTTCATAAAGCAACTGTCATAATTTAAATTTCAAAAATTTAGGGTGCACATTTTAGATCTCGTCGAAACAGGGCAAGCAAATCTCGTTGAAATGTTATATTATATTATATTATGCATGAATAATTTAAATGAAACTCAAAATAAATTAAAAATTACATTGGTAGAATACTCTATCTTACATGAAGAACGTACACCAAAATATTTACAGACAGCCGAAGCAAAGAATTTTGCACTAAAAGTTTTCAGAACTTAATAAAGCAGAAGAAAATTACTTGCTACTCAATGTACAGTTATTTAAAAGTATTTATATGTGAATTCTTCAATAGAATGTTAAAGAATAAAATATGGATCCAATTTAGCTTCTAAGATAATTATAAATGGTTATATATTTTATAAAATTTAATACATTCCTATAACAATACAAAACAAAAAGCTATTAATATGAAGATTTAAGATGTTACATCTGCTAATGAAGCTCAGATACTAAAAAAATTCAATAAAGAAACTAGACAATTAAAAACAAAGATTAATGATAAAGTACGACTAAGTAAGGTTAAATAATTATTTAAAAAATTATTAAATCGATAGCTGATACCAATTTATATCAACTGATAGTTCAAGAAAAAGTTCGAGTAGTAATAACAATTCTTACATGTCATTTAAACGATTACAAAGATCAACCCATTATTGGTAACTTCTATGAAGAGGAACACAAAAAGTTGTTATCAAAATGTATATCTTGTAAAGATAATTCTTAAAAACCAACGAAATGGACTTTTTTTTAAACGGCCAAATTTAATAATTCACATAACAGATGGACAAATAATAAAATAATAATAATTTCTAGTTAGAAAATATAATTTTTTTCCAAATTTTTAAAAAAATGTACTTAATATGTAAATTATAAATTGTAATTTTAATTGTAAATTAAATTGTAAAAAAATTTAATAAAAAAATATTGTTAATGAATTTTTTTAAATAAGTATTATTTATATTGTAAACTAAGAAAATGAACATCAATTTATATAGATATTTTAAATCATTTATTGTAATTTTTTCTCATAATCTATTTACAAGGTAATAAATACAATAAATAAGTCAATAGAATTTTAATATTATTCTCGCTTAAGTATACAATAGATAACATATATTTAATAGCAACTTAATCCTTTTACCATAATAGTTTTCATCTTTTTCAAATACAACTGATATTCGTTTTGAAAAAAATATTTGGAAATCAGCTTCATTCTAGAGTATGGATTAAATTTGGTATTTACTACTCTCTTGTTTAAGCACTGTCTCCTTGTATGGTGTTTCTTTTTCCAAATTGGAGAGCCTCTTGGTTTGTAAGAAAGTATTACCTGGTATTTTGTTGAGCATATTTAATCCATCTAAAAAAATTAAATATTTAATTATTATTTTGTATATTAAAAAAATAATTAAATTAAAATATAAAAAAATCTTTTTTATACATAGTTTCTTATAATTTTACAAATATTGTTCTAAACTTTTATTATTGTTTTAACTTCCTTTTTGCTGCTTTTCTCATGTTGAGAGTTCAGATGAGTGACTATCCTTATTATGTTCATGCATCTACTTATGTAATTTCCTTTCTACTAATGTTGCCACCTCCATAGTTATACACCCCACCTCGTCAAAAAAAAAACGATTTCAGCCAACAAACATATCATATGATTATTAAATGTAATATTATTTAACGTTAAGTCTTTCGCAACTTTCACAGCCTTTTTTAACTCTTTTTCATTATGTATCTTTACTTACACTACTTTTAATACCAAGTTCAATAAAAAATAACATAGCGATATCAGTAAGCAATTCTAATTGGATTTTAGTAAACTTTAGCATTTCGTTCTATATCATACATAGGGTAGTATAGCAGTATACTGGAGTCTTTATACTTATAAATATCAAGCCTATATACTTTCAGACAATTATCTTGAGACAATCTTTAACTGTCAATTAGAGTATTCTCTAACAGTTTTTGTATCTACAGATTTGTTGCAAATTAAAATCATTGTTACTTATTTGATTATCATTCAGACTTTTATAAAACTGTCTCTCTATGATATTTAATATGTTAAGGTAAAATGTTAGTTTAAAGAATATATATAAAGCGGAAAGAATCAATAAATCTAAAATTACTATTACTACCTTCAATATATTTTGTAAGTGAAATATCCTTCTTCTTGGTTCAAGGTAGGAGTGAAATCTGTCCTTTGAATTTGCAGCTATTTCTTTAATGTATAAATGCGAGTCATAACCAATCAAGTTGTGAAAAATAATTGGTATATCTCGAAAATCATTACAGTTAATATTATGATCATTATGTGAAGGATCTCGGTATCTGTAACAAAAAATTCTTCAAATAGTTTTATATCAAATTAATTATTTCAAATTAGTTATAATTTAATGTAAAAAACTTACCAGCCTATTATATAATAGGGATCTCGAATATTCACAGAGTTTAGGGAAAACTTTTCTACATAAATATGACAGATATTACTACATTTAAATTTATTTTGTTCAAAAGTGATGAGATTTTTCATCACTTTAAATTTTTTAAACAATTTTTTTTTATAACCTAAAAAAACAGATTTCGCACGAATCAAGAAGCTACAGATTTATTCAATTGATTATTGTCTATATGATTTGTATATAGACTTTTTATCATCATAACTACTTTAATATAAAATTCTACACTATATCCTTTATGTATCTGATACATATGTTCATCAGTATTCATAGGTTTAAGTAACATTCAAAATCAGCACGTTCTTTATGCCTGAAATTCTTAAATTTAAGAATTGTTCTGCTCCGTGTGTAGTATAATTTTACATTTATTTATATTTACATAATCAAATTCATAATTTTAATATTTTATGAGTTTAGAAATAATGTAAGTATCTGACACATATAAAATATTTTTCACTATGTTTATTCATTTAAATTACGAGATGCAATAAATCTTCAATCCAAATGTAATGAAACTTTGACGTAATATCATTATCATCATCATTAAGTATTTTTTTTTATTCTTCATCCTCATTTTTATAATAATCTTGTAATAAAAGATTTGTTTTTTTTTTTCAAAATAAATATATGAAAAGGTAAAGCATGGAAATACCCTTTTTCTCTTCTAGAATATACAAATGAATTGAAATATTATTTTGTTTTTCAAATTTTTAAATTTTCTGTTGTAATATTGGAAATTCAATATCATTGCAGTATATTTAATTTTTTAACTTAAAATACTCTGAAATACGATTTACATTCTTGCAGATAGAGTAAGCCAACAACATTGCCTTTTTGAAACATTAATTATTTGATTATATTATTGATGATTATATGCATTCGTAGCAAACTAACGTTTTAAGGTTCGTTATTTTATAAATATTTCATTTCAACAATTTGTTCATTATTTTTATATACAATATTTTCAGCAACTAGTATTATATTTACTTGAATTTATTATATTGATTCAGAGATAAATTAATTTGTGTCTTTAAATTTTAAATGCATCCTTCAAAAATGAGAAAATATCGATGTATATAAGATTTGTAATTAGTCTTGAAAGAATATGGTTCTTAAATGTGGATTAGATGTCATCTTATTTCACTCTATCTATTTATTGTTTACCATCATTTAGATGAGTGAGTCCATGTCCTTGTTTTAAATAACACTTTAATTAACATTGAACACTCTTCATGTGATCATGAATTGTATGATTCTTGCGATTATTTAAAGTAATATTTGTTACTCTAGAGTAGAGTAAGCTGACACTTAGAAGTATTAGAATATATTGAAACGACTTATGTAATTTATAAATCTAGAGCCCCTTATACTGTAACGAAATTTGTAGGAATAGGAAATTCTTATATGCTAAAATCTGTAAAAAAATGTATTATCCAATAGTAGCAGTTGAAATAGTAAGATTGAGAGTAAGAAATGTGTAAATTGCTTGCGTTAGATGTTAGATTACAGATCACTATACGCTGTGATAAGGAAAGAAAATGATTGTTTATTTGGTGTAAAGTAAAGTGAAAGCATTGAAAAGCTAAAAAATGCCTTACAATATCATCTTTGTTTGGACTTACTTGTTGAAGAAACTGAATTGCATTGTGTGTGAATGCAAGAGCTGCGGTATAGTTTGATTACAAAAACAGCGCAACTCTGTTTTTCACATTAAATAAAAAAAATGTCAATCCTCGTATATCTAGGTGAGCGCTTTATTTAAAAAATTATATGTATAAAATTCAACAGTAATATTATTCGCGCTAATCATGATGGTTGCGGTCATGCACGTGTGAAGTCGTAAAAAACAAGAAAAGTCTATTGACTTTCGGATATGAACGTACCAGCAAAAGATTATATATACAATTACCTTAAAATGTGTTGAATTTGTACCATTATCGAGAAAACTTAAGGATTTGTATATGGTCTACAAAGAAACCTATACTGTTTCAGACTATACATATAGTAGTATCTGATAAAAAGAGTCACAAACATGTATATTTGTTAGACCTATGTAACGGTAAGAAATATAATTATAACAACGAAACCAACAAAAAATTAATACCATAAAACAAATAATTTATAATAATATAAATTAATAATTTTTTAACTTAAATAATTATTTAACAATCATTTACTTTATTTAAAAATTATTTATTAAAAATTATTTAATAATTACTTATTAAAAATTATTTAATAATTACTTATTAAAAATTATTTAATAATTACTTATTAAAAATTATTTAATAATTATTTATTTAATAATTATTTATTTAATAATTATTTATTTAATAATTATTTATTTAATAATTATTTATTTAATAATTATTTACTTTAATTAATAATTATTTAATGGTTCATACGTAATAATAAAAATCTTAGATAACGATAGATATGTGAATATAGGGTTTCCAGATTTCCCATGTACCTTATACTGGAATAATTGCGCTAGCTCGTATGAAACCGTATAGAAAATAAAATATATTTAAAAATCTTGTACATACTTATTAGCCAAGATGGCTAATATGTCAGTATGGCCGAACTTTAATGGTTATTCTGAATTAAAGGTAAATATAAGATAATATTAAGTGCAGCGGAAAAAAAAACAACCACCTCCTCTTAAATCAAAGGGACAATAAAATCTACAGGTAGCGGCGAGAGTTCAACAAAACTCTAAGCGAATGTGATCATTATTAGATTGGTGTACGAGTAACATGTGTGTTCCGTTCGTGAACAATAAAAGTGTTTTATTATAAAATTTTTATTGATATATTAATCTGAGTATTATTTTAAAATCCTAGCCTAACGCTTTCTATCCTTACAGTTGGAAATATAAATTTATTATTATTTAAACCTTATGTTTAGTATTATTAGACTATTGTAATGTTTGAATGATGTATATGTTGCTATGAGTCGTTGATGCACATGAAGAATGGAAGAATAGGCTACAGATTTGCTATCAGATGGCCAATCCTTCTGACTGGAACGTGCTGATGACAGAAGTAGTGTTACGTTAGTTTATATACGAATTTTTAAGGTGTTCTTAATCATCAAGGCAGGATTATTCTGCAGTTTGATTGACGAGTTCTGTAAATTAAACTAAAACGTGTGGACATTATTATGAACTACGCATTACTTTTCATTTAACGAAATTCCACAATACTCCTTAAATTTATTCTATTATTTCTGAAAAACTTTAAATATTAGGAAATTTTTTCTAATTTATTTAAAATTTATATAGCGATTAAAATCAAAATTCATACAAAAATCCGACTGAATATTTTATATATGACGTGTGTGGGGATTTGGAATCTAAATTTTATGTAATAAGTCAATAAATATTATTTCTAAAATTATATATTTTTTATTTATTAGTTTATAAATATCAGTGTGTCATGTGATAAATACACATTGAAAATCAATACGTGAAAGATTTTCCTGAAAAAGTCATGGTCAAAGGTTAGGTTGGAATTTAATAGACAAAATTTCTTAAGAATAAAAACTTCTGGTTTTAACCTTCTCATGAATTTATATATTCCAGTTTCAATGCCATCAGATTTTTTTCTTTTAAAATTCTTGTACTAAAAATAATTTTTATTTTATTATACAACGTTGGATACGGAAATGTGAGTAAAATTGTATTCAATAACGAAGCGTAGATCATTATTATACATTAAAAAAATTATTTTTATTTTATCATTTTTTTTGTGATTTACATATTCTCTGTATTCTTTGTGCAATTTATTTACTACATTTTAATATTAGAAAAGAAATTATAGTAACTTTAAAAGAAAATACCAAGAACAAACTTAACCTCTTTTTAAGGGGATGTAAATATAACCTTCAACAATTGTTAATTAACATTTTTTCTTACATTAAAAGTACATGAATTTTATATTATATTCATTATATTTAGCTTTATATAAAATTAAATTTTTTTAGCATTATCATATTAATGTAAAGAACCTATAAGTGAAATAATTAGTTATTCATATTTTGAATATTAATAAATAAAAGATAGGTTTCACAAAATTTATGTTACTATTATTAGTAGAAGTAAATTACAATGAAAATATTAATAATGATAAGCAATAAAATAATAAAATATGTTTGAAATTGAGAATAGTATATTTAATTAGTGCTTTTCAATTTAAATTCTATTTATTCTATGAATCGTCATTTTCTACAAAAATAGCGTTTCCATATTGGATGTGATATCAGAATCATTCATAAAAAAATTAAATAGGTAAGTTAAAATTATATATATATATATATATGTATATTGAATAGATTAGTTAATTTTTTATACATGCATATACCAAATAAACATCCATAACATACCAAATCAGTAATAATTACATTATGATTTTTTTCAGGCTGTTTGTTAAAAGATATCCTGTCTTAAAATGATGTTAACTTAAATAACGTTTGTATCAGGTGATAAAAACATGTATTGTTGGGGTGGTACTGTTCATGGAGAATTAGGACTTGGAGGGATTGAAGATGAAAATATTTTGATACCTAGAGAATTAGACTTTCAAAAGGCATCTGAAGTTAAACAAAGTATGATTTTGTAATAAAAATAACTTTTGTATTCTTACACCAATTTTACTTAAATTTATATGTAAATAAGATGTATTATTTGTGTTTTCTATTTATTTATAATTTTTATAAATTAATTATTAATTATTAATTTCATATTACAATTAATATTTATTAAAAGTTGCATGTGGGGAAAATCATACTATAATTGTTACTGAAAGCGGTGAAGTCTATTCATGTGGAAATAATGATTCTGGTCAACTTGGTCATGAAAAGCCAACCAAACGATTACGTAAGGAAGATTAAATTTTATTTCATGTTAAAATTAACACTAAAATCTTAATTTTTTATATAATTTATATTAGATAAATTATTTCTATTATAATGAAACACTAAGGAAATTGTTTACAGAAATAATACCAAGACTGGATGCATTTATATTCAAACAAGCAGCATGTGGTGCATCTCATTCTGTAGCAGTTAATAATTGGGGACAATTATTTTGCTGGGGTAATAATTCTGTTGGTCAATTAGGTTTAGATACATCTTTATCAGTAATACCTATTCCTAGAATGGTTAAAGCTTTAGCTACAAGTGTTGTAGTTCAAATTGCTTGTGGTCAACAACACACATTAGCTTTAACTAATAATGGTGAATTATATAGTTGGGGATCAAACAGCGATGGTCAACTTGGCCTCGGTAAAAATGTAAAAATGCAAACAAAACCTAATCTTATTACAAGCTTGGTTGCAATACCTATTTCCTTTATTGCCTGTGGTGGTTATCACAGCATTGTTGTTTCAAAATCAGGCAAGTATAATTTGTCTAATTTATGGAATATATGTTGATGTAATTGTTAATTATATGTGAGAACTGGATAATCAATGATAACCTTAACATTTTATGTAGGAGCTATTTTTGGTTGGGGCAGAAATACATTTGGTCAATTAGGTATGAATGATATTATAGATAAAAATACTCCGTGTCTTTTAAAAACTCTCAGAAATGCAAGGGTAAAATATGTGGCCTGTGGAGAAGAATTTTCTGTTTTTCTGACAATGGTAACCACAAGTTTCTTAAAAATATTTTAAATTTGTTTTAAAGTATTAAATTTGAAACAATTGCTTATACTTCGAAAGGATGGCGGAGTATTCACTTGTGGAGCTGGAATGTATGGTCAACTTGGTCATGGTGCTAATAGTAATGAAATCTTGCCAAGACAAATTATTGAACTCATGGGAAGTGTTGTTACACAGGTAAATATATGAAATAAATAATTCAATTTTATTTTAGAATATATTAATATATTAATTGTTTTTAGATATCTTGTGGAAAAAGGCATACTATAGCTTTAGTTCCATCTCAAGGTAAAATATATGCATGGGGCTTAGGGGGATCAGGTCAACTTGGAAGTCAAACAGTTCATAGTATTGCAACTCCTCAAGTAGTACTTGGTCCTTGGATTTCCAAAAATGATTCTACTGCAATGGAAGTAGATACTCATAGTTCTGTTCCAGGAGTGCATGTTGTCAAACATATATTTAGTGGTGGTGATCACTGTTTTGCTATTGTAACACAAGAGGTATTGATATAATGTATTTAAATATTAATTATATAATCAAAAGTTATTTGTAATACTTTAATTTTTTATTAGAACAATATAGAAATAGATGATTGTCGAATTTATTTCCCTATAACACAAATTCTGACCATGAATGAAGAACAGTTAATTGCATGTCAAAGAGTTCCAGAAAATTCTTCAGTTGATCATGATTTAATGATGTATGGTATCATATTTTTTTATAATATTGTTTGGATATTAATTTTTATTTTTTAAATAATTTTTTTATAGGTATATAGAAACTGTATTTAAAAGTCAAGCTTGTATAAATGCCTCGTTTTTGTTAAATAATGATGCACATTATAATTGCTCATATCGTCAACATGGTATAGATTTGGACCTAGCCATGCGTTATTTTGGAATGATATCTGAAATTGTGAATACAACTATAAGTGAATTGGTAATAAATGATTTAATAATTTTTTAAAAATAAAAAAATCAGTGCAGAAATTTTTTATTTTAATTTTAGATCTTGACCTGTATAACTGAATTTTTACTTCCTTCTTTAACATCATCACCATTGGATATAGAGTGCCTTAGGATTTATTTAATAATACCTCTATATCACGGTTTTACCAATCCTGATAATTGTACTGTTTTACACAAACCATTTTCTACAGCACTGTTTAGTTTAAAACAAGAAAGAATGAAAGCTCTTGAATTTTGGTGGACTAAGGCACCAAAATATTATTTTGAAAAACTTGTGAGAATGTATAAAGCTATCGTTGTTTACTTCATTAAACAACCTAATGTAAAAGAAACAAAGGTAAGAAATAATTAATATAAAATATTAGATAAATTAATTAAATACGATTTTGATTTAGATAGTGTCATGGAATTCAACATTACAATCAGTTTTAGATACTTTGAAATTTTTTAATAAATTGAATAATTTGTATGATGGAAAAAAAATTCCACACACTATTTTCTATCTGCATGAGCTTACTGAATGTATTGATGTAACAGGAGACTATTGTCGATGGTTGTATGAATTTAACAAAACTACTGTAAGTAAACTATTTTATAGTGTACTTTTTGCAAAGTTAAATTTAGTAGTTCACATAGGTCTTTTATTATTTTATATTTTTACAGTATCACAAAATATTTTTCTGTAATTATCCATTTTTATTTGATGCAGAAGCTAAAACGATTCTTTTAGAAACAGATCAAGCACTTCAGGTAATAATTTAAGAATTTACCTATTACTTTATAATTTTTCTCGAATAATTATCACTTTAATTTTTTTATTTTGAAACTTTCAGATGCAATCAGCAATGAATGTAGCAGCCAACAGAACTTTATCTCATGTATTATTTAGTTCATTCCATGTAAGTAATCTAAACTCCAGACACCATCATCAATTTGTAACTCTTACTGTTTCACGTGAGAATATAGTAGCAGATACATTAAGAGAACTATCAGATTATTCATCTGATGATTTGAAAAAGCCTTTGCGGGTAAGTAAAAATTATTCAATTACAGAAAAAATTAGTAAAAGTAATATGACAAAATAAGATTAGTAAGATATTTATTAAAATATTTATTAATAAATGAAAATATTTATTAAATTTGTATTAATGTATAATAATAAAAAATTAAAATTTAATAATAGATAGTCCTATACATTATATACATATATACAATATACATATTGTACATATATACAAATATAAAATATAACAGTAGTAATATTTATATTTAGTTTTCATACAAATTTTTGAAGGTAAAATTTCATGGAGAAGAAGCAGAAGATGCAGGTGGTGTGAAAAAAGAGTTTTTTATGCTTTTATTAAAAGAAATATTAGATCCAAAATATGGCATGTTTAAGGAATATGAACTAACAAGAACAATTTGGTTCAGTGAAGATTCTTTTGAAGATGAAGATATGTATTTCTTAATAGGTCAATTATGTGGACTTGCTATATATAATTTTATAATAATTGAATTGCCATTCCCATTAACACTTTATAAGAAATTATTAAATGAGCCTGTTAGTTTAGCAGACATTAAAAGTATGTCACCAGTTCTTGCAAGGTATAGAAAACTATGATAAATAACAAATTTATTTATTTATCTTAAAAAATTAATATTGACGATATTTCTGTAGAAGTTTGCAAAATATTTTAGCTTATGAAGAGCAAAATTTAGAAACTGTATTTTGTTTAAATTTCGAAGTTACAAGACAAGTTTTTGGAGAAGAAAAAGTATATCAACTTATTCAGAATGGTAGCAAAACTCCAGTAACTATAAGCAATAAGTAGGTTTTTATAAAATGTGTATGTTTTATATCATATTTAAAGTATGAAATTAATTAATAATTGTATTTTAGAAAACAATTTGTTGATCTGTATGTTGATTATATTTTAAACAAATCAATTGATTCTCACTTTAAAGCTTTTTATAAGGGTTTCCATAAAGTATGTGGTGGACGAGTTTTAGAATTATTTCATAGTGATGAATTAATGGCACTTGTCATTGGTAATGAAGAATATGATTGGCAGGAACTTGAACAAAATGCCATATATAAAGAAGGATATACAAAAGAAGACCCCACTATTATTCTTTTTTGGAATGTTTTTCACGAATTATCGCTTGAACAGAAAAAAAAGTTTTTGCTATTTTTGACTGGTAGCGATCGAATTCCTTTACAAGGCATGAAAGCAATAAAAGTAATATATTTAATCATTTTTACTCAGAAAAATTAAAATATTACAAATGATCTTGTACTAAAGTCAGTTTTGTATATTTTAGATAGCCATACAGCCAATGTCTGACGAACGAATGTTACCTGTAGCACATACTTGTTTTAATCTTTTGGATTTACCTCGATACCAAACGCGAGAAAAAATTCGATATAAATTAATGCAAGCAATTCAGCAAACTCAGGGATTTTCGATAATTTAATAATTTAAACTTATTAGTTAAACAGAAATACAAGTGCTTGTACAAAAAAGTTTATATTATTTTATAATAGACAGCAAATGAAAAACTTCTACTCAGAATTGAAATGATAAACCAAGAATTTATTTGCTGTTGAAAAATTAATGTTTTGACGGTTCGTTGATCGAACTAGTATAGTAAAATAGCGATTATAAAAAAATTTAACACTGTGTGTTTAATTAAAAATACCCTCAATCAAATGAAATTTACGCAGAAAAATTTATTCGAATATTTTTTTAAATAGCTTATTTAAAATCTACTGTATCAAATATTTATTGATAAAATTAATGAAGAAATAAAAGAAATAATTTGAATGGATTGTAGAGTACAATTTTCTGACCTTATTCAATTATAAATATGCATTTAATTTTTTTAAATATTTTTATTTTTTGCTGATATTTGTAGACAAAAATTATAGAATAATATATTTATTTTAATTTTTTTTATTACAATAAATAACCATTCAATGACACTATTTCAAGATAGATTAATTCGAGAATTTGTAGTAAAATTAGGAATGAATGTATACAAAATTATTTTGATGACCAATAGTAGACTGATATACAGTTTTATTAATGTAAAATTGTTCATTAATATTTATAATTTATAAATGACTGTTATAAGTAATATTTGATAGTGAAAAAAACTATTTAACAAACATGTATTTCGACGATAAATTGCAAAAACTTTAAGTACAATGTTGGTTCTTTCAATAAATTTGATGTAGAAAAGAAATTGGAAGTTGTATGGTTGCATGGATGAAAGCAGAAAGAAATAAAATTCTTGTTCCGCAATAAAGCTTGTTGCCGTTGTGATTTATCAAAGTCTTAAAGCGTTCTCTTAAATTTCTATATTTATTTAATAGTCAATAATGTACATTATCTTACATCGTTGAAAATAATCGGTATACAAGATCGACATAAACCTGTGTTCGTTAGTCGTAAGAAAAGTTGAGTCGAAAATTATGTATGGTACATAAATATCGGTTTAAAGTAGATGCATTGTGTTTCCGTAGATATCAGTGAAAATAGTTGCGGTTATTAACTGCTTTGCAAGTGGGCGGCTAGGTATAGCCGATAGTGATATGCGCCAGTCAGTGGTGGTAAGTAGGTACGAAGTACTGTGTACCGGGCGGGGCCCGGTAGCTTGGATAATTGTTCGTACTGGTATATTGGGCAAATAAGCTACTGTAATCCTTGTTGATGCGTCGCGGGCGACAGATTGGACCCTTGGCCAGTTCGATACTAGCGTGGTTTTCCACTTCCGCCTGCTCCTTCATCAAGGCTGGTGGCCATTTAAAATCGCCACGCATACTGTCGCTTTTAGAGTGCGTTGCCGCTGGCTGTGCCTGATACACTGGTAACGGTTGCTGAAATGCAAATGCTACTAACATTTTTTTTTCTCATACTGCACTATTATTCAATTTATCTTTTTAATTTATCCACCTACTGTTCTTTTTTCGATTTCAACTCTGTCAGGTAATTCTTAAAACTATCCAGAATTTTTCTAATTTTCTTTGAATAATTTGCAACAAATAATTAATACTTTAGTTGTTTTTAAGAAATTTGTTATGAATACATCTCTAGTCATAGTTCTTATAAAATATTCTAATTACATGATGTATCAAATATATCTTTAAGTTTTAAACGAGATCGTATATGTAATAATTACGTGCATATTAACATATTCAATTTAATATTATACTGTCAATAGAATCTTAAATGCGATTTTGTTTACTGAGAACTTGAAAAACATAATAAATTATAAAAAAGGAAGTAAACATTTCTTTTACAAGAATAGAATATAATAATTTTAATAATATTATCAGAGTTTTATAGAACTGTCAATTGTATAATTCAGTTTTGTGGACCATAGATGAAAGTAGAAATTGCTGACTACAAAATACTGCAAAACTAAAGTAACTAACAATAAGAAAGATAAATATTTGTATATGTAAAATGATTAAGTGATTCGTTTCTTAGACAGAAGAAATATTAATATAAATTTAAAATTACTTCTAATTAAATTCTAATCTTAACGATTTTTAATTCTTATTCAATTATTAAATAAATAATTCTATGGTTGTTTACATTTTGTATAATAGTTAATTGCTTAATTATTAATATTGTGGCGTAAAGGCTCAACAAAAATAATTTTAAATTATTTTTTTAAAATCAACTTAGTCTAATTTTCATAAAACGTGCAAATGAGATTAGGTACAGAAGCCGTAAACAGGGCACAACGAAGAGTACGGGTCACTCTCTCAAAATAGTAATTGGAAGACTCACTACCAATAACTAAGAGAAAGATAACGAGACGGACATTGTAACAGTTTGTGGTTTCACTTATGATAAGAGACTTCACCTTGTATATATCTTACACAACGTACTATTACGATCTGTTTACATTTCTCGAGGAATAAGCTGCATAGCCTTTTAATACAGTATTGTCTTTATCCTTGATTTATACTTTTTGTGACTAGCATTATGAGTCGCGCGCAAAGAAGAAAAGAATTCATGTACATAACAGTATAAACACATAATTTAAAAAATCTTATACGTTCATAATATTTTTATTTTAAGAATATGTCTATCACTTTCAACTTTGATAACATTTTTACAAACATCTTCGTTTCAAATTTGGAACGACTAATGCATCTCCTTCTGTAATGAGATATATGAAAATAAAAAAGAATAGTATTTCGTAATTGTTAATATGAGGGTACATTTACTTAATAATTATTTAGAAAAATGATTTCGTAAAAGACTTAACGCTTCAATTTCAGCTGTTGGTTTATATTTAAAAAAATGTTTATAATAATTTATTTATACGTTTTAATTAATTATAATGAATGTAATTCCAATCTGCAATCTTTACGTTCTTAGTCTTTCAGTGTTGCTTTCTGGATAGAAACAATAGAATTGAGAGCATTAGCATCTTGTCATTTACTTTAAAATATTGTAATAATTGAAGTAAACTTATATTACAAAAGTTTCAATATTGTGCTACCTATAAATCATCCTAGGTAGAAGTTTTTTGTAATAAAATAGAACAAATAATCATAAATATTAAGAATGAAAATAATAAAATATTAAATTAAAAATTAAATACATTGTTAAGTTATTATTCTTAAATAATCAAAATAAATAAAAATATATATAACAATACAATAATCATCCTCCCGTAAAAAGATTAGTCTTTAAATAATAAACAATTACTTGCTTATTTACGATTTTTCTCCATAAATATGAATAGCGTTAATCGACCGTAACCATATTACTCAATTTTACTATATGTTCGAAGAATATTAATAAAATAATTTTTAGTTATTTATTAGGACAGGTTAAAGAAAAGTTACATGCAGTTCGTTTTATTTTTATTAAATATCTACCTAATTCAATAAATACATCATGGCACATAACATTTTTTTCTTGGTATATACAATTTTTATGTTAGTTAACATTAGTTTGAGATAAATTTATAAAAGAGCTTCAAAAAATATAGTATTTACGTAACTACGTGATCATACTTATATACACTCGCATCATTTGCCTAATAACCTGTTAAAGTCGTATTTATTTTGTAAATCAAGGATTTTTAGATTCAAGTTATATTAAATTATTTATAAGACATCGAGTAATCGCTTTTATAACAAATAATTATTTTTCAAATATTTATGGTGTAAGTTGTAAATAATAATAAGCAATTTATAATGGTTTTAAATAAATAAATTGATAAATAATTCTGAATTTTCATACTATCAATATACACGTCATGAATTTTTATTATAAATTTAGTAATAAATAATCACCTGTGAAATTGGAGGCTCTTGTCTTAATCTTATTATTGACGGTGGAGGTTCAAAATGTAACGATATACTGTCTGGTTTATAAAAGTGATGTGAAGGTTGTTGATCCTGTAAATTACAAATAAAATTGCTTACTTACGTATTCCCTATTATATATTAATAAATAATGTGTTCATTTATGTCTATGTATTATGACATATGAGCATATGAGTATTTTCAACTTTACACAGTTAAATGTAGAACTGTATTAATCGATAAGAAGATTGGTAAGTGTAAGCGATATTCAATTAAACCATTATCAATATTTTATGATTTAATAAAATTAAAATACATAAACATATTTTACGATTGTCATTAACATGTTGCAATCTAGTTATTTCATTTTAATAAATAATTATTATATTCTTTCTAATCTACTTATATCATAAATTAATTTTTAGATAATTATTATATATATATATATATATATGTATCTAATAATTTATTATTATACATACTTATTAATATATTGAATATTTATTGTTTTCATTGTAATTTACATGAAATTAATTTATATTTTCGACTAAACTTAATTGAAATATCGAATATTGCTTACATAAATTTAATTAATACTGATGCTTTTAATGATTTATTTAATTTATATATTTTATTTTAATATATTATAATAAAGCTACGTGAAATTTGTGAAGATTCAAATACAAATTTGAAACATATTTTTGTACTTATGTCTATACTTTAATTTTAAAATCAATTTAATTATTGATTAATTAATATTTAAGAATTTATTAATCAATCATCAATTTTATTTTTTAATTATATATATATTATTCGTATGTACCTATTAGTCTATATTGAATTTACTTAACTATAATTATATACATTTTGGAAAAAGAATAAGCTTAAGAATATTAATATTTGTGTTTTTGTCAGTTATCAATATTTTTTAATATATAAAATATGAAGTTTACGTTAAAATAATTTTTGACTTTTTTGATAGTCAGTTACACAAAACTTATTATCAACTACGATATACTACGTTTCTACCAACAACGCCAGCGTAATCAAAGGAAGAGAAGGTACACTGTCGACATATTGGTAGGGAGACGGAGAAATGCCGCTACAAAGTTGCTTGATACGATCGAAGTTCTGGTGCTTCTCTATAGCGTTAAAAATGGGACACTTGGCGCCCTACAAATAGAAAAGAACCAGATGGAGAATCGAGAAGAACACCAGGACTGCAACACCATCCCATCGATAGACGTCGGAAGGGAGATACCAAACCGATTTACCCTTTTCAGGGCGGTAAAATTATTTAAAACATAAGCTCAACAAGCTCCACCCAAACTTTAGCTGCCATCCGTCCTTTTCAGGAGAACAGTCCAATTTATCCCACCAGAACGTAGATGGCGGGATGAGGACTGTTATACTTAAGAATCAGAGGAAACTTCATCATTCTCCTTCAACTTTCCTCGCTATTAATAAATTAATATATGTATTCTTTCTTTATTCATTCATTGAAAAAACTGATCCTCTTAGTTCAATTAAAATTATGAAAAATTTAAAAAGAAGTCTTGTAAAAAATTTTAATTTTAATATACTTTTAAAAAATCAATAATAATAAATTAAAATATGTTTAACATATTTTTTTAAAAATCTTCATTGATCGATATATAATAAAACTAATAAATTCAAAAATATTTTTATGGGTGCCAGTTATT
This sequence comes from Wiebesia pumilae, assembly GCA_018907045.1. NCBI lineage: Eukaryota > Metazoa > Arthropoda > Insecta > Hymenoptera > Agaonidae > Wiebesia > Wiebesia pumilae. The sequence goes on along the minus strand of JACCHZ010000133.1, from coordinate 1,458,419 downwards.
GTTTTCTTATTAAAATATTTAATAGAAAGTAGTATTTAAAAATAAATTACACTTTCGAAGACATACAGTTAATTAATTACTTTTTCTTATAAATTTTATGTAATAATGAAAAAAAAATGAAAATTTATAATTTAATAAGTACATTATTCATATAAGACTTTTGAAACTCATTGTAAAGTTTAAAAAGTATCATTTATAGAAAATATCTCTTATTGTTATATATATAATTTTATTGGTGATATAACTAATTTCAAAATTTTATTTTTATAATTCGTTAAATTTTTTCTATTAAATTATATAGTAGTGGATACAGTACAAGTTTTAGGAAAAGAATGCAAGTTTTTGTAAAAATTAAGAAGCCTCAGTTGCGAAATATATCAAATGTTTAAAGAATATTTCAGTATATTGTAATTATTAATATATACTTCACATATAAATATTTATAAATAATAATAGTATTTATAAACATCTGAAAATAATATTTTTTTTGTATATTACGAAAGATATTACATTTGAAAATTTTGAATATCCTGGATACTTTAGCCTATGTGAACAGCCACTTACGTAATATTTGATAAAATTTATAAAATTTCTATTTACAATTAACTAGAATATTACAGACAATCTTAAAGAAATTTTTTATTTGTATTACACGATTAAGTAAATTGATCAAGCATAAAAATATAAGTTAAACAGGATGGTAAATTTTCAAAGCACCCATAAATATATAAGTAACTCTAAAAATATAAACAAGTAACTAAAATCTATGAAGGTTATTTTTTCAAAAAATGATAGTCATACGGCAATGATAAACAATAATTTAAGTTACATACTTTATAAGAATCATCTATATTATTTTAAAAATCACTTGCAAACAAATTTTCTTTGATTAAAAAAGTATTCAAATGTTTTAAAATATAACAGTGTTAGTAAAATAAAGAAAGTACAGAAAGTATAGAGCCCTTCGAATCGCACAACTCACCTGTGCGATAGATAACGTTTGATTGAGCTTATCATTCGAGGTGCTGAAGATTGGATTCAGCGGCTTTTGTTGAAACTGAAGATGAGGTTTGTGGTTCCAAATGCCCAAGTCCTGAACCAAAGTCCAACTTTTTGGTATCATACATTGTCTTTTTCATATTTGCAGTTTTTTATTTGTTTTCACAGACAAAATTTATAATTCACTTATGATTTTACTTATTACGCTTCAGTAAACTTGTTCGTGACGTCAACGCTCATTTATTACTATATTCTATTTTCGAAATTCCGATTTTATCCCTAAAATTAGAGTGATATACGCTTTTGAAAAAATAGCAATTTTTATATTGATGCTAGTTATTATCACCTGATTGTTTCGTTTTTTACTATTTTTGTTCAACTCGTCATATTTTAAGCCTTTCACTTCTTGAAAAAAATTTTTAAGGTATTTATTGACTCACTTAATAAACTTGTTTTATTACTATATTATTATATTTTTTCATTTATTTCATATTGCTTTTGATTTCAAATTTATATACGAGAACATTAGAAAATTTCGGCACGTAATTTGTGTAATTTGAGATTTCCAAATGATCAATACAAATTATTTCTAATATATTACGATATCTACATCGTTCAACTCATATTTTGTTTCAAAGAAATATACTTAATTACATAAAATTATTTTTATAATTTCACTAAAACTAAAGCAAAAATATAAGATTTAATAAAACGAAAAATCAAGAAAAGTATTATTAAATTTTATGAAGAAGCTTTAGCAATAATTATGCCTATTACCGCAATATAATTATTATTAATTCAACGAATAAGTGAAGAAGAATATCCACTGCAACTATAATATTCTCGTAATCGTAATCATATCAACAAATAATTAATTTGCTTTATCGAAAACAGGCAATAAGTTTCATAAAAAAACACTTAGAATTTTCTTAGAAATCTATAAATACTTTCCTACTTATTTTATAAAAATCAAAATACTCTAGTATTCATACATTTTCATTTTCATGCATATATTTACTTTTAAGAGGTTAATTTTAGAAAATGACTTGTAAATAGAAATTTTTTCTATTTCTTTGAAAATTTAAATGCAGGAATTCAAAAATATAGGAACATTTATTTTTTATAACAACATTTTTTATTAATAATATTTGATTTGTCAAAATAATATTTTAAAAATAATATAATAATTAATTATTATTAAAATAAATAATTTATTTTATTTAAAATATATTTTATAAAAATTTGTAAAAGTTTGAATTTTATAAAGAAAGAGCAATTTTTTAAATTTTCAGTTATTGAAATAATGTATGAAATAAAAAATGTATCTAATTATAAAATTATTTATAATAAAAATATGTATTTAATTTACCATGATAAATGTTAGAATTGATGAAATTTTTTAACAAAACGTTATTTCAGAGACTTTGTCTTTTAGATCAAATATTTAAAATAATAATATAGAATACTAAAAACTAGATTAAAATATGTAAAATAATATATTGAAAAATAAAATGATAGATAAATATAACGTAATTTTAAATTTATTAGAAGTTAAAAGTTTATATTTTTACCATTTATGTGGTTTAAAATTGTAAAACATTTACACAGAAGTAATTATGAATTTTTTGATAATTTTTAGTTAATCTATATAAGTAATCTCAATAAACATAGCTTTTAACTTCTAATACATAATTATAACATATATATATTCATGTTTCACTTCTTGCATAATGAACTTTTTAAATTATTTTATTGATTAACTGTAACTTTGAAACATCATTATTTTATGCATTTTACTCAAATAAATATTTTTTAAAACATTATTAAACATGGAAAAGTGTTATTTGCCATAAATTCACCTTTTGATTTTAGAAGACAATATAATTTATAGAAACTCATATTTTATAGAGTTGATGAATTTCTTGTTAGTTAAAAATTCAAAAAGTTCAAAATTTAAGTTAGTTCAAAGTTAGTACAAAATTCAAAAAGTATAATAGTTAAAATAACATTCATATCCTTACAATGTCTTATGTAATACATCATTAGACACAGATTGAAGATCTTATGGATAATTTTACAAATTTATTCGAAAATCTAACGTAAATTATATAATATAAATTATATATTAATAAAGAATATTTATAAAATATTATAATTACTTGATTTATGTGTGCATATATAAAATTTCAGTTTGTTTTTATAAACAATTCAGTTTTATTTACATTAATTAATAAGCGTAATGACAATATGACTGAATATATTACTAAGAATCAAAAAGCTATTTAAAATTATTATTTCAAATTTTAATGTCATTAATTAAGTAGTAAGGTATGTAAATATTAAAAATCTAAAAGTAAACATTTTCAATGAAAAAATTGTATTTCTTGTAATTTGTTTAATTTTATGTTCAATAATGATTCAAAAGGCTCAAACTTTCATTATATCATTCAACAGAATTAGAAATTTTGGTATAAAAATTAAAAGTACCTTTACTTGTATAGGACCTTGTTCAATATAGTTAAAATAGTTTTCTCCCTCTGGTGGTGGCGGCCAGGCAACTCTTTTTAAACCTATATAATACATAAGCAAGCAGTTCAATTTTTTAATTAGTTATTTAATGACGGCCTATTTAATCATTTATGAACATGAATAATTTGAAAAAATAACCCAAATACGACTGGTATATATTACTTGTAGAAAATGAATAAAATATCAATACGTCAAATATATTTATGATTTTATTTTAAATATTTCTTGTTCAAAATAGCATTTTGTAAGAAAAATCTTTTATAATATCAATGTAATTGAAACAACTTATCGTGTTTAATATGAATTTAAATCATGGCTAAGCTAGTTTTTAATTTATATGAAAATTCAAATGGAAATGTATTATTTAAATATCGTAAACTTAAATAATTCAATCATTTTCCATAGATTTTCCTTTAATTTAAAATACTTCTTTATAATTATTAATGGTGTGTTTCGTTTAAGCGGTTATATATATCTTATCTTGTGAAAAGAATTTAAAAAAGTTCAGTTGTCAGTTACATGAATTTAAGACTATGACACTAAAACGTGTTAAAAAATTGATAATATTATTTTATTTATAAATGATTTGTTTCCAAAAATTGAAAATATTACTTTATAAATAATAATTATAGATATTCGATTAATAAAACGATTAAATATTACAAATTTTTTGACATTAGAAATAATATTTATAAAGTTTCTAATCAATTCTTTGAAAAATAATGTCAATTTTATAAAAATATACAGTTTCAGTAATAGTCACGCAAGTGGATTTTTTTATATTTAAAAATTTACTTTTGCTTATTTTATGAAGTTTTAAAATAGATCAGGTGGAACCTATAAGCAACCTACATATATTTAGTACCAACATGTGTAACAATCTTTCTAATTTGAGATACATTAGACTATATATCTAACACAAAATATTGAAGTTATAATTTTAGCAACTTATAAAAATGTATGTTATATTACAAATCGCTAACATTAATTCAAAATATGAGTAACAATATATCGATTGATAAAATACTCCAGTCCGAGTAAGCAATTTCATAAATTTGTTAAATATTATTATTTATATATATTAAATATTCAATTATTGCGTTTGCCAAGATATACTATTATTCAAAAACATTTTCCTGATAAAAAATTTTAACAAATAAAATTGCCTTTTACTTTTTAATAAATTATCAGTACTCTGAGTTGTTTAAATGACCATTAGTGTATATTATACTAATTACATTAGTAATTATAAGAATGTAAACTGCAAGAGCCGAATAAATATGACATAAATATGACAGCGCACTTATATTAAGTATAGAATTTAATTTATTGATTAAATATTAAAATAATAAGGATACTGTTAATTAACTATTTTTAGTATAATAAATATATTTAGCATATATATGAATGTATGTTCATGTAAACTAATTTTAAGTTTTATCTAATAAGGTATTTTTTATTTTAATAATAACCAAATGTCTACGGAAAATTTAGTTAATTCAAATCAGTATTTTTAGAGATTGCTAGTTTTATATAATAATAAATAAATTTATATATTAATAAATAATATATAATAAAATTTGTTTAAATTTATTCCCCTTCTGAAATTAATTAGAAAGTAAATATAGATATAAACTAATTAATTTTTTAAGTTATTTACGGTATTAACTAATGTCACCTTAATTATTTCATTAGAGTTATTTAATTTTTTTTTTATCATAAAACAAATTTATTTAGAGAAAATTTTCATACTTTAAACTTAAGAACTTAACAACTAAAATTGAAAATTTATAATTGTATTATTATTCGTAATAAGATTATTTTTAAGCATAAAAAACGATGCTACATTGTACTATCTAAAAAGTTCATTTTAGAACATTACAGAATAAATCTGCCGCTCATCTTATTCGATATTTTTAGTTCTAGTACATGGAAATAAATCACAAAAAAAAAAACGATTTAGAACACATAACTACAAAGAGGCTGTTCTATCTCTCTTTTTCTGTGTGTGTCTATATATATATATATATATATATATATATATATATATATATATATATATATATATCTTTTCATTTCTGCCTACCTTTTCTTTATATACTTATTTAATTGTGTGCGTGTAGGTTATTAACGCATAGATCGAGAAAGGAAAGATAAGTATAATTGTTTACACAGATTTTGACCATAGCAGCTAATAATGTTATAAGTTATTTTCTTGTATAAAGTTTTCGCTATAATTAGGTTTAGAAGTTTTAGAATTAATCCTTTACGTACTGTAAATGCAGAAATAAAAGGGTTGATGTGCCAAAATACAGGAGACTAAAATTCTAGGCTTAAACCATCATAAGGTGCATCAATAAAATCTAGGAAAAATAAAATAATAATATTTTATAATGTATCATTTATATATTATAATTTAATTAGTTTTTGAACTACAGATATTTAAACTTTACGTCGCACTGATTTCAAATTTTGTTTACTGAATAAGTTGCCCGAGTGTAATGTATTATACTGGACTAAACTGAATTTTACATAGAAAAATGCGTTCCTTATATAAAATTGTTTAGATAAAAAGGATATTTCTCCATCTCTTATTTTTTCATTCTATCTATATATTTTTTGTTTATAATGATGCTTTGTTTATGCCTAACGCGCTTAGTTCGGATTTGTGCGCAGTAAAATTATCGATACAAAAGAATATAATTATGTATATTTAGTTGAATTTATATTTGTAATTTATAAATATTTTATATTTTTTTATATTATTTTAGTTATATAAAATATTATTAACATGATTATTAGGTTATACAATGTTTAAACTTATAATATGAATGATAAAAATCATCAATAATGTATTTTATTATTAGTACAGGTGTTAAATTTATAATAATATAATTATATAATTTAATTTATAATAATATAATTATACAATTTAATTTATAATAATACCATTATGAATTCATGCGATACCACTATGTAAAATTTATATTAATGCTGTAGGATTGTAGCTAGAGAGAACAAGCGGAATTTAAAGAGTGAGAAGGCATGAGAGAAAATAAGTGGAATATTTTCGGAGATTCAATATATGTATCAGAGAAGAAGCAGATCTGTTCTCAGGGGAGAAAGAGAACAGGGTAACGTGTGAGCGTTCTTTCAAATGTGACATATTTGTCTACTATTAAATTATTTATATTTTCAATAATTCTTTTATTTTCGCTTCATTCCTCGTAAAATATATCTCGTATATTTGTAAAGGCTCGTCTAAGATACGAGTATAAAAAAGAGTAATCTTGAAGGAAGTTTTAGAGGTACAATAAGACCTGTAAAAAGAATGAAGAAGTAGTAAGACACGCTACAAAAAATAACAGAAAGCATAGTGGAAATATAAGGGCTAAAGTGGTGAAATGCTTTGTTAGTTTTAAGAACGAAGATATGGAGAAGCCACAAGCAAGTCAGAAACGGCGAGACATATCACGTCGAGTGAAAAATTTGCAATGAGACGCGTTGCGGGAGCGTAAACTCAGTGATAGTAAATCGCAGATGAAGACGTAAACAGTGAGATGCGATATAATATAGAAGAATGGTGTTTTGAGAACATCAAACATCATTTTTACAAGAACACAACAGCAAACGGAAACGGTACATGCTAGCCGTGATCTAACTATGCAATAACATAGTAACAAGCGTTGGAAGATGTAGATGTACTGTTCATAGAGAAAAGAATAACCTTTTGACTCGCCATCAACCGGAGAAAATGTCGAAAGAGTTGCTGATTCAATTGCATCAGTAACATGCAAAGCGAGCGAAAGTAGTGGTGAACAGGTCTCCGCCAAGCAAAAGCATTGTGCATGATAAAATCGTATGAAGAAAAACTGTACCATTATAGTGAAATCCTCGAGATGTTTCTTAGATAAAAAAGTGGCTTAGAAGATATAAGAAGTTGTTTAGAGGACAAGATGTATATGATGTAACAGGGGTCATAGTGATCGTCAATTATCTTATAATTGACGATCTCTATAATTGACGTTAGATAAACACGTTTACTGGAAAGCAAACCAACTGACTTCGAGAACTAGCGTAGGAAAACACTAGTAGGGGAAACTTTGATGTTCATAGAGCAAATGAAGCTGAAATCGATGCAACAGTTCCTGCTATAAAAGTAGTAATTGCAGTATGCGCTAACACAACAGCTGATGGTAGAGTAAGCGCGCTGGAGTCATAGCTGCAACGTCAGACCAGCGTGATAGATAAGTGTGGATGCCCTCATGATCGATGATGTGCATCATCAAATCAAGAGAGCGGGCAGTCATGTATTCGATTTTAGAAAAAAGAGAGAATCCTCGTCAAATTCTTCGGACAAAATACGACACTGATGATAAAATTCGGGTTGGAGAACGTCAAGGACACAGCGATAATCAACGGATTGTTTGAGTGCGAGAGTGTACGTTGCTATGTGCGGTCTCACAGGCATCATACAGAGTTGGGTAAACATGAAATATAGTATTGCATCATAAGCTGTGCTGGAGAAAAGATCTCGAAGATACCCTTTAGTACGTCGTTTATAAGTTATAGGTACCGAAACCAGTGAAAAATAGGTGACATCCTCTTGCAGTATGTTTTTCGAATGTACCTTCAGAATCTTCTAGCCAGTGGATCACAAGGACTGATACTAAGGTACATTGTAGACGAAATAAAAAATAATGTTTATCATAAGATAATATCATAGAAGTGCAAAACTTTCCTCAGGCTAAAAAGAGAGTTTACCGACCACGAAATGGTGAAGCAAACAACGAAACTCCATGAAGTGCACCAAATGGACTAATGACTATGAGAGACGCATAGAGAAGATGGTCTCTGAAAGAGAAACCAATCAAGATTACAAGGAGAAAAATATTTCAATTTTGAATGGTCAGATTATTTGTTGCAACTGCCTATACCAGGCATAGGATGTTATCTATTTGATACAAATAAACAGATCATTTCTCTATGAATTGTCCATACAATAAAATAGGAGCAGGAGAATCTAACATGCAGGGATTGAATTTATTTTACTTGATTTCCTCGATAATAAGCTAAATAAAAAGAGAAGTGACAAAGAGGTAGCAGTTGAAAGCGTTTTCTGGTTGATCGTAGAGGTAGTCGTAGCTTGGAATGCTAACAGGTTCGGTGGCAATGCATTACGGTCAAAGGTCTCTAATTTACTTTATTACCATGTTAGGCGAGGCAAAGTTTAAGTTGGATTATGTAATAATTTCAAAGTATGCTGCACGTAAATGCATTATTATTTGAAACGGTCATTTTAAAGCGAAACTGAGTAGTAATGAAACTTATACAAGGTACTTCATATATTTCAACTACTCGCCAAGAAGTTAAAGGACGTTTATTAGACTCCTCTGTAGACTAAGAGTTTCGATGGGCGGAGACGCCAGCCAAGAGGAAGATCTATTAAAAAAAATAGAAAGATAAAGTACATTCCTCCTTTCAGCCACAAACCGCAACTTCAACAGAGACGATGAAAAAGTTCTGGAATAAGCACAAACAAATCTCTCAACCATATAAGAGAAATTTAAGATGCTACAGTGCATAAAGAAGGAACAAGCTAAACTTTAGAAGAAACGGTCGTGAATGAAGATAGGCTTCGAGATTTTAAATATGAGTTCGCCGAAATAAAGAGGGTGAAAGTGAAGTATCTGAATATGATTAGGACTTTACAAGCAGATAAGTGCACAAATGAAGTTATAAAGAGAAGAAAACAATTCAACAGAAGGACGTGATAATACTAAAAAAAGAACAGATGTTGAGTCAAAAAGTGACAGGTAGGACCGGGACTCCGAAAACTCTTAATTTTAAGGCATTAATACAACATTCGCAAAACTTCGAGAGGGCAATTACTAAGCAAGTAGCTAATTAAGCTAAAAAGAGATGGTAATATTTCTGTAGAAATACGAGAAAAAAAGAAGAACTTGAAAAAGCAATGTAATAAGTGAATGAGTGAATGAGTGTGAAAGCAGATCTACGACAAAGTATTACGGTATTGCAAATCGGAGCTACCACTTATTATTTAAATTTTAGCTATTAAAATAAATTAAAAATGTTATTAAACAAAATTTTTTAATATTAAAAGAGATCAATTTTGCAAAAACTTGATAAAAAAAATTAATTTTCATTTTCTTATGATAATTTGTAAAAAATAATTTGTAAAATAATTATACAAAATAATTTGTAAAATAATTATACTAAATAATTTGTAAAAAAAATTTATAAAAAATAATTTGTGATAAAATTTATAAAAAATATTTTGTATAAAAGATATTTTTATGTGAAAGAACATACAATTTTCTAAGTTCTTAAAGTGGTAGAAATGTAGTAAATAAACTCATGTTTGAAAAAAGTAAGCGATAAAATGCATATTACTATACCCCCTATACAATGAAAATAGAAAAATATATTTCGAAAAATCTTTTCTTAGATAAGCACACTTGGCAGGAAATGTTACATGGGTATTATAACGTTTTGGATAAATCCGACTATAAAATACAATGTATGTTTAAGTTTACATATTTTGATCACATTCTCTTAATGGTTAATAATATTACCATTCTTCTTTTAAAAGAAAACGATGATCTATTTAATTCAATATTGCATGAAAAACCTGTCTAAATTAATCTATGATATAAAACTTGTAAAGCAGATAAAAAATAAAAATTTTCATTTTTTAATCATTTTATTTAACTAGAAATATATTAGGTGAGTTAGTTATAAAAAACTAAAAGCAATAGACATTGTTTAAATTTATCTACAAAGATACAATATCACGAAGATACTAGATCTTTATTCTAATAAACAAGATAAAAGTTTGAATATTATTCAAATGTTTAATATTAATAAGCTTTATTAAGAGTAAATAATATTGAAAATAAATAATAATTGCAATTATGACTATTCAATGCAATGCAAGCAATTAAGGTTTGAGTATAAGTGAAAGTGGTAGGTGACAGAATATCTGTTAAGAATTATAACAAAGAAAACAACCTCTTTTCGCGTAGTGGTGCTGTGAGAGAAGCGGTTAACTCCTCCAATTTAATAAATCATAAATCATTAGCACTGGTGTAATTAGGCAACGTTTTATCCACCTCTTTTTACCGAAAGCCCAGCGGATCGGAGTTAAAACGAATGATGATTAATCTAGATAGTTGTTTTTTATAGCTGGTTATTCCGATCAGAAATTTTGATAATGTATAAAAGAAGCTGCAATATCGTGTGTTATTGAATAATATAACGGATAATTTTAAAGGACTTAAACATTAGTCTTATTTATTGTTAAGTATTTTATGTAATTTTTAGATATTTTAATTTCTTTTTCGATTTAAATTTTATTGCGTTAATAATGACAGTTACTCTTCTTAAATTTATTCATATATTTACTTCACGTATTCTTTTGTGGATGATAAACAATATTGCAACTCAACGAATTATTTTTTTGAGATAAAAGGTTGATATTGATACTGACATTGATACTTGATGATGTCATTATCAAATATGTTAGGCGCAATTTGATTTAAGTAAAATATCTGATAATTTTATAAAACTAATATAAAACAATATAAAAACAAACAAACGTATTTGTTTTATTTTGTGTAACAAAATGTTACACAAAATAAAGTATGAAATAAACGTAACAAACAAAAAGACAGTATAGATAAAGAAATAATAGTACGATTTATAAACGTAATAAATACCAATATTAAAAAGTTGCATTTGTTTATTTACGTAATAAAAGCTTTTAAATGTGTTGAAATACTATGTTAAATTACATTATTGTTTGAGATAATAAAATAAGATCGGTGGATACTATATGATATTTCTTTAGGAATTCATTTAATTTATAGTTTATTTCATACATTAAAATAGAGATATTTTGTATATTAGACTTATAACCAAATTTATAATAAAAATAAAATCATTTAATCTAAAAATATAATATAATATGAAGATGTTTTAAATGTCCCTAAATAGTAGTTCCGAAATTTCCATAAATATAAGGTGGTTGGATAATTTTCTTTCAATCTCTTTATTTAATTTTTATCTAAACACACGTATTTAACTTATTTTTAATTATGTTTGGCTTTGTCCGGACTAAAAATTCGTAAGAAAATGAACAAATACAAATATGAAAAATTGTCAAATAAAAATACAAAATTAGAGTAAACATAAAAGTGAATATAGAAATTATAAGTAGGGTCAATATAATGAATGAAAAGTATGAATAAATGTATAAAAAATGACATAAGGACGTTATTCTCAAAACTTACTCGAAAATGTTTCTATACTGACAATATGATTAAATGTTCTGAAACATCTAAATTATTAAATTTTTAAATTAGAATTCAATTTTTTTAATACCTCAAGACTATTGTAAGTGATAAGTTAAAATCTAAACAGTTATAAATAAATAGAGCGACGTTATACTTCCCTATTATTTATATTAATGAGAAAGAACTTTATTTTTTGAAGTTTATTGCGTGTGTAAGTAATATCAATTCATCTTGATTTTGTATGAAAAAAATAATTTATAACAATATAAAAGGAATTATAATGCTTTTAAAAGAATTTTACTGTTGCTTTTATACTAATAAAAACAACAAAACTTGTAAATATTTTTAAAGATAAAATAATTGAATTCACTTAGAATAATAAATTTTACTTCTTTTCTTAAGTTTAATTTCAAATTAAAAATTTAGTGACACTCAATAATTATATGAAAAAACTATAATTAAATAACTATGGTAATTTCATTTTCTTTAGATAATAAAAAAATTTAAATAATCATGTTCTTTAAAAATTTTAAATTTCATAAAAAAATCTAATAAAATATTATTTTCGTAATTATTTCATATTTTAGATTTGATGTAGATTAATTTATATTAAGAGAATAATGTGCATAATTATAAATTATTTTTATTTCAGAAATTTGTTTTACAAGTGCAAATAATCATAATCATTAGTACATTTATTAAAAAAAATTCTCATTTGCAACTCATATAAACTTTAATCTGAATAATTAAATTTCGTCGAAAATGTATAAACCAATATTAAATTAGTTGTACATAAAAGTTTAACGATTTTATTGCCTGATTGTTTGAACGTGAAATTACTTGGAATTCAACAAACTATTCAAATATAGTGAAATCTAAAATTACAAATTGTTTAATTAATTAAATTCAATTTATAATAATCATTTCAGCTAACATTCTTGAGCATCTAAATTTAACTAAATTCGTAAGCTAAAATTGTCCTTAAACATCTATAAAATAGATACTAATTAAAAAATGAAATTATCTGGAAAATCTATCTATAAGTATTATCTAAAAAAGTAATATTTGGCTTATTGTGACCTTATTTTTTGTAATGTTTTAAAATTATTTCAATTAAAAAAAGGTCTGAAAAATAAAGTATGTCCATATTAATATCACGTGTTATCAAAGTTATGTACTCTTTATAATAACCTCTAAAAGTTATGTAATGCATTTCCAAAGTTGAGAAAATTTGTGGATATCATAATGACTAAAAATTGATGTAAAATATGTGTATAAATTAGTATTAGATTTATAATATCGTTCTAGTATAAAATTAATAAAATGAGATAATACAATATATATATATATATATACGAATACTGAAGTAATATTAAATATTACTGAAGAATCGAGTAATTAATAAGTGAAAACAATTGGAAAATGAAAAATTTACCGGATATTTGACAATGTTTGACGATAAAATCATTTTAAGCATAAGGAGGAGGTCAACTTTCTTAAATTGACTATGAGATTTCAATAAATGATGGACTTTTATTAACCTGTTTATTTTGATGTTGAATTCTTATCTTATAATTAAATATACCAAAAACTAAATTGTAATTATAAAACAAATAAAAAAGATTGCATTAAAATATAACATATTGAAACATAAAACATTAGTAATGAACTGAATTTTATAAGATTGTAATCTAACGTTATTGTAAAGCAAATTTTAGCATTTCAATATTCACTGCTTTGCACATCATCAAATTTGTTATAATTGTATTTACTCAAAAGAAAATAAATGTGTGCACGCGCATGCGCACATAGATAAAAATATGAATATGTATGTATGCATGCATGTATGAATGTATAAATGTAATACTGTTGGATTTATCTTTAACTTAAGTACAAAAGTCATATATCATTATATCTAAATTACTTTTCAAATAGTATCTTATAGAAATATATGAATTTTTTAGTTAATTTTTTAATCAAAATTAATATGACGTATTAAAGAAAGACCTTTATTTATTATAATAATAATGGTTTTTTGAATCTTGAATTTCGGTATGTAACACCGTATTTTTGAGATTCTTTTAGGAAGTAGTATATAACTGATGTTGAAATTTAAATGAAACTATAAACGATTTAAAAACATTTTAAGCGTAGATGATAAACTAACTCAAAATCTTGTGTAAAATGTATAGAATAAATAGATAATCTTTGTTCTATTTTTGGATATGTTTTATTTTGATTTTTATGTAGCGTGTTCGAAGTTATTGATTTTACAAAATTTATAGCTATCAAATGAGTTTTTTATTTGAAAAAATATAGTCAACGGTAGGCTTTAATTTAGTATGTAGTAAGTAATAATTAAGTAATCTCACCAACACAGATTCTCAGTGTTTGTTCAAAGCATTTTGACAAACGCACAATTTTTAAATCCATTAAATTACGTTTTTGTAGTATTATAAAAAAAGAACCCAATGAAGTACGCAAATCAATACTTATGTGCAATTATTAATGATAGCTTTTACATTACTCAATAACACAAAATTTCTCATTGCTCGGAAAACCTCTTTGTTATGTATTAGGTAATTCCAAATAAGTACAATATCAGGTAAGTATACATCAAATTTAAGGTGAAATTACCACGTACAGCTTAAGATATCTTAAGATACTTTACAACACTGATACATCGAAGTTATGCTTATTTATAATTTCATTTTTTATAATATTTACTATTTATATAGAAACAAATGATAATAATAAATTTAATTTTAATCGAGATAATATTTAATTAGTGAATTATTTATTTTATAAAACTTTTGAAACACTTCAAATGAATGGAATTATTGTTGCATATTATAAGTTATAATGCGTATATTAAGAATACTTTTTAATGTGGCTTTATAATGAGATAAAATAATATAAAATATAATTCCTTCAGAATACTAAAGCATAGTTAAATTTACCTGCTTGTTCTGCTTTTTTTCTCTCCTCTTCTTCCTCAAGCATTTTTAAAACAGCGCTATTTTTTAAATTCGTAGGCTTGGATAACTGATTGAAGTCAATTCTGTAATATTTTACAATGAAATTTAAGAACAAAAATGATATTTAAAATAAAGTATTTTAATAATTTAAATTAAACGTCTTTAAATTTTATTAATTTAAAGAATTTAATAATGTCTCTATTATGTAAATAGTATTGTTTAAAAAAAGTATATTATATTTAGAGTCCCAACAGGTTTTGAAAATTATGTAATACAAAATATTAATTGTAAGAATCAGAGAATTACAGATATTTATCCAAGAGGGTTTTAAAATAAAAATCTAAATCTCATGGCAAAATTTTGTATTTAACGGATATTAATATACTTAATTATATCACAATTTTAAAAATTATTCAAAATAATTAATTACACTTACTGAAAATAATAACTAAAGTACTAAAATCAGTCTTATAGTAAAAATATCAATATTCAAGTAATAGAATAAGGCAAATTATTGTAAATTATTACTAACAGCACACATACGCCTGAATCTACTAAGAATTCTTTTACATATAATATATTTGTAAGACTCTCGCTTGAATACCTTCAATTATCATTAATTTTATCCGTTTTTATTAATGTCAAAGAATTTGTCAAAGAATATTTATAGATACTTAATTACATTTCTTAATTTGCAAATTTGCAAAATATGCTATGAATTATTTAGTAAGCTAGAACATACTTTATTTTGTTTTATTAATGTATATCATTATAAAATAACTCTTTCTGATCACATATATTGTGGGATTATTCAGTAAAATAATTTGAATAATAATTGCTCTAAGAGAAACATATTTTATAATGTTCTTTCAATCATGTCCCTTGTTAGTTAGTTAGATAGGTGGCTATGGACGTATTTATACAAATAAAAAAAATTATTTCTTACATTATTCTAATTATAAAATTAATTATAGTTTTTCGTTTTAATTTGTTAATATTAATTAAATTTTATTTAAAATTAAAAATAATTTAAATAGAGATTTGTAAATACACAATTATACTTTTAAACTATATTTGAATGTGAAAGAAATTATTTTGTATGTTTTATGGCTAAAAGTAATAAGGAAAATATATTTTAAATCAAAAACTGACATTCTCGGTTCACTATATTACCCACTGTTGGCTTTGCTTGTCTTGCCTTGTGTATACTAAAGGAACATGAGTTGTCAGGTATTTGCAGACTTGTACGTCGAGCGCGTATTTACCATTTTGGTAGGAAAAAAGAGAGATAAAAAGTAATAAGGAAGAGGGAAGAGGAATACATTGGATTAGTACAGCATAGTCGCTTTGGAGAAATCTCAGAGCAGCCGCTATTGATTAGCATGGCCAAGTGCTTTCAAATAGGATCTCAAACTGAAGATTGGGAGATTAAATCGGTTTTGCGAGATGTTGCTGTAGAGGAAGATAATTAAGGGAGTATCGAAACTAACAACGAAATGATCACTGTTGCTCGAGAAGGAAACTCCTGGTCTCATCACTTCCCACATGGTTTTCGAACCTTCTTCGAGAGATATAACCCATCTTTATTTAGGATAACCTAAGACTAAGTAAGTCTTGTCTTTTGTTTTTACGGCTGTACACTTTCTGAGAAGAAATATCCGCCCTTATTAGAGCAAACAAATTCTAATGCAATTGCTAACAGGCGATGGGTCTTTTACCAGCCAAGTCATATGGCATATTTAACAAACCCTATTTTTTCAGCACGGACAATTGGCTCTACTCTTGAAGTGACTGACAGGTGAGCGATCCTGTTTGCCTAATCTACTACAAAATACTTTTTAAAAAATCTTAAACTTTAAAAGTATATGATAACCAAATATTTATAAAAAAAATTTATACACTTAATAAACAATTAATAGCTTTTTTAAATAAATAAATTTTGATTATGTAAATTTTTAAATGTTATAGTCACAAAACTTTCTTGATTATTTTCTATCGAAAGTTTTAATCATTGAAATAAATAATAAAATATAAGGAAATAAGAGTATTTTCTGGAAGAAAATTTGAATAAAATTAAAATAAAATAAAAAGAAAAAAATAAAGTACTTTCGTAAACCATCTTAATTATAAATAGTTAAAGAAGCGCTTATATAACTTAACGAAAAACAGCAAGAATGTATAACATAAAAAAGACTTACTTTTTCCCGCTATTTGATAGCTTTTGGTGCTATTTATCGCACGAAAAGAAAGACAAATATGTACTTTTTGCCCTTCTTAAAATACTTCAATTTCGTAGTCACAGATATATTAAATCACTATTTATTGTTTAACTTATTAAAATCCTGGATAATGGTTGCTATGAATAGCAATTTATAGCATTTTCACATGAAATGCAATATGCGATTCTTGTCTGGTTGAATATACTATTTTTATAAGTTTCGTGCAAATTTCATCCTCAAATTGATAAAAATGTTACGATAATCATTAGCATATTTATTCTTACAAACTTGAACTGTATCAAGCTTATTTTATAAAATTTATTTGGTAATATTTGCAAAGTAGGTATAGATTATGTATAAATTATGGAAAGTACATAAACATTAATTTTTAAATATTGTCTCTGTTTAACTAACTTTTTATATAATTAAAGATTTATTTGTAAAGAGAGAGATAAAGTAATTATTCGGAATGTTTAAGATTAGTTTAAGAATGATATTTTTATCATACAATTAATTTTATATAAAGAACTTGAAAAATAGAATTTTTTGAAAAATTATCTTTAATAGTAAAGAGTTGTGGATCTAAAATATATTCAAATTTTACTCAAATAACTTATGTAGGATGAAGATAAACACTAATATAAAATCAAATGAATATATATATATATATAAGATAAATTAAATTTCTAATAAATTAAAAATAGAATATTTATGATTTTAGAAATTAGAATCTTGATTGCCTAAATAGTTTCATTAAATTAAAATTATATTTTAAGCAATTTATTTATAATTATTGAATAATTATATTACATACATTTTAAAGTAATAAATAATTTATTAAATAAACTTTCATTTGAGATAACATTATTTTAATTAAAATATACAAAATAATTGTGTAAGTATGTTAAAAATTCAAGTTTGAAGAAAGCTTATTTATTTTCATTATTTTGTTTAATTTTTAGTCATTTTACCTTTTAATACATTTATTTTTAATAAAAGAAAGCAAAATTTTCCAATGACAGATGATAGTCTATTTTATTCTAATTTTATAAATTATATTTAGTTATTATAATATTCATTTTCGATGTTTTTTATTATTACAAACTATTTTATGTAGCAACACCTGTAAGGTGTTAAATACTGAATCCTTAAGTTTCTTGTATGAAAATTTCTTGTATAAATTGTTTAAAAATATTACACATAATAACAAATGTAACTATTCGTAATCACATTTATACAAATCTTACAAACTGTTTTTGATAATTGCTTTTGAATAATATTATCTAGCACGTTTACTATAAAATAACCTTCCATTGAATTCAATTATAAAATGCTGTAATAACTATTTTCATTATATACAAAGGTTGCAAAACATAAATTCTGCTCCAATTTTTATTACTATTCAAATTTGCTGAGATTTTAGTAGAAATTATGCATGATGACATTTTTTGAACTGCAAATTCACTCACTAGCGATGTGATATCTAACGAGGCCTTAAAAAGAATTTTTGTAATCCAAAATAAAATTATATACGTACTTTCATACATCGTCCATAAATAAAAGAGAAATAAGCAAAGTGAACAATAAATGATAGTGAAAAATTCTGATTAGTTTGCGATATATTATAGTAATGATTATAGTAATGATTTTCATGGATTTTAACGGTTAACAATAGACATTCCAAAACTAGTTTCGCAATCGCCTTCAAGATACTATGAACAAATCTAAACTTTAATTTAATTTGGTCAAAATACAATTTTAAAAAGGGAAGACAAATTTTATATGATCACAAGTTATCTTAATAAATTTTCATAATTATAAAACCATTATTCCGACTTCATCAAAACTGAGTATTGAATTCGATTAACGATAAAAATTAGAGCAGGAAACAGTACGAAAAAATAAAGTAATAAATTTATGATTCCAGATTATTTTGCTACATTTTTAGAAATAAAAAGACGATTGGTATCTGTAATACTTCTGTAATACTGTTAGTTTCATATATTTAAACTACAGGTTTTAAGTTAATATACCAATTAGTATTTACACAAGTTTTTATTCGAACGCATATATTTATTCACAAATTATTAATTTTTAAGTTGACTTTATTTAAATATACTAAGAAATAATAAAATTTACTGTTGAAGGAATTCTGACCACTCAATTATGATTTATTCTCATAATTGAAATAATAATAATAAGCTTAATATTATTTTATAATTTTTAAAAAATTTATCTTTTTTATCTAATTATTAGTTTGATGTTATAAAATATGAGATTGATGCTATAGAAATAGATAGATCTAAAAATGTATCTTTGACTAGTTTTATAAAGGGTTGTATTTCTCTCTATCAAAGTAAAAAACTATTGATTCAGAATGATAAATAGGTGAATATTAAAAAATTAGAGTAAATTACTGACAATGAAAGATACTTTGATACACTTCACATAGGTAAAAAGTTAGACAAAACCATATCTGAACTACTAGTAATACATATCTAAAAAATGTACCGCGTTTGTTCAACTCACTTATAAACCAATAAAAATGCGGATCAATAGAACATTGAAATTTTATATATATAATCCAATTAACTTTTCATAACATTTTCATATTTTATAAAACATAGATTTAGCATTATATACTAAAAATAATATTAAATTAATAAATTCTTAGAGATGACCAACTCAAGCAAAATAGTGCATAGTTTCATTAGCTAAATAGGCTTGGTGACAATTTTTTTAAGCTCAACTATCTACTTTCAGAATAATAGATTATAATTGTTAATGCTATATTGAATAACTTAAAAAAGAAAAAAGTAGAAATCGTACTAGTTAATTATAATATTTATATCCTAAAAACTGAAAATACATCATTTATATTAATTATAAATTTGAAATAAATGAAGAAAATACATAATTAAAGTTTGACTTCAAAAAGCGAAGAAATCCTTTTTTAAAGATAAATAATTACCTCACGACTTATACTCTTCATTATGAAAAGTTATAAATTTGATATGAAATGTTGATCTATAAAAAGGCACATGATGAACAGAAATATATAAAATTATGTTACGTATCGGTAAAAAAATAAAATATCTATTATAATAAATATTTAAATACTGAATATTAATAAGCATTTTATAATTCAACTTTGAATTCTTAAGTTTTTATTTTTGCTATTATAATTCCAATCTTTTTAGCCATTGATTACTTATCCATACAATTTTGTACAATGGATTTTAATTCTTGGAATTAAAATTTAAACAGTTTCTTTAATATTAGATTTTTTAATTGTTATTTAATTTAATCGTGACTAAATAAATATTTTTATTAAAAATTTATATCGGTGCTAATTATAAGCACTTTAATTGAAAGTTATTATTGATCACATTACGTTCGAGATTACTGATGACAATTTTATGTTGAAAATATCAATTTCTTTAAAAATGCTATCTTTAATACTGTTATATAATGTGTTCAAAATATATCTTTTTATGCGTAATTTCATGTTTCTAAATTTTCAATTTCACAAGACACTTTGTATTGAAAATATTCTTGGTTTTCAGTTAAAATTAAATTAATTTAAATCGTTTCATAGATTTCCAACAATTAACTTAAGCATGAGGAATATTTAATAACAAATTAACATAAAAATTACACACGATAATCTTTATTAATTTTTAATTTGTTTATAAATTTAATATAATATCTAATAGAAATACAATAATATAATGTTTATGTATAATAAAAAAGGTATGTAATTATTATAAATATAGATTATTTTGATAATATTATCAAAAACATAGTTCGTAATTAAATTTTGTTCGTCATTTAAATTAATTTTGAAAAAAATTTTGTTTCAATTTAAGTATTATAATTCTATTTATAATAAATTACATTTTTAGAGAAATAGCATAAAACTGCATTATATTCAACTAAGCTAATAATATAACAATATAATAATACTAAAATAATAAGAATTTCAATTTATTACAATGTAATTTAACTAACATATTAACTTTTAGTTTAATTAAATTAAAATACTTTAATGAAGTAGTTTAAAATATTGTATTAGATGTAAGTAGAATTTACATTTTTATAAAAACAAGGTCTTATTTGAAAGTTATGATATCGTAAAAATGAATCGCATATAAAGTACAATTTAAAATAAATATTATAAAGTCATACAAATGGTGTAAGCAAAACAATTAAATACAATATTTTAAAAACGTAAATTTAATGTGGTAATAGTAATGAATATTTGATTACTTTATTATTAATAGTTTAATTTCATAATTTAACTAAACAATGAATGTTTTTTACTTTTTTATTCGGAATGAATTTATTTGAATTTACGTATTTAATAAAAAGATAAAAAATATTAAAAAATTATTATTTCTTACCCCATAGCACTATTGGATAGGACTTTTGTTTGACGTTCTACCGTTTCTTGAAATACTTGTGGCGAATATAGATTAATTGGAGAATTGAATTGTTCATTTACCAGTTTCGAAACAGACATCGTGATCTCCGAATTTTTATCTTTTACATAATCATATTTAGTATTATATCTTATTATGAAAAATTGGATTTTTTATTATTTATTTTGATTATAAGCTATTATTGATACAATAAATAAAAGTTAAAAGCAAACAATGTCAGTGCGCGAAACCTGAAGACTTTTTAGAATCGAATAAGTATTGGATAAGCAACACGATCCAGTTAAAATTTCTATTTTAACTCGAAAATTCTTCCAAATATATCTCAGAGCGTCGTTGTTGGCATGCGTTACATGAAATTAGATTCAAGAGATATGCGTAATAATTTATAAAAAAATTTCAAAATCAGTATATTGAAAAAAAAATTTTATAATTTTTTAAGATATTATTTTTAAAATTATGAATTATTGTATAATATTTCTGCAATTCTATTACATAATTGTTGGAATATAAATATGACTAAATAAATACGTAGAATTTAATCAAACTCATATTTCACATTTAAAATAACGTTAATTAATTTGAAAATGCAATATTAATATTTATGTAACTATATAAACAACTAAACAATTAAGATTAAGCGTGATTATTCTTGTCGATAAAAACTAAGATTACCTTAGCGTTACAGCTTTGGAAGCAAAGCACTAACTGAAACTAAAGCAAAAGTAAGAAATTTTCACTCTCTTGAATCTCTTCTCGCGTCATTATCGTTTTCTCCCTCTCCACTATTTTCCTTGTGGCTCTACGTTATTTTTATATCTATTATCATTTTGATTTTTAATTTTTGAAAGATTTATAGAGTTTCTACATGTTTTTTGAATTTCTTAATATATGCAAAACGTTTAACCTTTGAAAAGTATGAGCGAGTTATACGCGATATTGAGAAAGGATACACATAGGGATATAAAGAGATCAAATTCTCCACTTGTCTTTGGTCAAAACACTTATCTTTTAGTAATTTTTATATTAAAAGGAAAAATTTACACACAATAATGTTACAATGACTCTTTTGACAATAGAATTTTATAATCGTTTGTTATTATTATAATCTTTCATACTAAGGAAAGTCGATGAGTCAGGCCACCCACACCAGTAATCTAAGGCTTATTAACAGCCAGTGGTATAATATTTGTAAACTATCTAATATATACAGGATTATACAATTACAAAAGAAAACATTTAATAACAGCTTGTTTTTTTAATTTCGTTAATAACGTTTCGACTTTCTTATTCTATGATGTTCAATCTATTTAAAAATTTATAAAAATAAATATTGACAATCAACAGGTACTATTTTAGAAGAGATTAATAAAATTACTCTCATAAGTTTGTAATTTCTTTATCTTGTAACGTTAAAATATTCAGCTTTGAATTATATTCCAAGAGAAATAACAATTCGTATTGTTATATATACTTTTTAAAATCTCTTCATTTAAATTATATATATTTTTAACTCTTATAAATATTGAAAATTAAGTATACTAACAACAATTATTACGCTCTCTTAGATATATACATTAATTTTTGGAAAAACATAAATTATATCTTAATAATAAACTATAACATTAATCATTATTGTTATAATCAATTTCTAAAATTAAGCAATAATATTGTAGAAATAAGCATATGACAATTTTTTATGTTGCTTTGTTTCTTACATTTAATTATTCTTAAATCAATTGCTTAAAGTTTATATCAAAATTCACTAGGATTTATAAAAACACTCATTTAAAATAAAGGGCTAACTTGAATGTCACGCAAGAAGAAATAATACAGAATTAATCATAAAGTATTTTTATAAATCGTTACGTGAAAACGTTGAGAAACCCTTAAGATTTTGCTTAATGTGTACAAGCAAAGCAGAAAATGATGATTTTTCGAGTTGATAAAAAAATAATTGTAATTTTTTCAATTTTTGATTTAAAAATTCTTTAATTTAGAGTTGTTTTTTATTTTTTATTTTTTATTTTTCATTTTTATTTTTGTTTTTCAGAAGGATGTAATATAAATTATGTCGGAGAGAGCTAACATGTCTGTAAAAAATTTAAAACAAAATTTGTGCTTTTAAGTTAACACGTGTATTATTAGCGTTTTGTACTATTTCTACGTATTATTTTGTATTTACAATGGTTTATTAATTCTAGGCACTTTCTTCATTACATTTTGTCATTACTTTCATATATATTTTAATTTTTTGTATTATTTTATGTTTTACTATTTATCAATTATTATTTTTGTAATCTTGCTCTTTTTCTTATTTTCATGATATATCTACTTATTATTTGCTTATTATGCATTTTACTACTCTTTTCTATTTAAATTTTTTCATGTTTCTTCACTTTTTTATTGAAATGCTTCATTTTTTTATTAATTCGCATTTACTTTTACTTCCTGATAATATATACTCCATGTCTTTTCTTCTCTTCTTCTTTTTGAGAGTTTCCAAACCAATTTGTTCAGATTTCATCTGAATTATACTACTTTATTGAAATACGTAAAAAGCCATTACTTAATACGATTAATGACGAGATCGCTGACAACGAGCAAACTTTTTTGATATGGACTTTCAGCTAAAGTTTGTGCAAGTCTAACAGCCTCAACACAGTGCTTTTTCGCTAAAAATCTTGTTTGTTCCAATCCTTGTGATTTATGTACTAGCTCAAAGGCCCTTTCGACGTCGCCTGGTTCTTGGAAGCGGCGCATTATCATTGGATTTAATTCAGGATACTGTAATTATAAGTAATAAAGAGCAATATCTTAAATAATTTTAATGCTAACAAAAATTTAACTTCTAACTGACAAGTATGCATTGTTGTAAATAAGAATTTAAAAGTTCTTTTAAATACAAAAAAAATAGTATAATGACTATTTTTCACTATAAAATGTTCTTTTTAAATTTATTTCACTTGTTTTTAATACTATTGAGGTCTTCACCTTTATCTTTATATAATATTATACTTGAATATCAATCAATTTTTCATTTAGTCACTGCAATAAATATATATTTATAAAATCTTATATTTTTTACATATAAATGTACACAGTTAATTCATAGTATTTTGTTTCATTCATATTAAAATATAGACAAATAATGGTCTGACGGAAAATAATTATAAAAAAGATATCCTAAAATACTAATTTCAAAAGCTTTGTGTAAATACATTATTAAACTTACAATTCATTTAAAATAAAAAGATGTATTATATTATTTATTTATTTTACATATTTTTAAATATGTAAAATCATATAATAAATTTTAGTGTATTTTTATTTTATATTTATTACTAATTTAAATGTGCTTTTTACAGCACGTGTACAGGTACAGTAAATACAGTAAAAGTATATTTTTTATAATTGATTCAGTGATAACTTACTCGTTCACAAGCAAAAAGCACTGGTGCAGTTGCAAGTCCTAATTTTAAATCTGCTGCTGTAGGTTTTCCCATTGCATCTGAAGAAGATACAAAATCTAATAAATCATCAACAAGTTGAAAAGCTAAACCAATATTTCTTCCGTATTGAAAAGCAACTTCTGACAGATGCTCATCAGCTCCTGATAACAATGCAACCTAAAAATTATAAAATTAGTATAAATTATTAATATAAATTAGTATAAATTAATAAAAAGTATTAAGTTCTTAATTTAATGAATTATGCCTTTAATGTTTGAACAAACAAATAAATGTCTTAACATTATTATAAAATAAAACAGTTTATTTTAATGATTTATAATACCATGCTTGCTACGTCTTTAACATGTGAAAGTATTTATGTCAAATTAAATTACAGATAATTTTTATAGAACGTAGAGAAAAATGTTACTATTTTGTAACCACAATTAAAGTAACTTTAATTAAAAAATTGATATATAATTAAGTAATCATAATATTTGATACTTTTTAGCTTAATATAAATACTAAAAAAAATTATATAATTGCATAGAAACAAAAACAATTAGCTATTAGAAAAATAAAAATAATTGTGAAAAATTAACAAAAACATAAAATAATTTTAATTAAACAATAAACGCCATTTTTATAATAAAAATTCTTAAAATCTTATAATTTAATAAAAGTAACAACATTGATGTTAAAATGTTAATAAGTATGTATAACAAAATTGTATTTATACGTAGTTGAATTTATTAGAAATCCATAACGACAGGGTTTGCTGAATTACTTATAATGTTCTTTTTTATTTATACAAAATAATCGTATTTTAAAATATTCTTCACGTAAGACATAATATATTTACTTTCTATCAATTATTTTATCGTTAATTTATATTTTACTAATATTATTTAAAATAATGACATTAAATTTATTAATTAGATGTATCAATATTTATAGACATGCACTTACACGCATGTACTCAAAAATAAACAAATAAATGTATACAAAATGAAATTATTTATTAAATTAAAAAAAATTCTTCTTTTATAAATATAAAAAGTTATAAGGTTTAATGTATCCAATTTTTCGTAATCCATTGAAATTACTTCTTTTATAAATGTTTTTGTTTCTAGACAAATGCTAATAAAAATCCTTCAGTCAAGTGAAGAAAATTTTATAAATCAGAACAATTTTTCAATGTAGGCAAAAAGAATGAAAAGTAAGTTATTAGTATAAGAAAATTTACCGCTTTCGCCGAATTGGCTAGTAAACTGGCAGTTTTCCTGTACGTTTTCGTAAGATAATGTGCGAATCGTTCATTTTCTGTTTCCTTGGAGCCAAGCTGCATAAACTCTCCCTGAACCAAATCCGTGATAACCTATCCAAATTGTCGGGAAAATAAGCAGAGAGTTAAGTTGCTGTATAGCTGTGAGAATTAGATATTTACACAACGGCGACAATAACATCCATTTTGTAACTATTATAATGACGCTCTTATTATTTCTATATACATGCCCTTTTCTCAACTAAATCACATGTTCTAATTGTATTCAATTCATATTTTTACGTGTGTTTCATACGACCATTGATTCTTATTTTTTCACGTATATTTCTCTTTCTTTACATTTATTTCCTTTCCCTTCCTTTATATTACAATGCACCGTCCTTTATTAGTTCTTATCTTTAACATTCGTATATAAATTACAATAAATTACAAAATCTGAAAAAAAGAATTCTTGACTTAAATTGTCGTATAGAAAAGAAATAATATTCAAATAAATTTAAAAAAAGAGACAGCTCTATATTCTTTTTTATTTTAACCACATAGTTAGTTTTTGATTCAATTGCGACAAAATAGCAATAATATTATTATTTTATTTAACTTGATTACATATAAATTAATTATTTAATTTCATACAATATAACGAATATTTTTCAATGTCATAAATGTTAATTAATGATTGATATTTTTGCCATTCACTGTAAATAATACTATAATAAAACCTGTTAACTATACGATTTCTATTCAATTATAAATTTAAGCTTTTATGTAATGTAATTACGTATCTGAAGTTTCAACCGGTTAGGTCTCAACAAAAATGAAGTATTTTAAAAAAAATATTTTTTACGAAATCAATTGGAAACGCCTTATTATTTCATAAAATTAACTAATTCTAAAAAAAAATAACATTTTCACCCTTAAATCCACTCCTACAAGGGATTGAAAAATTTTAAAAATCATAAGTTCCAAATTACTAGGATTCCATAAAATTTTATTTTCGATTAATATTAAATACGTACTGAGCAATACGCAAAAAAAGTTTAATATTAAAAATTGATGCGGAAAATCGTTTCTAACAGCATTATTCCAAACGCTATGATACGAGTCTATAAGTGCACCAATTCTTATGCGCGTAACAGTATATCTACAACATATTAATTATTAAATTAATAAATATCACCATTCTCATTATATCATACCATGACTCATACAAAGTACAAAAATATAAAAATCTATAAAATATATAAAATATATACAAATTTATAAAAAAATCGATGAACAATAACGTCTTACATACTGATAAACAAAATCATATGCGATTCAATGTTTTTACATGGCGTTTACTAAAATGTTTATAACAATTACATTCAGCATTCCACAAAATGTCATTGCAGATTATCATTCCCGATATAAATCCAAGTAAAACCACTATAATCTCAATAATAAAATCGATCCGGAACATTGTCAAATTCGTTGTTTAATAAAGAAAAAATTGTTTATATACGCGTTTGTACTGGTATTCAACAAAATTTTATTTCAAAATATCGTTCTTTATATAAAATAAAATTTTACTTATATTTTTCCAATATTAAATTTGATCTGGAACATTGTTGTACAACTTGTTAAACAAAACCACATGCTATGCCCATGCTTACCTGTGTATTTAACCTACAACTTAATACATTACAGTTTTGGAATTCCACAATTTTATTCATAGTTTTTAGTGTCCTTTTATATACTAAACGTATACACAAATTATCATTTCGAAAAAAGGCGCGGAAGTCGCTGCTCGTTGCACATGAATGCTTTTGCACGCTTATTCATATGTTTTTTTCGGGGGCCATATATATATTGTTTTAGGCGTGCGTGTGCATAAACAACAAACGTTATGTAATAATGTAGGAATAATCAGGTTAACGTGTTTTTCAAATTCATTGGGTTCTCCAGATGAGTAAGTGATGGATCAAACTTTTTAGCCCCTCTACTTTGACGGTGTAAGTTAATATGGTTTTGATAACAGCCATCTAAATGTAAGTCGACGTACATTCGAATATAAATAATAATATTAAATATTATAGTTTAGCTGGAAAATAAGTCTAAAATCATTCATTACTTTAAATGTTAATGATATTATTTATATTTAAATATTCAATATTAGCAATATTAATATTTTTTTATTTTAGCTTCTATAAACATATATATGATAATGCAGTATTACGACCAAACTTTTTTTAATTTTGATTTGAAATTACTAATATACTATAATAAATTACTTGTCTAGTATAGGTAATTAAATACTAGCATTTTCAATTGTGAATATTCAACGTAATATATTTAATAAAACTTAGTTCTGAACATTATTTAATATAGTAATTAAGATTTTCCACAATAACTGAATACATTTGGTATGTATATAGAAAATATAAAAAAAGATTGAAAAATATAATTATATAACCAATAAGTTTAGAACGCCAATGTTTTTCTAAAAAGGAATTAGAAAATATTTTAAAACATAGTTCTAGGTTAACTTTATTATTTGTAAATATAAAATTAATTTTTTGTAGAAATATAATTTGCTGTTTAATGAAAAATTTTATGCATTTAATTTTCGACTGATCTTACTTCAAACAGCTTGATACAAATATTTACACATGTGTAGCACACATAGACAGGTCTTACAAACGATAGTCGAACTCCGCAAGATTCGTAGGCTCGAAGATTTTTACGAGTTGATAAGCTGATCCTCTATTTTGCGACGCGGCAACGTCGCTTGTTTCTCTAAACAACGTCTAAAATTCACTTCGTGTCCACTACACCACGAATAAGTTTAATCATAGTATTAATATATTATAAATACTCTCTCATATTTAAAGAGTCAAAAAACTAAAAATTTTATGAATTTGTTGTTAAATATTGTAGAAATGTAAGAATTTTTCATTTTATTTCTCTCTCTCTTTCTCTTTCTACCTCATTTGTCTCTCATTAAGTCACTGACAAATCATCTAAACATAACTCATATGTACTTGTATTTGTCATATATGAAATAAATATAAAAACATAATAAATATTGTAATTATAAATAAGATTTAAAATATACATAAATAAAATTATTATTATATAAAGTTTATAAATTATACCGTTTCATTACAACAGTTATAATTTCATTAGAAAGAAATTAATTGTTAAGATACGAATCTGAACATTTTATTAATAATATATTGAAAATAACTATATGTACGCCATATATTAGTATATATATATGTACACATGTTTGTTTGAATAAAATATTAACAATCACAAAAAACTATTTTTTTCTTGAAAAAAAATTTTTCTAATTTTTTTATGCGAGCAACAAAAATCATTAATACAAAATTATAAAGTCTCTATTAAACAGTTATAAGTAACAAATGAACACTTTTAGAACGAGTGAAAAAGAGAAAAATAAACAATTATATGCTTGGAAATATAAACAAATACTCGTTAATTCAAATAGACAGATGATTTCCATTAATTAACGGCTATTTTTATTTCAGGATTTAGTGAAGTGCTCTCTAATCCAAAGGGATGATGCAGTCAAAATTATTGTGTATATCACAAATTGAATAAATTAGATAAAACAAAGAAATTATATAAGTTAATTTTACAAAGCTATTGCAATTAAGGAAACAAGAGACCGAAAAATCCCTCGACCGTTAAAAAATTTTGAAAAGATGCTTTATATACGTAAACTTAGAGATGAACACATTGATATATTCGATCGAGAATAGACGAATTTATAGTTATAAAGATCTAGCAATATTGTTGTAAAATAGTCTCAAAATATTATGATTATAGAAAATATGTAATTTATTGAAATGTTATATGAATATCATTAAGATAATTTATGCTAAGCAATTTTACGCGAAAGATCTAATTATAACGTAAATATACTAAAATTAACTACGTGAAACACAATAATAAGATTTTCAGTATATATGCAATATTAACTAATGAATAAAAAATTTAACTATAAATAAATTATAAATTTATAATATCTTGTTTAAATAAATTTATTATTTGAAAAATTGGAAGTAGCCACTTAAATACTACAAAAACGTTTCATAAAACGTACAATCCTTAAACTTTTAATTTATCAAATATATCTCATATGTAAGTTTATAAAATATAAGGAAGCTAAAGGTTATTATTATTATTGTTAATTAATAGAAGTTTCCTAAAAATAATACAAAAATATAATAAAATTACAGTATTGTAAAAATTTCTGTATTATGGAAAATAGAAGTTCATCTAACGATTTTCATTTATGTATAAGTAAAAATTATTCTCAAATATTAATAATAAATCAAAATATTACAACTGAGTTGCATGCGTATTAGTTAAATTTTGTATTTAAATATTTAAAAGTTTTCTGCCGATATTGTTGCAAGTGTCAGTATGCATACATTCGCACATATTTAGACACATCGAAAGGCTTAAAGCAAGGAGACATTCGAACATCGCAAGCACATAGATTCAAAAATTTTCTAAAAGTCGATCCATAGATCGTATATTTTCGATCGCGGCAACGTCGCTTATTTTTATAAACAAACGTCTAAAATTTACTTTGAGTCAAATAGCTCACGAAAAAGTACCATCGTAGATTAAGATTATTGTTATTAATACCATTATCTATTTGCTCTTTAAATATTTAATATTTAAAGAGTACATTAATTGAAAATGAAACGAAAATGTTTATAATAAGAAATAATGTAACAATGAAAACAATCACAACTTATCTTTTTTCCTCCTAGTACTTTTTGCCTCTCTCGTGGACGATCGTTCTTCTATCTGTCTCACTCACTCTCCCTCTCATTAAACCACTCTCAAATAATAATATAAGGATTTCCTGCTATGCACGTATGTTTGTCAGATAACAAACAAAGGCTAGTACGTAATAAATATTGAAAATATAAAAACATATTATAATATAAATAAATTAAATTCTTAATACCAATAAAGTTTATAATTAAAAGGCCACTATGTATTAATATATAAATTACAATTTCAAATAATAACCATTGCAATATAGTAGCCATAATATCATAACAAAAACTAATTATGAGGAAGCCTTATTTAAATATTAAAATGATAATATCTTTATAACAATTATGTGCATGACAAATTAGTATATATATAAACACTCATTTCAATAGACTATTAACTGTCAATAGAAATTCTGTTTTGTAGAAAAAATAATCAACATTGTGTATACATATATCATAACACGATTTCCTCTTTATTTAACAACGAATTTGACAATATATTATATTTATTTTTAAGAAGACCAATCGTTAAAACCGATAAACTCCGACAGTTTGGTGTGCCACTAAAAGATATGGTCAATTTTATTATGAAATTGACGTCAACCATACGGAAATCTAGCGAATATATGATTGATTACACTGCAAAAATCAAGAAGTTTATGAAGTTGTACGCAAATAAAGTAGAAGTTTTCTTTGATGTAAAAAAACGTTAAAGAATATTTGATAAATAAATTTAAGGTTATGATACCCATGAAATCACTTGTGAAGCTTAAAAAAAATTCTACTTAAATGTTTCGCAATGTAATAAAGAACGTAATTGATCATAAAAATCCTTGTACCAGCAATATCAATTTTCTCTTTAAAAGGACTGAGACGGTCGAACATGGGCGACGTAGAGAATACAATGGCCAGCAAGGAATTTTGAAAGTGCAAAGAATGTAGTGTCTGGAACATGTGTATTTATATCCAAACCTCTTTTTCAAGAGTATCGCAAATCTGGAAATTTTAGATGAGACTTCGCGGAATTTCGCATATGCCACGAATAACAGTTAATGACGGAAAATAGGAGATTTGTCGCGGATCCCGCTGAACCTCAAGCGTTAGTTAATCGGGCTCGGGTTCGCTCCATATGACAATGAAGAAGGCAAACCATGTACAACTTGTACAAACGAAATAATTCAGGGTATTTTATAGTTGTAAAGATGACATCCTTCAAGAATTCTACCAGATTTTGATATAGCTCCATAGCGTAAACAATTTTAACTCATAAGTAAAGGGATAATATGTCAAGTTAGTCAAAGTTTACGAGTTTAATATCTAGTACACACTGATAAAAAAACTTGATGCGGTAAATACATTTCCCGTAAATGATGAATTTCTAACTCAACGTTTCAACGAAGTAGCATTTATCAAAAGTACAATAACAACGGAGAAAATAGAAGAAATAAATATTAAAAGACATGCTTTCACCTCATACGAGCAATCGAAATCAGTCAATCTGATAAGCATAGAATATCAGATTGATATTGTGAAAGCAATTTTCAAAGATGGAAACATCTAAGTACTGTTGTATTGGAACTTAGCCATGAATCCGAAGCTTGAAATTAAACTTAAAATATTGTGTGATACTCACGAATCCTTGCTTGGTGTTTATAAATGTAATAAATCATCGCCGCCCTCAAAGTCATGACGTCTACGAACAGTTTCTGCGTTTCTTAATCAAGTGGTGTATTTAGAAATCTAAAGATTGAAGAGTTTTACGAGTGCACTCATTCAAAATGTAGCTATGCTATGTGAGATTAAAACATGCGAGACAACAATTTTACTTCCTCAGCCCAACGGATCCATCGAGTGCATGCACAACTCACTTAAGGAGTTGCTACACAATTACATCACGATTATATAATAATGAGACGACTAGTGTAAATGTGCTACTTTTAGGTAAAATACCAGCTACAATGAAGGAAAGAAAGTGACATCATTTGAATACATTTTTGAAATGGTCGTGTGAATACTATCGGCACATATATCGATCGAATCTCGACGCATACGGTTATTGAGTCTATAAAGAACGTATTCGTGTTACGAATATTTAGATATTAGCTCATAATAACACACCAACATGAAAGGAAGGTTAAAGAAGTATTAAGATCGGAAACAAAATATTTGTAACTAAGCTATCTGTGATTATATAATGCTTTTGATCGAACTGAGGAAAATAAAGTTTGCACTATAGTTTACACTATATTTATATTTAACACCTTTAACTTGTAAGATGATGACGTAAACGTACTGATAACCTATTAATCCCAGATTCAATTTGTGGGTATGAATAAGTTAACAAAAATTTCACTAGTTACCGACAAGAAAATACTGCTCGTTTTGATATTAGTTAGTAGTATTTTAGTAAGAGCAGGATGATAAAATTAGTTAGCCTTGAAATATGTCACGTAAAATAGACCAAGATGTGCCCTAACTAAAAGATTGATTACACGGAACGAAAATGAAAAGTTATGTGGAAAGCATCTGTAAACATTTACGCAGTATTAGCTACACTAAACTATGGAAAGATAGGTGGGAAGAATCTGTGTATCCAGCACTGGATTAGACTTATAAACCTAGGTCGTCATAAGTGGGAAGCATCAGTGACCGCGGGAAAAGAGGATAAACTCACTATCAAAGGTATTACCCAAACATAAGTCTTCATGTGCTAACTGCATATTTTAACTAAAAGATTAGGCTGTAATGAGCTGACAATTATCGCTAGCATAAATGTAGTTGATGGTATCGGCATGTGCAGTTAAAGTCGCACACGATAGATATATAAGGCATCTTTACATTAAATTCGTTTATAGGCGTTACCAACTCATATGAGTGTAATATACATATTTACACAGAAGTTACGTATTATTTGGTTAGGGTAGATATATCAATGGTTACGTTTTCTATTTAATGCAAGTATAAGCGTATATATTTATTTATATGAAGCAGAAATAATAATATTAATATTATGCGATGTGGAATCTACGCATCACGGTGCTTGGACAAGGAGTCTCGGCTTATAGACACATAGCAACTTGACGTACAAGAAAATTTTCGCAGTGGACAGAGCATAACGAGGCGCTACAGTGTTACTCTTTGTTTATATAAGTTAATGATAGGGCGCAGCATTTTTCGAAAATAAAGTTGTGTTAAGAAGTATTTTTTTTAAGAGAATTTAAATCCAAATAAAGTTTTCCATGTAGTTTCCTAATAATATTTTGAAAAACAAATAACTGAATTATAATAATAAAATTAATTATTTATAGAAATATATTAAAATTTCTAAGCGTTCTTTTTCCAAACTTTTAGAATATATATTTATTTACATTTTCAATTTTTATGTGAATTAAGTAAAAATATTTATATTACCTTAGAAATTAGATTCCTAATCATCATTTTTTTATATTTAAAAATATATAAGTTTGAATTTAAATTTAGTTTACAAAAATAAAAGACCTACATCTTTAATGATTAACAAAATTATGATCGTTTATATAATATATCCTACTTTCAATATGTTTTATATTTATTTAATAGATTTTAATAATAAAGAATCAATAATATGTCATTTTTCATCTAATATATAAACAATAAGCAAAACAATTTTAAAAATATTTTCACAAAGATTTTTTATATATAATTCATGCTTTTATGATTGTAAAAATTGCATAATGATTTTTTAATATAATTTATCAGATAAAAACATAAGTCTTTGCCGACCCTAATAATTAAAGAGTAGTGAATCGATGAAACATAAAAGCTTAAAGCAAAATTTAAATGACAAGCTAACAAACCTGACTAAGTGTTAAAGTAACGTCATCACTTCGAAGACGTGCAATCATCATCGTAGCTACTGCAAGAATGAAATCTCCGGCCATCGTCACCTAAAAATAAATTTTTTTATTATTGAAGATAATTTTTGATTGAGTTTTCTTAATTATAGATTTACAAAAATACTCAAATTTCACAAATTTAAATACTTTAGAAGAGTTTCTAATCATTTAACTTTTTGACATTTATTTGAGATATCATTCAATACAAAATATTAAAAAAAAATTGAATTTGTATTATAAAAAATATATAATGTATTTAAAATATAAAATATAAAAATCGTATATTCATAAGTTGCAAATTATACTTATAATTACTAAACTCAATTACATTTTATGATTGAACTAATAAATAATAAAAAATATAATAATCAGGTTATTTTTATGTATAATATTACTCATTTTTATAGTAATGTTTTTAATAATATATAAACTGAATGATTTTTCATGTAACCTTACAATGTAAGTAGCATTAAATTATAAATTTATAGTGACTATTAATTTAAAAAAACATGCTTCTTAGAATAAAAATGACCAGTTGCAATGTTTATACCTCATATTATTCAAGATAAAAAATGTTAAAATATATTTTCAAAATATAGTTTGCAAGAAACATAAACAGAAGAAAATTAACGACTATGTTATTACAGAATAACTAATAATATAACAGCATGTACCGCATATTTATGTTGTATTTGTATGTTGCTTTTTCCTCAACTATGCATGTTGATATCTAAATTTTATATAAATCATTGTTTGTCGCAATTATGAATATGTAAAAACATAAATATGATGCCAACTAATGCGATCAAGAACTTATGAAATAAATACACTCTAATTGTATAAATATGATTAATTTTTCAATTTGACAATTTTATAATTAACAATAAATATTAATAATAAAATAATGTTTAAATTATATCAAAGTACATAATGTAATTTAATTTTATTAATTACACAAAATAATAGACAGTAAATTAAATACCATTTGAACATTTTTCATATATTTAATATAGTATTATGGAAACTATTAATACAAAATCTTTCATCCAACAAACAAATCTTATTTACGCTCTTAAATCCACATTGTAGATGTTTTGGAAGGTTATATAAATTGTATTTTGCATAACAAGCAAATAATTCAAAAGCATTTATATTATATTGCATATTCTGATTTTATATTATGCTATAGCAATCTTAATAAGTAATAAATGAGAATGTTTAATTTTTACATAATTCTACCAATTAATTAAGGTATCAATGACACAAATTTTTTTTATTATTTAATATAAATTTATGATTGCGAATATTTGTAGATGTAGCTAATATTTATTTTTAGCAATTTCTTATTATAAATATAAAAATTTAACTAATTCGAGCACATTGTTATATTTTATGAAATCGTACCACTTTTATAATAAAAATTAAACATACAGAAGCGTTAAGATTTTAAAATCAAATTAATTTCGTGAATATTTATAAAGTATTTTGTAATTAATATTTTTTGTTATACGAAAATTACACAGTACTTAAGGTTATTAGATATGAAATTTTCACAAAGCCCTTTTAGATATTTGTAGTAAGTTTGTTTTTTCTACTTGACGATTTTAAATCATTTATTAGAAATACCATAAAATCTTAGCCATTATATTTTCCAACAAAAACAAAGCGTAATTTTCAGAAAGCTGTTGCGTACATAAAACGAGGAGAGAAAGTTCATCGTTTAAATGCTGAACATGATTTTATCGTTGTCTATTGTGCAATCAATATTTTTACTATTTTTTACAAGTTTATTTTTAATCTAAGTAGCTTGCACTTATTAATGAAGTTCCCCTAGTGATGATTTAAATTCGGCGATGACTGCAATCAAAGAAACTGGCGAAGAGACGTATATAACAGGAGCATTACTTCCGAAGAAAGCACTTCATCCAAAAGTTGGTGCGCGCGCACACAGACCCAAGTTGAATCACATTAACCTCTTTCCTTCTTTCTTTTCTTCCTTTCGCGTTCACCAACTTACCAAATTCGTTGATAGCAATACAGGAATTCGAATGATAAAAGCTCGCGCGCAGATTCTCCATATAAATTCTAAGATCTCGCACGAAATACGTAAACGTTAAATGAATTACGGATAAACTACACTGGTCCACATTCTGAACAGGTTTATGGGTCGAATAAGTGATTCACCTCTATTTATCGTATTAAATTACGGGTAATAGTTATTTAAATGAATTGTTAAACTTTGTTCAGTGAAATATGCTTTCTGACTTTATATCTGAATTTTTTTAAATAAATACAAGAAAATATCCTCTAATCATTCTTATATGATTATTATAAAATCAGAGTTATGTATCTTAATATATGAATGAAAAACTAATAAGCGATATAATTTTCACAAATTGAATCTCTTAACTGCTATTCCATTTTTATTAATTTTTATATTTTTCAAACCTATTTTCAAATCTTTAATAATTTACTTATAATATAAAATTTTCAACAGAAAACATTTTGAAACAAAATTTATTACTCATGTTCAGCCAATTCTTATACATAATACACAAATTTGAAATTAATTTCTAAAATTGAATTTTTAAATAAAGAAGAATGCATATTGAGAATATGTGCTTTTACCTTTTACATTAACTTAAACTGATTACTTAAATGTTTAATTATTTTATGAGTATTAGATTTTGATTATACAACTACTAAATCATACTTTGTCGATTGTATTTTTGGTGCGATAGACCTTTGTATATCGAAAAATTCATAAGACAAGTTAAAGAAAAAGTATCATAAAACCAATGATGAGTCTAATAAATTAATAATAAATATATTTCTTAGTATAAATAAATTAAATGATCGGTAAGTATTTATTTTTATAAAGACTGAGCGATTTTTTCAGTATCCGAAGCAATTTTTCAAATTAATATTTTTAATAATCATTTTACTTATTTATTATTTTTACATTATTAATTATTTTACAAGCCTAATACATATTCACATATATTTTTAAGAATATAAATAACTTAACATAATTACATAATACGTTTTAAAAAATATTTATTTAGAATATTTATACTATGTTCCTAGAGAAGATTTATATATGCGCTTTAAATTAATTTTATTAAAATAAGTTATAATTTAATAGTTATTATTAGTAACAAATCTTAAAACCTTACAACTTCTTTTGTATTAATATATTTTAAATTCCCATTATTATGTAAATTTAATAAAGATTTATTATTAAGTTTGTAAATACTTCATAAATTTATGAAGAAAACATTTTTTACCTTTTTTTGACTCCAGAGTGCATTAACGGAAGGCTTCCCTCGTCGAAAGTCCGATTGATCAATCACGTCGTCGTGTATCAAGGAGGCACTATGGATCATCTCGGAAATCATTGCAACCTGCCGTTGCGACATTAAGAGACCACTAATAAGGACAGAAACCAATGAATTTAATTGATCTGGCTCATTTAACCTGCCTTCTTACGTAAAATATAGAGAAATAACGCTTTCGTTACGAACTCCACTAGTTTAGACACAGAACTTTTTTCGAATAGTATTTTTCTATATTATCTATTTAGACGCCCATACTGTTTTACTGTTATTTTCATTAAAAAATATCTTATTTTCTGCACATTTCTAACTGTAATAACTATAAAGACAGATAGAAAATATATCTGTAATTAACTAAAAATAAATTTTCTTATTATCGGGTAAAAAAAATATATATCAAGTTTATCATTAAAAAATTAATATTTTAACTAAAAATATAAGCTTAATTTAATTTGTATAAATGCATAATAAAATTGAAATAATAAATTTTGAAATATTGAATGAACGAAAATATAAGAATGTTAATTCACCGGAGATAATTTATTGAAGCAATATGTAGTAACTTTGGGATTTGGAATTGAAGAAATTAATATTAAAAAGGCATTACATAGAGTGCAGATAGCTTGATAGTTTACTGGAAGGTGTATAATTTAAATAATGATGAGGGTGGGATGAGGGTTAAAATTAAGAGCAAATATCGATACGTACTTCTTATCCTTGTGATAATTGATGGCCCGTGCGATGAGTATTGCGACCATGGGTCTAAGCGCTTTACCCTGTCCGCCAAAATAATATGTTGCTATCGTTCGAAGCTCCTCATTCGTCGTGTTGTCTATTAGTTCCTGCAATAGCCAGAAAGAAAAATTAAAAATAAGCAGAGGGATAAAAATATTCTCAAGGCTACGAGTTTGAGAATCGGATGCATTGCAGAGGACAGTTAATTAATAACTTGGAGGCGTTGTGAAAGCTAGCAACGAGGAAAATTACGTACGCCTTTCTAATCGAACGAACGCCGTTAAGTAAAATCGGGTAGCATCGATCAATTCCTTACGCATATATGTCTTTCTGCACTTTGAGAAGTTGCAAGAATACGATGCGCGGGTCACTGTTAGCTCTTTTAATTCTAATCGAAGCACACGCATTGGAATTTATCCAGAACTAACCAACCACATTGTCCATCATACCACACGACGAGCTTTCTTTTTTCCTTTTCTTTTTTCTTCTCTCTGTTACACTTTATAAGCAACGAATCTATTTTAGTATTAAAAGTAATAGCCAATTAAAAAATTTTATTTTATAATCTTTTCAAGTAATTGTCTATAAAAAATTTGAATGGAAAAGTTTGAAAAACTTTTTTACATTTACATCATTTTTCATTAATTAATAGCATAAGTTCAACATTTTTGCATACTAAAACGCGTTGACCACTAATGAAAAGCAATAATCAGAGGGATATGGTAAAATTCATGTGTTATCCTGAACACTTTTGGATAAATAAAAAAATATATTGCTATAGCTATTAATCTTCCTATTATTTTTTCGAAGTTTAACAATATTTATAAAGATCATAAAAATCTTTTAAAATATGGAAGCTGCGTCAACGAAAATTGCTTTAGCATTAGACATGATGAAACAGGTATTTATTTAGTGCATTATACGTCGAGAGTGCGTCATTGCAACATACGAATGACGAAAGATTACCCTTCTGATGTCTTCATACACATCCTTTAGATCATCCTCAAGAAGTTGATAAGGGTCGATTCGGTAGTCGGGAAGAGATCCTGGCTGTTGCGTCTGCATCGAGCTCATCGCTCGTGCCACGCTGATACGATAGTAGTGCTTGTTTCGAAAGTTCTGAAACATGATAAAGAAAACGATCAATTAATTACATGTAAATTATTCTTAATCTCTTTTCAATGTTTTGTGCCCAAGTAAAGTATTTAAATAACTATTTGGCAGATCATTTCATTAGCAGCTAATATTTATTATAACTTCGATTTCTTAGTAGATTTGATTACATTTAAATGCAATATATATAAATGATAAAGCAGCACAGAAATATAGAAACATAAATTATTTTATCATTAATGAGTGGCTACTTTATTGATTGTATTAACAAAGATCCATTAAAACATCTTTGTCGTAATTAATCAATAGAATAAGACTTTGAAAATAAAACAATAATTAATTTGAATTTAATCATAAAATCGCTAATTTGAACATTGCGAAAAATTATGAATATTCTTGCATGAAAGTTTATTTTCTAAACTTAGTATATTTGTTTAAATACTCATTATTTTAATTTTTAATTTTCTTATTAATAGAAGAGCATAATATCAATAATTTAAAAAATATAGATATATTAGAAACAATTAATTTTATAATAACTAATATAAAAGACAAAAGGACATCACTTATGATTCGAATTAAGTACAAATGAAAGTAAAGTTCCATAGAAGAATCGAATTTCATAACAAGTATATCCAAATTTATAAACGTCTTATGGAATTAAAAGTTTCAAATATCTTTTAAATAGATATGAATTATTTATATTATGAAGAAAAAGAGTAGAGAAATAAAAATATTGAAATATTTAAACTTATTTAATTTTCGAAATTTACTTTTTTTACATACTTGTTGAACTTCTACATACGTGTTGAACTTCTAATACATAATTTTTATAAGTTTTTATTTCTAAATAGAAATTGCTTTCAGTTCTTTACGACTTTTATTCTTTTCGATTCCTAAGGTCTATTTCTATTTCTAAGGTCTCTTTATTTCTCTATTTCATAACGTATGTTCCGGAACGATAGAAACTGCAAAATCAATATGTCACATATTGATGTGAATCTGTAGTTTTATAAAATCATAATTTTACGCATTTACAAACATGATTAATTTTTTCAACTTTTCCAAAAAACAGAGCCGGATCATTTATAATATGTTATATTTATATCATTTATATAACTTATATATAATTTAGATCATTTATAATAATATATAATTTATAGATCTTATAGCTAAAAAATAAAGAATAACTTAAGAGTTAAGACCATAAATCACATATGAGATATAAAAAGTAAAACTATTACAACAAAGTTTAATAAATCAATTATATTTATGTGAAAGTAACATAATCTTAATCAGAATGAAAGATAAGTTTTGACAATAAATAAATATAATATGTGGATAATTTTTCTAGAAATTAGTGAAAAGATCGCCAATAAGACATGTGCAAAGAATTTTACGACACGGATCGAAAAACGATAAAGTATGGACATGTGCTTACACTAGGCATACAGAAGAAAAACTTATTTTAGTAAGCATTATTTGGAATCATCCATAATTTAAGATGAATTGATGAATGAAAGAGGGAGGAAAGAGAGAAAGAGAAAAAAAATAAGAAAAAAAAGAAGGAAAAATATGAAAAAATGCTCGTGATAAAATGAAATCGTTAGCGTGCGGAATTCTCAAAACAACCGTGAAAGTAGCCCAACATTTTACAATCGTTTTTCTTTACAG
Source organism: Wiebesia pumilae (assembly GCA_018907045.1). Lineage (NCBI taxonomy): Eukaryota > Metazoa > Arthropoda > Insecta > Hymenoptera > Agaonidae > Wiebesia > Wiebesia pumilae. The sequence continues at coordinate 1,416,672 of JACCHZ010000133.1, read as the reverse complement.
ATTTCTATATACAGAGATCCATTGTTAATAACTTGATATAAAAAATATTAACTAATAGCTTTTCATTATATAAAAAATTATTATTTTGGAAATATTAAAAAAATTTTCTTAGTTATGTCACTCGTTTAATTAACCAATGGACTAGAAATAAATAATTAAATTTAAAAATTGGATTTTTTTCCTACATAACTTATACTTAAAAAGATTTATAATGAACAATAAAGCCTACTAAAAAGTGAATAAAAGTATATTTTTTATATTTAAAAGTATCTTTTATTTCTACTAATTTAATAAATATATAAATATATTAATATATTGATAACGTATAGATACTTGAATCAGGAATATTTATATGATAACTAATATTAGTTAATGACTCGTAAGAAGTATTTTTATTCTAAGAAATATTAAGAATTAGTTTTAATAAGTAACTTTGACATCTTATAAAACATTGATAAAATGACATCAATATTTCAATACGTATATATTGTATAACAAAGTTATAAAATTTTGAATTAAATTTTTAATAATACTACATGAATAAAATGAAATTAACATTAGTGTTTCGTTGTTATAACTATATTTTTATTGTATATAATAATTATTATGTCGTGTAATGAAAAAGCTCCAAGTCTATGTATAAATATCAATATCAAAATTAACTGGTAATTAAAACTCCGTAATTTTGGAATAATATTGAAACGATTTTAAATTGAGAATATTATTCAATTTTTTATTCACTGAATTCTCTTAAGAATTAATAAAGTAAGTGGTGCAAGTACACCGACAATTGAGGTAAAAGATTTTTTAAATATTTATACATGAAACTACTTGAAACTTGAAGTAAATATTTTTTTCCACCGTGATATGTCTTTTTGTGTGAAGTTACTAGGTTATTTGACCTTTCAATCTTTAATTTCATTTACATAAATGATTAGGACAACCGATTGTAAAAATGTACAAGAACAGTTACTACGCTAAATTTTCTCTTGTAGACAGGTATATTTCTTCAACCCTCTTAGCTTAAAAAACGTGTTATAAGTATTAGATTTCCTAATAAGCTTTTTATATTCTACATACGGGTACGTAATTAATTTTAATGATGATTACTAAATCTTCGTGTATTGATCTTTTAATGATTCAATTATGTTTTTATACCCACGAAGTAAAGATGCTGAATCACACTTAAGTGAAAAATTAGTTTTACAAGCGTAAAAAATATATAAAACCGGCAAGCTTATTTTCTTAAGACTAGGTCAAGAAATTAAAGTCTACGTTGCATAATAAAATTAATAAAATTTAAGATCTTTTAAATTTTCTTTATATTTTTTTTGTTACATCCATAAATACGATAAATCATAATACTCATATAATATAATCATAATATATTTATAATACAATTATAATATAATATACTAATATAATCATAATACTCGATAAATTTTATAGCTCTTGATATTGAATTTAATAATTAAATTCATTGAATAAATATCAACACTTTATGCCGAGAATAAATTAATTTAATGAATTGAATCAACATAATGGAATGAAGATAATATATTAAATGTGTGCATAAAGAAAAGAATATTAACGAGGAAAATCTTAGTAAATGAAAAAATTATTGTTAGTCATCATTTTGCAAATTATTAAATAAACCGCGCGAATAACGTTGAGAGATAAAGTAAAATCCTGAGCAAGTGAGCTTGTCTCTTGTTGGCAATGAAGTACAAAATCTAAAATGCAAACCACATCTCACACCATAATTCCCTCTTCTCATTCTTAATGTTGTACTTTTCATTTATTGGTGTATTATGTTGTCGTTAAATAAGTCATTTAAACTTGCCATTTATTAAGTATCAACCAATATTTTCTCAAAGATACTTCTTTGGTGCACTATATAATAGTTTCTTTCTTAAATTGTTTATTGCAGAGGAACAAAGGTTTTTAATTAATTACTATTATCGTAGAAAAACAGCTGCCTCGTTGCAATAGTATTTCACACAAGACAAACACATGTGTAATCTGTTGATGTAGAGTTGAAAAATGTTCAAAATTAATAGGTAAATAACATAGCGAATCATATAATTTTGGATTGCATGATGTGGTAATATAGATGGAATAGCACACACCTCCGAGTATTTATAACTTCCTTGAGTTGAACCATCTACTTGCAAGAGTTAAAGCGCGGTTTCAAAACCGAACATTTCAAGTTCCCGGTGAAAAAGTCAAATTATCTGTTGAATGCAAAAATAAGCATCGCAGTATAAGCAAACGAAATGTTGCATTTTGAAATTAGTGGTTGCAATGTATAATGATAATGAGTATGCGTGAACACGAAGAGAACCAGGCTAGACTCGGCAGTTAAACTTACTTGCTCGAAGAGCAGAATGTAAGTTGAAAAATATATGACATGTATGGATATACATCGAACGCGGTCATTGCTCAATGTTGCTAGATAGGCTCTCATGCCCACCTGTGCGCAAAGCTTTAGCTGTATCGGTCAATAATGAAGGTTCTGCGCTTTCAAAGCCGCCTTTTGTCACTTTTCTCTCTTTTCTCACGTTATCTGTGTCTCTCTCTTTCTCTCTCTCTCTCTCTCTCTCTCTCTCTCTCGTTCTTATAATTTTTCTCTTTATAAGTTTATTTAAATTTCTTTGATAAAGTAATGGATGAAAATTAAAAAAATTGTCATTTTATATTTCTTCATCACAACATTATTAATATATAATTTCAGCGCTTTCTTATCTATATATGTAGTATTACCTCGAGTGTTAATTGTAGCTATATGATAATTTAAAATCAATCTTCATATTGCATGAGTAATACAAGTTCTTAATCATTCAAACCTTTTTATCTATATACAATGGAAGTATAATGAAAATATTTTATTAGATATGTAAGAACGCTATTGTTGAAAACTACGTACCCTTGTTCCAAAGGTTATCATAATCAATACAATGCTTATTTCAAAAGCAATTAAAATAGAATGTTATTTGACTTAGAATAAAATTCCATTTAAAATTTTTAAATAATAAATGAAATAATTTACTTAACACTATATTATAAATTTAAATTTATATCTCAAGACCTACTATTTATAAAATACTTATGATAACTGAAACGTATACATATAGTTAATTTATAATATCATGTAATGTAATAAACGTAATATATTATTAATTATTTAGTATATTAATTTCAATATGTAAATTTTTAAAAATATTAAATCCGTTTTAAGTAAAGACCTTTTCAAATTCACAGAAACTTAATTCTAAGAGTTTGAATCTTTTTATTTCTTAAACCTATACCCCTCCTTTTTCTCGTTTCTTTCACTTATATATTCCTTTAGGTTACCTTTTTTAAATTATATAATAATTTATGATATAATATTATTCAACTATTACATCTTCAAAAAGTTGGACATCATTCAAAATTCTTTATAATTAAATCAATTATAAGTGTCTCTTCTTATTATTAGTGGAAAAATTTTATACAATAAATATATTGAATTATAAATAATTATTCATTAGTTTTGCAAAGTACATGAATACAAAAGAGGTATAATATAAATGTAAAAAAATGTAACATGTAGTTATTCCAAATTTTTACAATTTTATTTAACTTTACTTCAATTTTAGATAATTTTCGATTGCAACTAATTATAAATTTTATGAATATGAATGTTTAAAAATTTTTTTTGCAATCATTCATAAGCGAAATCAGATATCTTGAATATATTTTACTTTAGCTTAATATAATAAAAAACTGTTTGGAACAATATTTTTTAATAAATAATATGTTTCAAGAAATTAAAAAACATTATTTAATATACTTCAATTATCGGTCTTTAGATAATTGTTTATAATAGATTTTACGTAGTTTTCATATTCATAATAAGAAGGCTATAACCTAAAAAATGTGTGTTAATATAACATCAAACAGACAAAACTTCATTTAAATTATGCAAAACAATATTTTTAAGTCTAATACTATATATTAATGCACTACAAATTTAGTCGTGCACTTTTTCAATAAATATGAAAAGGTAGCTTAAAAAAACTATTAATAAATCATTTTCATCTAAAAGAATTTATTAATACTTATCTTTCAATCAAAAATTTCAAAGAAAAATATTACAAAGAATTTTTATAAATCAAGATATTAGAGATCTCATAATTTATTTAAATTTATACAACTTTCACTGATCAGAAGTAAACTTAAATCGCAAATAAAATGTTCTTTTGATGAAGAAATATTAATAACAGCTAATATGTTGTAAGGATATTTTGAGAATTTAACCATATAACTTACTTTCATTCATGCTCTTTTTAACGCTCATTTTTAAATATGAGCAACCTTGTGATGGTGAAAGATAGCAAAAATAAAAAATAAGAAAATTTCTTATACTTAGATTAGCTATAATAAGGTTTACAATTTATATTTACACTTATAAAATCTGTTAACATTTTATGAAAAATTTTTACATTCTAAATTCTATTAATATTTTTTTAATGAAAAATATAATAAAACTAATAGAATCAATTTTTACTGTAATATATTTTACATCTTATGTTATATTAAATCTTATGTTATGTTCTATATTACTTTCTTAGAGACAAATAAAATTAATTTCATATCTCTATTTTTAAAATGAATATTACCTTTACATTAAAAAATATCTTAAACAAGCATTAAATATTCAGTTCATTCAATTGGCACAATAACATTATTTTAAAAAACCAAAATCTTTATTTAAAATATCAGAAATTTTCAGATGCCAATAGCATTTTATCTATTAGACAGTACAAAAGGAAATTCATTAACTATACAATTTCGCTATAGAGTTTAACGATTTTCAAATAATAATTTGAAGGAAATACAAGCAAATACGAAATAATTAATTTCAATTTTTATTTTAATTATACAAAGAAAAATTAAGTTAAAATAAGTATTTCTTATTTTAATAAAATTTTATATATTGTCTGAGAAATTTTTATCAAAATGTTGATTTGTTTATGCTAGTACAAGATTCTTCAAGTTTTATCTTATTGATAAAATGTTTTTTTTAATGAAAAGATTTTTCGAGTTATATTTTTTTATCTATCGAGGATCGATCAACAGTCTAGAAAATAAAATGAAGAATCGATCCGAAAAGTATGAACAACCGTATCTCACAAGAGTTGACGATTTTAGAATTTAAACGATTATTCCATTTAAAATTATCGAGATGTTGAAAAATTCTTTCAAGAATTTGTGGAAAAGGACAGATAAACAGAGAGAAGATATCGAGGAAGAATGTGAAAGTGGTCTAGCCTGAGGCTTCATCCGACATTTCATCAGTCGAAGCTCGATATCGAAACTTGAATACAGGAAACCGGACCGTCACAACACTGTAATCGTAAATACATGACCAAACCCTCTTGCTCACAACTGACTACTATTAAATGATGGCTGTCAGATATCCAGTTTCATCGGCCTATATTTGTACTTTAATGAGCTTTCCTTTTTCCCACCAACATTTTATGACTATTTACAAATCTGCCTGATGGATAATACCAAGCAACACATAAGATTTAGTTCATTGTTTACAGAAATTTCACTACTACATTATTTTTTGCTTTTATCATATAAATAATAAATTAAATATTTATTTTCTTTCATTTGTGCACACTTTTTATTTCATATACTTTATATATTATCAATATTTAATTAAATAATTATATAATTAAATATGTAATAAGATAATATATAATTAAATATATTATCAATATATAATTTTTTAACAATTACACTAGAACAAATATTGTAAGAATTTAGTATGAATATACGTAGATAAGTTTGACAATGGACATTTTACAAATGAATGGTAAAAATTCATTTGTTAGTTTCTAGTTTGATCAAAAAAAATTTTCTACAACTAAATGTCTTTATTATATATAATTTATTATATATATTATATAACTATCTAAATCAATAAATATCAATTTTCTTATTTTTTATTATATCTAATAGCAGCATGATCAAATAATATTTAATCACTATTTGACAATAAAATTTTAACATAAAAAATTGACTTAACACGAGAAATTTAACTTTAAAATATGCTAAAATTAAAAGAATACTTTCTATTAAAAAAATATTACGAGGTCGTAAATGATTATTAATTTTTTTATAAATACGTTATCAGCATTAATTAATATTTCATTATTGTAAATTATTGTAAAATAATTGTAAAAGCAATTCATTATTGTAAATATGATATATTATTATAAATGAATTCATTATTGTAAAAGCAAAATATTTATATTATATTTCAGTTACGTTTTTTGTTTTACAGATAAATTAAACGAATACCGCAAAGAGAATTGTTTATTTGTATTTGAATTCTTAAAAGTTAATTATGTCACATAAGTAATCGATTTTTAATATAATAGAAAATTACATCTCTTATAATCTATAAAAAAGAGCGGTATATCCGAACATTGAAAAAACTTTAGGTATAATAATATTTGTTTTGCAAACCTTAAACATTCGACTCTCAACGAAATAAATCTACAAGTAAATCTTAAGGTTCCTAATTTGGAACAAGAGGTCTCCAACCTAACTCAAGGTGTACGCGTACGCGAGGACGCACTCCTTCATTATGCGAAGAATGATGACAAGGCATCCATGCGCACGTTGTTATTCACGGAAAATACTAGCCCGAAGTATCAAATCTCAAGTGCCACTTATCGATCATAACTTGCTGATTACTAGTCCAGCAACTGATAGAGAGGTGGAATATACATAAGTATTAAAGAAGCGATGAAAGAACTTAAGGCTACGGGTAATCCTGATTATGATCAAGAGCTAGTCGTCCTTGGGAAAGGCGCGCGGGAAATCGCCATTAAGTTATATCGCAGCAAGTCCAAAGAAATACAAACCATACTGAAGAGTATAGCTGCTTTCGCAATTATCACATGCTTAGTAGAAGTAAGTACTATTGTAACTCTGGAATCTGAAACAACATGCACAACTGATGCATCGCACCTTATACATTTCTTCCTATCATTAATATCTTTTACTTAAAATTCTTCGATGGCAGTCGCAAATAGATTGGTGCATGCAACCTATTTTGTAGTTTAGTTCTACGTGACCTCCTTAGGAACTTCTCAAAAGAAATTTTATTTTGTAAACTTCATTAATCAAGATATCTCGAATTAATACTTATAATTTACTAATCTAAATCTTGACACGTGATACTATCCATGACATTTTTTAGAATGGTACAGCTAAATAATATTATTAATATTGCAACGTAGCTTTAAAAAATGGCTAAGAATAAATAAACTAAATGTAAGTTTAAATATTATGTTGCTCTCAGTGTCATATACAAATAGTAGCGTAGTATCTAATGTCATGATTTCGTAAATATATTTGTACTATTATAAACAACTTATACAAATACGATTTATTTTTTGTAATACATAAAATTAATGTTGTAATTAATATTTTATAACAAAAAAGCAGAATTTTAGTTTTACTAAAAGTAAGGAAATCTGCGTATTTCATAAAAATTATTCATAAAGAGAAATGTATTTTTATAAAGCATAAAATTAAAAATATATCATTTCTGAAACATTAGTTTAAGGACAGCACATTTTATTATATATTTTATATTAAAGATATATCTCTTCTTTATTCATATTTCGTAAAATTTTTATTAGTAATACAAATTGTACTCTAATGCTTTCTTATCATTAGTATCTAAATTATAAATATACATTTACAAAATTTACAACTGTTTTTACTAATTTGTTCGATATATTATTTTTAGCGAAAACCGCTATACTTTGGATATAAAAAGTAAATTGTAAATATTAGAATAAAAACAAAAGAAATACAAGAGAATTCCTTTGAAAACGATAATTAGTAGTCGAATATGTTGAATTAAATGACTGAATATGCGTAAGAGGAGAAAGTGAGAAGTTGCATTTTCGAACGAAGTAGAATCCATAAGGTGAATTGTAGCAAATACAATGTCAAATGGAAATTTACTGTATAAACATCTATCTAACAATATATATAAATATACTGTAAAAGGTCTATTTAATTTAATAAATTAAAAATATCTTCAAATTTATTTAAACGTTCATTAGTGTTTTCGCTTACAAAGTTTCGTTAAGTTGAAACGCGAATGTTAAAATAAAATGTGTAAAAGCAATATTTATTTACTGTAACGCTCAACAACTTCTTTTCAAACTAAGTACTACAACATTCCGCATTTGCACGAAGACTTTTGCTCACGTTTTCTAATTTCAAAAGGAATTTTCAAAGTTGATTGAAAATACTAAGTATTTCTTCACATTTGCTGATGTTTAACGTAGTTCAAGTGCGTAATAACTTTATTATTAATTAAAATCAATAAAAATTCTCAATATAAAATAACTCAATATAAAAAAATCAACATTTTCAATTGTTAAACAATGAACTATAAATTTCTGAACTTTAAGCAAGAAAAAATATGATTTAAGCTTTTCTTATAAAAAAGTAAAAACGGTCAAAATAACGTAATTTATTATTAATCTTTCAAGAATTACATAATTATATAGCACAATTTGAACTATCAGTATACAATCTACATAACGATTAATCATAATTTAAATAAATTATGGAAATTGTAGACATGGAAAGCTGTTATAAAATGAATTGTTTTAATATTTAATATAAAAACCAGTACAAGTATAATTTACTCTTTCAAAATAGGTGACCATCGTCATGAAATAATGACCACATACATGAAATAATCGAAACTTTAATTTACTTTCATAGTAGTCAATGAGTTTACAGGAGACAATGAACAATTCTTAATTTTTCTCCATCCTTTACCTACATAATACTGGTAAATAAAATTTCATGAATTAGTAGTAAAACATGGTTATGTTGATTTCTTGTCATTACTTTGAAAAATGTCCTGGAATGTCGAACACGCATACAAAAATAACGATTTATTTAGATCCAAATAGCAGCATGATAAATTTATTATAATAAATGAAACATTTAATGTAATTATATAAGGAAATACAAAGTCAAATTTGCACAGAAATTAGACTTTATACCATCTAATATTAACAATTATATTAATACAAAAATATTTTTTCTTAAAGGTTTTAGACCTGCATTCATTCTGTTATGTTTTGAATGAATTACGCGTACTGAACCCTATTTCTTTTATTTTATTTAAGTATTAATTAATTATATTATTAATTAATTTTGAAATTGATTATAATCAATGAAATTACTATAGTTACAGTTTATGGATAATATTTAATTCAATTAGTTAATATTAAGACAACTATTAGTTTTGAATGAAGAAAGAGAAAATTCGAGGAAAATGTATATTACAGTGTTAGTAATTTTATAGAAAATCTTACAGTTTTTTTCCTGATTTTTTTCGCAAGTCAAAATCTAGATATTTTTTAAGTATATATTTTTAATAAATATTTGAAAATGAAAATTTTGTATTTTGTTTGATATTTAGGATGAACTTAAATAATCTCGATTAAGTAAGAAACTTTTTCATTTTTAAACGATTATTTTTAATTTAATTATTATTACTCAATTATTTTACTTTTATTTTGAGTATTTTAAAGAAATTATTGGTGTTAGATTAAACAATAGTTATTACACATCGGTATCTTTATAAACTCAATTATATCTGTAAAAAATGTAATATATATAATAATTATATATATAATATATATAATTTAACGGAATGTAAAATAAGAATGCTAGAAGAAATAAGAACCATGAGTTATATTTATAATTTTTATTGAGAATAATAAATATATTTAAATTAATTAAATTTTACGTAAAATAACTTTTCAGCATAATTTTATTGTTAATAATTTATTATAAATTTTAATACATTTTGAATATGAGAATTTAATTTTAACAATATACTTATGAAATTGCACTTATAAATATTTAAAAGTTGAATAAAAATGCCAAAATTCAGATTCAAAATGAAACAAATTTCAAATTATTTTTGTAAAATATTATTGCTATATTAAGTAGAAGCCGGTAAGTATTTACTATCTAATCTTGAATGTTGATACAAAAGTACATTTATAAGTTTATGTTAAGTTCAGTGTGATGAATTAAAGTTGTTATAAATTGAACAGTACTTTTAATAAATTAAATTATTTTTTACTGCATATTAATTAATCGTCGTTCAATAAGTATAAATGTACCATGAATTTCCTGTATCATAACTATGTTGAGCAAACGTGAAACTTAGTATTTTTCAACCAACCTTGAAAAAACCTTTTAAATTAAAAACCCAAGAACAAAAGCCTTCGTGCAAATGCGAAACGTTACAGTACTTAGTTTCAAAAGAAGTTGTTGAGCGCTACAGTACATAAATCTTGCTTGGCCGTAAGATTGATTATTCTACTAATGAGACTGTTAAAAATCGAAAGTAAGTAAAAGTCCTGTCAAGTATCGGTATATAGCTAAAGAAGATAAGGTAAAGCATTTGTTATAGATAAGTGAATTAAATAAGAAAGACAATAGAGGACAATTGCGTGAAAAGACGCACATCATCACATAAATATCGGCGATGTAGACGTTGAGGAGCGCACAATATTCACACGCGGTTAATGCATGAAACGAAAAGAAAGTGTTTTCCACATGCGTAGTGTTGAAGTAGAAGAGGAGTGGCGTCGACTCGCGAAGATCGTGAGAGCGACCTTGATTCACAACTGTGCACGCGATAGAAGATCTGCACAGACAGACAGCATCCGCTTATCGGTTCGGGTAGAGCTGCGTTAGATTCGAAATGTGGGTCGCGTCGCGGCCAACCGCCGCCAGCCAGGCTCGTCGAGCTCGAAAGGAGAAAGTGTATTTTCCCTCTCATTGTCAGTCAGCGCCGGTGGCAGACGTTTATATATACGTGCCGGCACTTGGTTGCAGGCATACCCGTCCAAATACAAATAACATCGGCACCGACAAGTGCATGTAGTCAAGTTTTGCTGTATGCTTTCATTTTCATCCGCTACTGACAGTCTTCTTTCTTTCGCAAAGTAGTACCGCAGTTTTGCTCTTCCTACAAGTTTTTTCACAATCTGAAAAAGATAAGGAATCATGGCTCATTAAGCTCAGATTTATTCTCTTTCATCCAAATTCTTATACTTGCAATCTATATCTTTCGATGGACTTCATCGCTCTAGATTTTTCATTTATTCGAAAGAAGACTTATTAAAATATTTGTAATTGTAGCTTTAATCGGAAAACTTCTTACCAAAATATATATGAATCGATACAGTTTGACAAATATTTATACATTCGTTTAAATGCCTATACGCTTTATTTCGTAACCTGTAATCCTATACCATATTTTTAATCATTTTATTTTGCTCTTCGAATCAATATCTCACTCGCAAGTTTTTAAAAAGTTAACCTGACTGTTTACTTAAATACCGTTAGGATATTCCTCAATTAACCCAATTATATACTATTATTGAATTAAGTATTTGCTAACTTCGTTTTGAGTTTTATTGTATTTCGCTCATTTATAAATAAAGTACTAGTTGATAATGCTTAACACTTGCATACCAACCTGTTATTATGTTCCTATTCTTAAATCCTACAGAAACGTTCACCAGAATTAGTGCTAATTATGTATTTATAGCATTGATCTAGAAAAAATTATATAGCTGTAAATTGAACAAATGAACGATCACACATTTAAAAAAAAGAGAGCAGGTAAAAGCAGGACAATGTAGATATATGCATTGTCGGAAAGTTAAGGTCCTATGACACTATTTCGAAGATTAAATTTGATTTTATTCGCTTGCAATGGTGATTCTTATACTTTATTCATATATTTTAATATAAATAGAATACATAAATGCTTTAATTTAAAGATTAATTATTCATAATGAGTAGATGGATACAATATTTGGATAGGGCAATTCTTTTCTGTCTAATACAAAAACTATGTAGCGTTATAAAACTAAAATACCATGATATTATATAAAATTGATAATACCAAATTATTAACCAGATTTTGAAATATAATGTACTTATATAGATCCTTTAAAGTAAAATTAAATTTACTTTTCATTTTATATGATGTATAAAATTATCTATCAATAAAATATTCCCATGAAAAATTTTCTGTATAAATATAATAGCTTCTATGATCTTATCTGATAACTGTAAAATTTTAAACCTTGAATAATGTTTTGATCATAAAAATGTTACGAATTATCGTGACAATCTAATTTATCCCTTCACATTAGATTTCATCATTTTTTAAGATGTGAGGTGAATAGTACAATTGAAAATAGCGTTTTCAATACGCTCAAATATTTTAAAATATTCACAAGAATCTTTAAATTTACTACAAAATCTATCTTAAGAACTTTCACTTCTTTCCAGTACGTATTGGTGCAAAAATTCCTTGCATTCCCTGATCAATCTCTTCAAAACTAAAGCACAGGTGATGACGGGAAGACAAAAAACTGATGAGGGGTTGTAATTTTCAGTTTAATTAAACTTAAAGACTCTCGTAAATTAGGTATTAATTTAAAAAAACATTAGTTCCATAACTTAGGAGAGAGAAAATTTTAGCGAGATTCAAAGCGAAATTTGGGAGCGAAGCGTATCACTTAGTAATTAGCGCAAGCACTAGTATTTTTAATAATTATTTAATCATTAAAATTTCACGCTCGTGGCGAATTTTTAATGTGCATATTATAGCTATCTGCATTTTATATGGTTTTCAACTTTAACGAAGTTTAAATATGGCTTTTTCAGTTCCGATGACTTTTTATGCAATTATAACTATTGAACGTGATTTTTCTATAGTTTACCTATGTAAACGATTTTGCATAGCTATATTAAAACATTTTCTAAATGCAGCTATGTATGAGTAAAGGCATTGTGTAGATAAATACATTATTATTGTAAATAAAATCATACTATTAAATCATAATATAAAATAAAAAAATAAAATAAATATAAAAAAATAAAATCACAATATTAAAATTAATAACCATGTATTCTCTAGATGTATCTATCTAAAATTAAAAAACAAATATTTTTATATAGTGTCAAAATAATAAAAATCTAAGATCCATATTTTTCCGAAGCATCCATAAATTTTATATCTACAGAGAATCGTCGTCGTGTATTCTTGTCCGTCCTATTTTCCTGAGATTATAATGTTCTTTTCTAGCTCAAAAACTGTTCGAAGACAAGAGTTTCTTTAAGCTTTGATAAATTGTATATGCCACAAATCGAAGTGAAATTAATAAAAATTGATAAGAGCTTTCGCATTTGGTGACGGTATAGTACCATGGCATAGTACACACTTTCCCGTGCAACAAGGCGAGAGCGTGAATGGCAACTCGGCGGCGCGTATCGATGCACACGTGCCAGCAATCGAGAAAGTGCATTTTCATGTTCTACGCATATTTTCAAAACTGGACATCGTTCTTAAACCCATTGATTGTGCAGACATGCGTATGCATACATTTAAGAAACGGTAGGCGTTTTATTGGAAAGGAAAAATATATGTGTGCATTGCGACGGCAACGCGTTCATTTGGATTTGCGCGCTCCGATGCACTCGTTGATAGCAGACTGTGTGCAAGCAATTCATAAATGTATACCAATTACCGACCGATATTACGAAAATCGAGAAAACTTTGTGAAACGCTGCATTATTTCATTACAGCACACCAACACATATCTCACCCACCGGCCTTCTACTGATACGTGTATATGCGCATTTCGATATTAAGCACTTTATCATTACCTGCGGTAACCTATGAAGTCTCTTGTATAGCGCTTATAAGAGTTTGACTCAAACACTGAAATATTAAATAAAAGACATACTAACAGTCTCTTTTCATGCTTTTTTGAAATTGTCATATATATTTTTCCAAGAAATAAATGTAAAAAAAATTTGCGGCAATTATGTCTCGTTCAAATTATAGCTACTTTAAACAATACAATGTTACAACAATATGCAAAATTTCTAAGCGAACTTTCTAAGTTTTGAGATTCGTAGATTTAACCCAAGTTTGTACTTTAATTTATTCTACCAAATTATTTCTATATTAAAATGAAATCATTATATTAGTGCAATGTTATTTAATAAAACAATTAATATTGTCTACAAATGAAAATAGAAAATAATTAAAAATGACTATCTCGGTCATATAAGATTTTGAATGTAAAATATAATTTTGCTTTACTATTTTTTAAGAACACTAGATGACTCTGAAATTGTTCGGATATATGATATGGAAATTAGGTTAGATTTTGTTTACAGGCTTTCTTAAACAAAAATTTTTATGAACTGAAAGTAAAAGGTAAAGTTTTTGACTTTCTATTTTAATAGATTATATTTATTATAGATTTATACGTTAATATTTTCTGAATATATACTAAAGAAATTCATTAAATGCTTAAATCTAACCAACAATAAAAAATGATACTGTTCGTTAAGGTACAAAAAATAGAAACTATTTTTTTGATATGGTTGATTTTAATTCTTATCAATGTTGTCATTCGAAAGAACATAAAACATACTTTTTATCATCTCTTTCAAAATTCTTTCTCAGTTTTCAAAAACATAATTTTTGTTCTTTTATATAACTGAGATATAAATAATAAATTGTAGAAATTGTGAAGAATGGCTAATAATTATGAATTATAGATGGTCACATTCCTACACTAGACATAATATCTAAACGATACGTTTTATATATTGTTTATTTTGTAATAAATACAGTTACGTTATAAATCTTTAATTCAAAGAGTGTTATTTTGTAATCAAATCAAGGATAAATCATCTATAAAAATATATAAGAATCTAAAGTCAATGTAATTAATCGAAGTCGAATATACTTTTAATTTAACCGATATTCATGTTATGCTTTAAAGAGCAGAAAATGATGAGTTTATACCTGTTGAAGATACTGTACTCAAAACACGATCACAGAATTTCACAATCCCTTTTTCGATCATTCTAAAAGAGAAAGAATCTCCTTGAACGTGACCCATTTCTTCATACTAGCTATCTAATTTTCTTAATATTCTGTGTTTACCATTTCCTAATTATTACTTTTCATTAATAAAAGTAAATTAATAATAATCTAAATATTTTAACTTAAGTTTCTTAATAAATTCAACAATTTATTTTATTAAAATGCCAAAATTTTATTTTTGAAAAACAGGTCAATATATAATTTTATTGAAATTGAAAATGATGTCAATAAAATACTAAAAAAATTGATTTGAAAATAAACGAACGTTTTTTAATTAATTAATTTTTAGAATTATAATTCATAAATATTTACACACAAATTCTTTAAACTGAAAAAATTAGTTACTAAAATTTCAAGTAGATAGATTAATATTTTTACGTAAAACAATTTCATAAATAAAAATCATAAATTATTATGTTTGATGAAATTTAAAAAAACTAAGTCTTCAAATATTACTAGAATAGTACTACTAGAATATTTTCATGGGATATTCTATATTAAAAATATCATGGTTGAAACATTTTATATTGTTGTATGTAATTAGAAGCGCATTGTATCAATCATTCAAAAATGCTAAAAATATTTCAGAAATGCTATCAGCTGATAAATAACAGAATAAATTCTGAATATATAAGTGAATTTATAAGCAATAAAGTTATAATAAGAATAAAAATAAAAGAAGTTCTTGTTAATATTATTGATATTCTCGAATTTATTATAATATATATTTGCTGTATTTCAGATTTATATCTTTAGGATACTTCTTATTTTCAATTGAATTTTGAAGAAAAATTTTCAAGAAAATTTAATAATAATGTAAAAAATGAATTTAAAAAATTTGAAAGTTATGAATGTCATTAAAAACTATTAAAAATAAATACAAAAACAACAAAATTAAGATTATAAAATAACGTTATAAATTTTATATACTATACTCATACATTTAGAGATAACAAATTTCCTAGCATGTGATTCATAAAATAGATTTGATAAATTTAGTAAATAATTTATTTGTAATTAAAATAAACTTTCCACACTTTGGAAAGCATTAAAATTCTATAATTATTTACTAATAAAGTAATTATATATCTAATGTTCTAGTAGTCAATATACAATTCTAAGAAATGAAGATTTTCAGTGATATTTAATAGGTACTGAAATACAATTTCTTGATCATTATCTAACTTTGAAATGTATATATTTCGTATTATAATGATAATATATTTAATCATTTGAATAAATATATTATATGTTCAAAATAGTGAGTTAGAAATATTATATTTCAAAATAAAATTGCTTTTAATAAAATAAGTGAGCACTATTGAGTATTTGTTCATTTTTTTATAGTTAAAGTTTATATCTCAATATTTCTTAGAAAAAAGACCTTAAGAAACTCAAAATTGAAAAAACAGTTGTATAAAAATTATAACTTCAAAAGGAGAAAATTGTGATAGCAGCAAATATTAATTATACTTATTTATTTATTATAATAAAAGTTAAGTAAAGAAGTTTTTAAATACTATTATGTTCTCTAAATTGAGTTTATATTAGCAGAATATAATATGATTTCAAGTATTTTACTTCATTGATGATATATTGAATATGCCTGACCTTTTGTTATGTGATTTTGTTCAGCACAGTTTATATATAAATATTATATATGTAATTTTGATATAATGTATTAATCTATTTTAATTTACAATTAGAAAATGTTATTGCATCCATTTTCTCACTCTATAAATCTCAAATTAAGTTCATTTTTAACGAAAAATAATTCATATTTTTTCGAAAAATTATTGTCCAACATAATAATATTTAAAACAAATTATAAATAAAATTAAAAACAAAAGGTTCGTAGAGTAAAAAAAATTTTTTTTGCATTAATTTTTTTCTGCAAGCTTTGATATGGAATCGCGGGTCTGACATATCGCAGATATAGCTACTGAAACGAACACCGACACTACTTGGTATGACTAGGAATGCGCAGTAACTTGAGTTTATCTCGTACACCTTTTCTTTGTTGAAACGCGAAAAATATTTTTTTATTCAGAAAAATCAATGTAGGATTTTCAACCAATTCAACCTAACATGGTGTAAAATCTTAATTTTTTCCTTACAGGAAACAAATACTTTGAAATCATATATTTTAAATCTTCAAGCATTATGAAGCTGTATTTTATTCCAATATTTAACTATTCTAAAACATTACTTTTTTCATCTGATTCTAAAAGAAATTATCAAGTAACATTGTTTACTCAATACAAGTGGTAATGGTTATCAGTAATTTTTATATACTATTTTTAATAAGATTACACTTATACGTTTATGTACTTATTTTTCTTTATTTCATTGTATAGCTAAATATTTTTAAAATATCTTATCAAAAAGGTTTTAATCGCTTCATTTTTCATTTTTTTTGTAAATATTGATCAGTATATATTACAATTATAAACTCTATATTCAATATTATATTTAACATTTTGCAACGAGAAGGTCTATAAAACAGAAAAAAGTAAGGGTACCACGAAATTAAGATATTAATAATAATAAATTTATGTTGGTAATATTTTCTTCTTATTTTTCAGTGAGTGATATACATAGTAATACAAACTAATACTTAACGTTTTAATTTGTTTACAAAATTAACTCTCTGTTAATTAAAGAAAATCAATGTTAAGGAAAATAGTTTTTAAAAATATTCTTCTTAGATATATATTTCTATATTTGAAAAGCAGTTGTTGAAAAGAAAAAAAACATTCTACACACAACTCATATGACTTCTTTCATACTTTTGGATATATAAAAATAAATTGTATTTCTAGGCTTAAGAACTAGCATAATATAAGTCAATATTTATATAGCTTTCAAAATGAATAGCTTTATCAATGTAAGTACTTTGAATATTTAAATTTGAAAATAAAATAAATATTTAAATAATGAAAAATACAAAGTAATACATACACTAGTTAGTAAATACTATTGTATAAACATTTTTATTATTTTAGTTACCTAAAATTAATTTATTAGTAGTTGAGAATAAGTTACTTGATTCACGAAAACGTAGAATTTATTAAAAATGGTAAATATTTTGTTCCTTAAAATATAAAGTAGAGATATTAAAATTTAAATTAAACAATGATTAACAAATTTTGTTAACAAAAATTTATAGATTTTTAAAAGTTAGTTAATAAATGCAATAGACGTAAGTATTAAAAGAATGGTAGAAGCCTGAAAATATCTAAAATGTTGAAAGTCCGGTTACTTCAAGGACTGTGTGGTGTGATGAAAATATTTGTTGAACACTGACAACTCTTTAAGCAAATTACTCAGTTAAAAGACAATAAAAACTAATCTCTGTGACTTGCTTAACCCGTCGAAGATCCATCAATAGTACCAATAGCTGATTTTCATGTTAGTGTATCTGCAGCAAAAGAAATATTGCGACACTTTCACCTTTTTAAGAAAACGTGGTTTACGTGATACAGTAACACTAAGGACATCTGATTATTGTACTCAGATAATCTCGAAATATGGAAATTTTGTTTACGGAGTTGAAATATTTCTGACTGAAACAAAACCCTAGTCAGTTGGATGATGTTAAGAAAGAACAAAATATGAAATAATGTAAGTTACACAATCATATATATAATAATAAAGTCGCATAACTTGGATTAAATATAAACGATGACTATATTCGTCTGATTTCTTATTTGTATTCGACAAAGTCCCGCGGAAGACGAGATGAGACCAACTTACGTCTCGCAACACCTCGGCATAGACTTGTTTTCAAGGTCGTTATCAACGTAGATACATGCAACTAATGGACAAAGTATACTTTGAATTTTCCTAGAGGCTCCTCTGTTGAAAGCTAATGTTAAGAAAATACTTTGACATTATTTAAATAATTAGTTACTTTCTTTTGTTTGGCTTTTAGTCAACAGAGGTCTCATTTATATTCTTTTGTAACTATATCTTAACATTTTATTTTTACAGTATTTTTTTCAATATTCGTAAATTAAAAAAATTGGCAATACAATATTTAGAAAATCATTATTAATTCGAATTTATTTTAGTTTATTATGTTTATTGTTATCAATACATAATCATAATAACACGCAGTATTGATTATGTTCTGATGATTTGTATATTCTTTTTATATACAACTTTTTAATTTTAATATAAAGTTTCAAATTGTAAGTAAGACATGCTAAAGAGAAATTTTACAAGTCTATATTTTATGTTAATCATTTTTATTATTTATCATTAAATTTCAAATATAATATAAACAAATTGCTTTTTTTAATTGTCATTTCATGATATTCGATTAAGTTGACCTGAAAATAACTGATTTGTCCCATTTAAAGATCATAAAATTATACTCATATCTTTTTACTAATAAAAGTTATTGTATTAGTTTATACATATAAGAGTATATGTTTAGAGAAAAATATTGATGTTACATTATTATTTTTAAATATATTTGTTTGATTACCTCGAAGAAAATTTTATCGAAACACTACCAAATCGATTAAATAAAATAATATATAAATATAAATATAATGATATCTTAACCAACAAATTTAACAAACCGATCTTTACGATATGGGAATTAATGAATACTAAATTAATGTGGTATTATGAATAAAAATAATTTAATAAAAATAAAATTCAATTCTATGACTTAGAAACAGTAATACAATAGTACGATATTGAAGAACGGAAATTTCATAAAAATGCTAAACATTTTTATAAAGAGTATCGAGATATTAGAGAATTAGAAAAATTATAACAAGATTATAGTAATAAATTATTGCAAAAGTCTTATTAATTTTCTATATTGTAATATTGTATTAAGTAATCAATCAGAATCGATCATTATTGCATTTTATGCTCTTTTAAGTTGAACTTTCTGCTAAAGGAAGTGGTATTTCCAATACGAAAAGTATTTTGAAATAATTATTCAAGCGCAGATGATTTTGTTCGCGTTCGTAAATTCATAAAATTTTTTGATATACGAATAAAATTTTTCGCCACTTAAATATTTAGAACATCTTCATTTTTTATTATCATTATTAGGAAAAAAAAGAAAATTTACTCAAACAAAAATATTTGTAAATATCTATACAAATTGTTTCGATGTCAGTTTAGGATTAAGCTATCAACAACTAGTAACGCATAAATTAATTAACAAGTAATTATGGTCACTGTTTACATTTATAATATAATTATTCTATTCTCAATATTTAAAATATATTTTTCTTTTTTCAGGCATCTAGCGTATTGCAACGATATAACTGCAATGCATAGAAATAAAAAATCCGATAGTACGAAATGTAAAGAAGAACCGAACTAATCGAAATTTTTCTTTAATTTTCCTTTATAATGCAAGAACGTTTGTCTGCATAGTGGTACACGTACATGTACGCAGACAGACATATGAAATGTTAAACTATATTCGAAGTTCGAAAAAAACGAGTTTCTCCAGAGACGATCAATTTAACGAGTTAACGTGCGAAACGATGAAAGAAGCTAACTTTTAAGAGCATGCGAGTTCGTGGATCTTCAACTCACAAGACTTTAAGCAGTATGGCACGAGCGAACTTCTATACGATAATTACGTGATTGAGTAAGAGAGAAGATTCACACTTAAACGTCGTGAGCTCCGTGAAAGAGAACGAAGGCCGTTCTTTTAGAATCTTCTCACTTTGTTTAAACAATAATTGCTGATGAAACTTGGCCTCGCAGTCGCAGAATAGAAGTTCAAATAATTATAAGGCTCGAACATTTTTGAAACTCGGATACTTCGATTTCGTTCTTTTAGAACTTTGCTCACTGCGCTGCTTATTCGCAGCACTCATCACATAGTGATTCCAACTTTTATTACATAATTAATTTTAAACTGTTATTTATTCTTACTCTGAGCGTTATTCTTACTCCTTAGATGATAAAAAAAGAAAAATATCTGTAAATTTATAAATTGGTTATTTAACATTATCATTCTTCGAAAATATAAATTACCATTATGAAAAATCTAAATTTCACTTTGCGAAAGTTTCCACGGGTACGACAACACAGAAGATAAAAATGAAAGTATACAATTATTTGTACAATAATTTAAAATCGTCTTATTTATTGTCGTCTCACTCATTGTCGAATAATTTTAAATTGTTTTAAAATACGATTGAATATTATAATCACTAACAACCGACTTCAAATTTAAAATCAATAAATCTATTTCATCGATCAATAACATTGAATTATAATTTTATAGATTATAAAAAAATTTATTTCTTTTTCTTTCAACATCGATGTTCAACGTTAAAAATTATTGTGTTTAAATTAGTAATCAACTTAAGAATTACTATTACATGTTATATGACCATATAGGCATATAAGCAAAATCAATAGGTATTTTTATTTAAGGGACTGACAAATTACAATACTGAATTTCTTCTTTTGTCGATTGAACTTTAT
The DNA here is from genome assembly GCA_018907045.1 of Wiebesia pumilae. Taxonomy (NCBI): domain Eukaryota; kingdom Metazoa; phylum Arthropoda; class Insecta; order Hymenoptera; family Agaonidae; genus Wiebesia; species Wiebesia pumilae. The sequence goes on along the minus strand of JACCHZ010000133.1, from coordinate 1,395,158 downwards.
TAACTTCAATATTTAAATAAAGCATATAATATCGTGAATTAAAAATATATTTTACTTCTTTTTTGAAAGAATATTGTATAAAAACAATTGCATTCTTCAAAAAATATTATCTCTTGCATAGGAAAACATTTCTTATAAAATATAAAAATCAGTTCAATCAATGACGTTAACCAGATTGAAAATATTGTTGTTTCAAATACAAAAAACTATTTATCACATTTTGAAAATGTTTAAAGTATAGTAATGTTATGTGTACAAATATCATTGTAACATAACAAAATATTTCCATGTTTATCCTGTTTTAGACTACAAAACTTCATTTGACAAAATGTAATTATATTATTACTAAAAACTTGATTTAATATTCTGACAAATAATCTGAATTGTTTGCTATTAATAATGTTAAAAATGTTATTATTTATGATTACTTACTATTGAAATCAATAACATTTAGAAGTTATATATAATATAACCTATATATATTATAAATATATTGATCTTATATTAAGAACGATTAAAATAAGAAATAAAAAAGAAACTCACCTTTAATCATTTATTTTGAGTTTTTAAATTGTATAATATGGAGTAGAAATTTTCTTAAATCGAGCATTTATTAAATATTATAAAATATTAATTATTCATTAAAATTTTTATTTTAAAAGTAAATAAAGTAAATTTTTGTAATGAATACCCTAAATAAAAATGTTTCATAGAATAAATTAAAAATTTTAATATTTTTATAATATTGTATATACACATTTATAGTACATTTAATTATTTACGTAAATAAAATCATAAATAAAAACTCTTTCGTTCTAATTTATATTTGAATATAATAACTAATAATTTAAAATTTTTTTAATATAACCAAATTAGAAAATATTAAAAATTTTTAATATGTAATAAATCAAACTATATAATGTGTGTACTCATTCATGATTACTCATTCGTAATTAAATGAAGATTATTAGTACTCCATCTAATATGTGTTAAATATATACTTTTATGTACTTTGACATTCTTGTATTATTAAGTAACAGTGATGAAGACGATAGCTATCATAGGAAAGTTCTAGAAGTTTTTAAAATATTCATGTGCATTTTTATATCGTAAGCGCAAAAAATGATGACTAATATATCGCATAATATCTTTTCCTGTTGAGAGTGTCCTTTATTAATAGTAATCTTTGGTACTCACACAATTTAAGCTTCTTATTATTATATTTATTATAAACCGAATAAGTTATATGTTAATTGATATTAAAAATTTGAACACTCATCTGAATCCTAATGAGAAAAATTTGTAAAACATATGTGCATAATAGAATAATAGAACTTAGTTAATAATATATACTGGTTAACAAGTACTGATTGTAAAAGTGTCGAAATAATCTATTCGATAATATATAATTTATCTCTTAAAATAAAATAAAATTGAGCGGAAGTAAATGAAATAAAATAACGCACGATTCCATTAAAGAAAAAACAGAAATTTGTATCACTTGCTTTAAAAAAAGCATAACGTACCACAATGACATAATAAGAAGGTACATTAGTTTATGGATTATATGATGAAAAAATGCAAAGTATTTAGAAAATCTCTGACAATTCGTGTGCAGCAATTCACGTGTCTTAATCAGGTATGACGAATGAACCCTCAAAAGGTATCCCTGTAAAAAGACGCGCAGTACCGTATGTTTGATGTTTAATGGATGACGAGAACGTTATTCTTTATGTAAACGAGGCAAGAGACTGACGTATCGAAAGTTCGTGCAGACAATATTTACGCTCATAATTGCATTGTCAAAGTATTCATGCACATTCTCCTGCATACGTTTGATTCCTTACTCAGGGTCTTGCGTGCCATTCAACGACATTTCGATGTAATTTGCTGTGCGCGCGTACACTAAAGTTTTTTATTCATTTCGATCAGCTAGGTACTTTTAAAATTTTTAGCACGTCTTAAAATACTCAATTTTTCACCAGATAAATATAGAAGTTCACAAAGGCTTAACCAATCGATGAAACATTTCCGCTCGTTTTCCGTTATTTGTGCATAATCAGTTACTCGTGAGATATTTTTATACAAATACAATTTCTTTCATTTCCAATATCTAAATAATGAATTCACTAGATGAATGTGATATAAATCTTGAGTTGTAATTATGAGACAATAATTTCATATACAAAATGGTAAACAACAAAAGTAAATATATTGTTAAAAAAATCAACATTATATGTAAATACGTATCAATTGTGATAAACAATATAATCGTTGACGTACACTTTAGTTATTCAGTTATTCATCAGTTTTTAGATTTTTTAGAATAGTATATACAAATTTATCATTTATTGTACATCAATTATATCAAATTAATCAGAAAAATTTATAATAAAAATAAAAATTTTGCTTAACAAAATTCAATGCCATTGTACTAAATAAAATCAAATATACTTGATATTCATAAATCTTCTATATCGTAATTGATTATAAAATTTTTACTACTGAATTCAAATAATTTTTTAAATTAATCGTTATGTAAATAGAAATAATTACTGAAATACGTAAACGCTTTTGAAAGTTTGTTATAAAAAATGTATTGCTTTGAAAATGTATGTAGATTATATTTCATATTAAGTTTTACTTATAACAGCAAATGAAAGAATACAATGAAATATATCAAATTCAAAGTTATAAGTAAAGATATTATTACATATCTAAAAAATGTTAACCAAATATTTATTATCGTGTTTTCTTGTGAGATACATGAATTTGCGAAGATGTATTAGAATATAAGAAACAAATTCTATAATCCGAATAAAAATTTACTCTGTACTTCATTCATACAATGTTGCTATAAATAAAGCAAACTATGAATCATAAATAAATATTATATTGAGTTTTATTTCATATTAATATTATCATTTGTTACTCGTTCGAGTGAATCTTGAAACAAATGTTTCAATGATGATAGAATCGATAAGTATAAAAAATACGGTGCATAGACAGGCTCAAAGAAAATTGCTCACTTGATGTTTATATTTAAAAATTCCTTGCAAGATTTAATTATGCATATCAGAGAATCAGATACACAAGCAGAGTTACAGATAATGCTTTTTATTTTATAACGTATTATTGGAAGTAAAAAAAATGAATTGGAAGTAGAAAAAATGAATTGAAAGTAGAAAAAATGAATTGAAAGTAGAAAAAATGAATTGGTAGTAGAAAAAATGAATTGGAAGTAGAAAAAATGAATTGGAAGTAATCTTTGCGAAAATAGCTTCTGACCTAATAGAACCAAAAGCGATTTTGAAATGTCGTCTTAAGAAAGTAGCCTTGCCCATTATTCATTCTAAGAAAAAGAACATGTTCGTGGATATTCATGTCGGTGCGACAAAGAAAAAATTCAAGTATTTAGATTACGATACGGCTATAGGAAATCCTCTGGGCGTTGGTTCACAGACCTTGCGAACTCGCTAAATGATGTATTCAATATTTGTCATTACATCATTAATCGTTTAATCGTGTTTCAAAGCCATTCGCTATGTTTCGACAGTGTTAAAAGATTTTTCGAAAGAATTAGTATAGCGTCGACATCGCACTAGAGAGAGAGAGAGAGAGACAGACTATACATTCATTTCTTCGAATCGACAAGACGATTCTTGAGAAATACAAAAAAGTGGGACTTACCAACGATTTTTCTTTTGAGGATTATATATCTTTATATTTTCAGTTATTTTTTATTTTTTACCTTTTACGTATGTTACATATGATAAAAGCATTTCTTTTCATACATTCGTAAATCTTTTATTTCATGAAATCTTATTAGTCTTTCTATTATTACCACAGCCTTACAATTATGACTCCTTCAAGCATTTATTATAAAAAATTGCATTTAAATAAAGTCAGATTCTTAATCAAAAATAAAAAAAAATTTATATACGAGATTTTGTTTTAGTTATCTATATATTTAATGAGCCATTAATACCGCGTTTGTCAATATACTTTATATAAAATATCTTTTTAGTAACAAGTTTTAAATGGTACTAATTTTTCACACGTATACCTATAATTTATTAATTAGTTTTAGATTAATTTAAAACGCTGATATTAAATCAGCATTTTTATTAAAATCATTTAAATTCTTTTCATATTATTAATTTCTATTTAGTACTAAAATCAAATTTTGAATTATGATTTCGAAAATTTCTTGAATTATAGACGTTACCTTTATAAAGAGCAAAAATTATTAATTAATGTTCATAGGAAGATCTTGTTGAATCTTATTTGAAACTGTATGTTATTATATATTTTCTTTTTAAACTAATAATATTTATCTAAAATGTTAACGTAAAGTAATAAATTACATTATACATAAGTTTTAATGAAATAATAGAACTAAATTTAACTAAATATAAAATGATAGGATACTGCATAAAATAAAATGTACAGGTACAATTTTCAATCAATGCAAATGCATAATGTACGTACCATTAATGCATAAATTTCATATAATAATTTCATCGTATGTCAATGTGAAATCTAAGAATCTAATTTTTAAAAAATTGAAATTTTTTTACATCATAATAATTAAAGTTAATTTCTTTAATGTTTATTATAAAAATAATACACATGTATAGAAATTCTCACTAAAGATTTTTTAAAGTACATTGTACTCTATAAGTCGAACATAATTTCATCAATCCTATAGGTATGAAAATACGCAGTATATGCAAAAAAATATTTCTTTTTTAAAAAAACAAAAATATGAGTTACTTAAACTAGTTACTATTTATATTTTTTTTATAAAAAATACATTTTCAAGTGATATGTTATGAACATTCGAACACTATATGCATCTTAGAATAAAAAAATTATATTAAAAGCCTCAATAAATATTCAAACATTTTTAAATTCTTTAACAATAAATATCAGTTATAATATATTTATACTATATATATAATTATTTTTTAATATTTTATTTTTTATATTTCTTTCAAGTATTGTAAGCAATATTTTATACAATATATTTTTTTGTAGATTTATTGAATTTTATAGGTTTTTTTATATTTTATAATAACAATAATCAGTTAATAAAATAATTACTTTATTTTACTAAGGAAACAAATATTATTTATTACTAAGTAGTATATTGCGTAATGTATTATATATTACGAATAAATAATAATTATTTTTCGTTAACTTAAAACTTTCGTTACACAAATATTATCCAACATAATAACATAACATAATAACATAACAAAAAAAACATAACAACTTTAATTTTTTTTCTTTCTTTAAACTTTCAATTAATATTTAAAGCTAATTTACAAAAATTAGTTCAGTCTTTTTATCTTAATTTGTATCTCATTGTATCTCAAAATGAAAATTGAAGAAAGTAAATTTAAGTAAATACAAGAATTGGGATCAATTTTTGATTAAATAAAAATATGTAGTCCAGCAAATAAAATTAAAAATTCACGTTATAAGTTTCATGGAAAAATATTATTATTCATACATTAAAAATAACTCATAATTAAATTATTAATAATTAGAATGATTAATAAATTAAAAAAGAAAAAATTCAAGTATGATGTATGAACTTTATTTTCGCAGTTTGCAATTTTTTGCATAAACTTCAATTACAAACCATCACGACTCTTAGCCAGATGGTAATGACTTATTTTTACTTTCCCAATAAAGATATTACTCAAGAAGTATTGCATTGATCAAATTAATTATCTACAGATTCATAATTTATTTGACATATTAAATATTACCATTATTAGATGAAGAAGAAAGATCAAAGATAGTTTTTTCGATAACTAAGTAAACGACTTTAATTATTCTAAAATCTATAAAATTTAGAATTTTTATTTAATTGCTGATGATATTTAATATGAAAAGCGGGAGATTTCTAATATAAAGAATCGTGTTGAAATTACAAGTAAACTTTAATAAACCTTTCATTAAACTTTTATATAACTTTAATCCTCATTAAAGTTTTCTTTTGTTTTTTAATACACAATTTTACATAATCGGGAGTAAGAATTATCTTAATATTGGTTAGAAAGCCTTCTTTCACAATACTAGTCCAAATCATAAATTTTCATGGCTCATTGATAATGTGACATGTAATAATAAAAGAACGGCAATCCCAAAACAATTCCGGTTTAGATATAAAATGTAATTTTCAACTACTTCAACATTCTGAAATCAGAGGAGAAAGTTATGTCTTGTTTTAAGGAATTCCCACGTTGTAACGAAGCACCTTCTCATTGGCCTAAAAATAAATGCTCATAAAAAATCTTTAGAAGGCAAACAGAATTTGTGCGTTTCATCTGCGCGCCCGCGCAAATGAGAACCGCCCTAGCAGACCGCGTCGAGCACGTAGCAGACTACCGCCACCCACAGAGTCCAATGGTCTAACACCTCCAATGTCGTCTGCTACTAGCGCCTAGCAAACAGCTGATGATTCGCGCAAACATGCTCCCTCGCCATCCCCCGATCCGGCTAACTTCCTCACTGTACAACAAAGAATAGTAACAGCCCGCGAATGTGGATCGAATTTGTCCTGAGCTTCTGGCTTACGAGCTCCAGGAATTTTTTAGCGCGACGAGGGGCCAGGCGTGTTATGTAATACATGGGCAGTTAAAGGCACTCGTTGGAAAGTGAGGTTATGTCGTTCGTCCGCGAACTGAACTTCGACTAGTCGAGTCTGAAAAGAAGCCGACAAGCTCGAGAGGTTCAAAGACTTACCTGACAGCGCTGCAGGATTATACTGTTGGAGACCTGGTCCAAATCGCGATGGAAGCTGTTAGACGTAGAAATAGCTGACGCGATATTTCGACGGAATTGGCGGATTTTCTCCGCACGAGCACAAAGTCGACTCGAGCCTAAACACGCCATGGTGAAAAGTGCAGTGAATCAAATCTGCCTGCCTGCTAAGAGCTATGACGACTGCGCTGTGAGAACTCGAATGTCCGAGATTTCAAGAGTTCCTATGGTCCCCACCGCACACCGCTACGTTTCCCTTCTCGAATCGATCCGCGCGCGCTGTAAACGCTCATTCAAAACCCCTTCTTCCCGCGATGAGTAATTCCGTGCGCCGCTCGTTCTTCCCATAGGCTATAGCGAGTATCTTAACTTGTCTTACTTTTCCTTTCCTTGCCACTTCCCAATCTCGACCCTGACTGTCCCGAGGTCTATCTCGCGAACTCGTCTGACGACCGAACTTTGACTACTCTCTCCACGATGAATTTCCCACTCCTCTACATACACTTGTATACCTTCCTAAACGATTTTTAAAGATCACGAATTGCGATAAATTTACACTTTTCCTTTACAATATAATTTTTTAAGCAATTCTTTCTTTTTAATTCTCTATTTTTAACCTCGCTCTATAGCAAACTTAAATATTCCGATTCAAAAATTGAGAAGTCACTCGACTTTCATTATCCATGAATTTTGAAGATTCCATTTCGCGCTTTATACTATATTTGTATTTCAAATTCAATTATTGAAAATTGTAGTACGATCATAAAACGTATGCATATACTGTTACGGTGTGCATATAATTTCATAGATTTATCACATTTTTAAAAATGAAATCTCTAATTTATCAACAATCAATTTTTTAAACGATTGGCTATAAATATTACAGACTTCTACTTACCATATATTACACTATATGTATAAACTTAAAATGGCTGGGAAATTCATTCATTCATTACAGAAAACTTTATTTAAATGTGAAGATGCAATCGTCTCTGCCATAGTCTATAAATTACAGCCAGGTATACTACTCTTTCATATTTAAATTATTTTAATTAAATTATTAAATGTTTCCTGAAAAATAAATCTGTAATAAACAGCAACATAACCCTAATCACATTATATGCGGTTTGTAACATTTTGTATTTTTATATTTATATTTGGTTTTCACTCATTTTTATAAGTTCTCTGCATTGATATATTCAATGTAAAACGACAAAAGCCTAGGTTTACGATTAAAAATATTTGGAATGATGGATTTCTTTGGGCTGTACCAAAACACAGACGATCAATTGAAAAACGATTGGCCCGAAAATTTGGATCACCTATATATAATTGGAAACCACTTATCCCAAAAACTAATTTGTTGAATTGCAAGCGTTGTGGACATTTCCATGAATCATACACTATTTGTGGTAAATTTTATATTTTTTAATTTACTTTCTGAAATAATTTTATTAACAGTAATTATTGCTCTACATGAATTTTTATGATAAAATTATATTTTAATTGTAAAATCAAATGACATAATTTTATTTAAAATAATTTTCGAGATTCTATTTATTTAAAATCATATTATAAATTAGTTGTAATCAAAATTTAAATTAATATTTCCTTAAACATTTGTAATTTATTGTATGATTATTAGATGTTTTATAATAAAATATTTTAGGACACTGTTATGATAAAGTAAAAGAAGAATCAAAAGCTATATTAGAAACCATTGACAACTTTAAACTTAAACCAATAAATAAAGAAGTTGTAGTCTTATACAAAGGTGAAAAAGAATTAAAATCAGATGAATTCTGGAAGGTTTGTTAATTAGCATTTACAACAGTTTATCTTATTTATTTCATTTATCTTACAATAAATTAAAACTGTAAATTATTTTTAAAAAAATTTTCATTTGCAGGGTCAACGAATAGTTGAAATACCAAAGAAAAGACCATCCTGGTTTCATCAAAATTTACTTGAACCAACAACACAAAAACTATCTAATAGTAAAGAAGTTAAACCCAATGATGATTTAGCATAAAAGTATTTATTTTACTTCTGGTATTGTATGATGTATAAAGTAAATAATTTGTAATAAATACATCTGGCAAAAACCCTTTCAGATTCTTAATAATTAATATAATGTACTGATGTTCAAATATAAAACAACAATAAATATTGCTTAAATTGTTTAAATTTCATTTACTTAGTACATTAATTAGGTTATTATTTAAAAATCATCTATTATTTCTTTGTTAAAATGATTAACAACATGTTCATGGAATAATTCAAAAGAAACTGATTTGTTAAATACTATTTCACATAAAGGACATATATTTTCAGTTTCAGAAGATTGAATTTTTTTTTCTGGTGCAAAACTACAAGTAGGAAGGCTAGTTTGAGTTTGCCCATTTTCTTTTAAATTGCAATGTGAATCGAACTGAGTTCCAGTTTGACATGTTAATTTTTCTATACTATGTTTACAAATGTTGCAAGTTTCATCTACAGATAATTATAAATATTATTTTCAATAGCTTTAAAAATATTAATGATAATAAAAATCTCATACATACTTATCTTCATTTTTTTTATATTATATAAAGTATTCTTTATTTTATTTTGTTGAACAAGAAGTTCTTCTTTTAGTTGAGTTAGTTTTATATCAAGATATCTTAACTGATCTAGTGAATCTAAACTTACATCTTCTGGATATGTAAATCCAATATTTTTTAAATTAATTGTTGTACTTTTTTGAAGCTCTATTATCTGAAAATTATTGATATTAAACATATATAGTGGAATAATAATAAATATAAAAATATATTACTTACTTTATCATATTGTTTCATCAACTCTGACTTTTCTATCATAATACTATTAATTAAAGGCAAAGATATTTCTTCAAAACTGTGCTCTTTTTCTAAAACTACAATATGTTTAAAATGCTTATTAAAATTAAAATATTACTTTTACCTTCATTATTAGGTAAACAGTTTTTATCATTTATAATATTCTTAAAAATTCCTGGTATTTCTTTAAAACTGTAAGTTAAAGCAATTGTATTTCTGGCAATAGATACTGTTTTAATATGTCAAAGATTTTCATTGCCTGATTACCTAAAGGCTTAACTGTTCTAGTTAACTTTTTCCATAATTGTTGATTTTCTGAAGAAACCATAAAAATGTGATGAGAAAGTTGAGAGTTTTGTCTTTTTAGTTTTTCAATTTTTTCCTGCAAGTTTATATTAGCAATTTTTATACTTAAGATAATAAAATTGACAAATAATATAAAATGGCAATTAAAATACATATGAAAATAAAATATATATACCATTTATTTCAAATAAATATTTAATATTTTCAAAATCTTTTATTTTTTAATTACAGACCTGCTGGCTTTGAAAATTATTTTCATCGTTTCGGCTTAATCTTATAATTGCATTCGAATTTATTTTTTCGTATTGTTGACTTAAAGTAATATTTTCTTCTTCAACTATAGCTAATCTTGCTTGTAGTTGCTGGCACCGTTCTGTCATTGTTTTAAATGCTAGTTGCATGGCATATTGTGATTTAATATTATCTCCTTGTTCCATAGCGTAGTCTTAGGTATACTTTAAACTTTCATTTACTTGATATTTAGTTTTCAGTTACGTAGAACTACCATGTAAATTAAATAAAATGCAAAGTTTAATTGTCACTAAATCAAAACAATTAAAAATTGTATTTCATGAAACATTGAAAGAAAATTATTATATACATATTTCAGCAAATCCGCTTACACGTGGTTACTCGCGATGTCGCATGAGGACGCTAGCGCTCATTCGTGAATTATTTAAATACGACCTTGCGTTGGTGAATTTTGCAACGATTTCAATCTCTCAGTAAGTATAAAATAAATAGAAAATGTAAATAAAAACAAAAGTATTTTTATTAAATAATATGTAATTAAAATTTATTTGAAAATAAATAAAATATAAATTATACGTACATTTGATTACTATTATGTCTTAATTTTGCGTAACTCAATTTCTATTCTTTAATATTTTGTTACGTCCATGACATAAATGGCCCTTTTGGGCCTATACAGTAAAGTATACTAGCCTAGGATGGGCAACGGTCCTATTTAAAACGGTGCTTATTCGGTTATTTCCCAATGTTGTTAGATTAACGATTTATTGATATAACTAGAATCTACTCAATAATAAAGAAAAGAGATGCTAGTACAGATACTCCATATCGTAACGTAGATTTTCGTCACGCCCGTTAATTTGGAGAAAATTAATAGGAATCCCATACCGCAACGTAGACCTTAGTCACGCCCGTTAATATGGAAGCAGGGAGTAGGAATGTACAGTTATATAGAGTTGTATTGGAGAGGATTTCATGATAAAGAATCGGAAAAAAGGGTAGAGGGTCGAATCCCCCTTTAAAGAAATACTACATATTTAATTTTAAAAGAAAGGTATTTATTACTCACTTCTTTAATACAAGTCAGTAGGTCAGCTACCAGGTATAAGGTGAACTCTCCGTTTTGCATGGAGAAATGCGTCCTTTTTATATAAAATTTAAAGCACAGGCGGTATAGATAAAGAGGGGATTTTTATGGCTTTTCCCGGAAAAATCTATACAACCTGTATACAATTTTCATTTTTATTAATTTATTAGCGCTTATATTTAATTAATTACTTAACTGCTTATAAAATTCGGTTTGCAATTTCCTTTTCCATAATTGTAGTTTTTAATTTATAAATTTGTTAATATTTATCCTGTTTTTATTGATATTAGTTAACTTAATAATAATTCGTGGTTATATTTAAATTTTTTTCGGATTTCATAGTAGCTATTATTTTTGTTATATTGATTTTTACTATTTCTTATATTAATATTATTAATATTATTATTATTACTACTATTTTTTTGTTTACTATTGTATTCCCTTTAATTGTATAGAAAACGTTTCTAATATTTGGTGTTTTATTTTTGTTAATATTTACTTATTTCAATTTTTATTTTCCACCCTTTTTTCTATTCTACTCTCCTTTTTTTGTAAATTTGTATATAAATATAACAAAAATAATTACTGAGAATATGATAATAATTGTGGAATTTAATTTAGCCTTATAGTATTACTTATATTTGCTTAAATAATAATTAGAAAAATTCCATGTTTTTAACTATATTAACTATATTAGGTTTATTTTAATAATTTTGTTATAGTAATTTATTATGACTATAGTTTTACAATTTTATTTTGTTTTTATTACTTTTTTATTATTTAAATTTTTCCTTAATTAATTATGTAATAAAAACTAAAATAAAATATGGGAAAATACATTTCCCTTTGTTAATGCAATTGCACAGTCGCAGAATGTACATGTATGCATTAGTGGGTGCACAGCTGTTCGTAAGTACAAGTAGCATTTGAAAATGGCGTTGTGTGCATATGTATATGGCGTTCGGCTACTTGCGAGTGTAAACGCGCAATACGCGTGCGTGAGTGTAGGCCTCTGGCTGGATCATAAATGCAGGTACAGTCATAACATGTCATGGATATGATCTTTTGCCCTGACATTCCAGGCCTAGGTGTCGAATTTAGATGCTTTAAAATTTTCTTGTTGGAAAGAGAGAGACAGAAGAGAGGAAAAAATATTTCTTTTACGAAAAAAAAAATTTTCTTTTTACTTTCGATAATTTTAGTGAGACGTCGTAACAATTTTATACATACATATAATACAATTTAGTCGTGATAAATTATGTACTCGTGTTTTATTATATTTTATTATATACAAGAGACACGTTGTATTAAATTTATAACATTGAAACTTCAATGTTATGCTGATATATTTATAATAATATACATATTAAGTGATTATTAAGTTAATAAAATATTAAATTAATGATTAAAGATTTATTAAAAATTTTAATGACAACGGAACAGACAGATTTATTTACTGTGTATAAATACACAGTAGACTTTAAACGAGTACTTTTTTTGTATAGAGAAATCAACCTATATAAATGATATGGGGTATAGGAACAAATGTAACTATTTGCTCTAATATTATTTGTAAAATATCTTCCAGGAAGATATCCGAAGTAAGAGCGAGTTAGAATTATCGGATAATGGAATAATGGAATAATTGAGTATAGCTTCGATTTCAATTACATGCGTTAATAATTACTCGTAAGTAGATAATTTCTTACGTACACCTATTAAAAAATGAAAACGATACAATGATCTTTAAACGGTACATTGATAGCTTCCCAAAGTTAAAACTACCAATTAATACGTTTTTAAAATATAGTTAACTATTGCAATTTCTTTTCTGCACGAATAAATGAAATTTATCGCATTATATGAACACGCACTTAAGATAGAATTTCATAAATGCTTCATTTATTTTTTTTTTTAATCTGGAACTCATTTGAAGATATGAAAATTTAAGAAAGAAAATCTAAGTAAATGTAAGTAAATCTAAGTGTTGTAATCTAATTTGGATGGATGATCTAAGTTAAATGGAAAATGTTATTATTCACTAGTGTTCACACGTATTATTCGCTAATAATGGCATTGTAATATAACGATCTTTCGGTAACATAATCACATGTTTTTTAGTGAAAGATAAGCCAATGAGTCCATTATCATTTAAAAATAACTTAAAGTTCGAATTTTACTATTTTATTTTTATTGTTTTAATGTATTAAAATATTTTAATCTACTGTAAAATCTTCTTGTATGAGTTTTAATAATATTTTTGTGTAATTTATTTCTTGAAAAATTTAGAAGAAATGTTTCGTTAAAAATATTTCCATTAATGCTGATATTTACTATTCACTTCGATTTTAATTTTGATAAAAATAACGGAATTTACAACGCTTTGTAACTATATGTTAGAATAGGTAATATGATTAACTTTTGATAACATATTTGGTTTCCGTTTTCAAGCATCATTTTACCAAAGTAAGGAATTTCTCGGTAGTTGCACGATAGAATGACTGACACATTTTTTTAGATATTGTATTACTAATTACCAATTATTTATAAAAAAATCCATTACCTCTTATACTATAATGTATATTTCTGGATATTATGTGAAAAATTGTATACATGGAATATTCGATTCATTAAATAATCACACTTGAACCTGCTGCCAAAGATGTGATTTATAATAAAAAAAAATACCATTGTTTCATCAAATTTGCCCAATTTAATTTGTTCTAATAAAAGCCATCACAGTTTAAAAAGAAATTAAAAAGAAAAATGGACTAAAGCACTTTTAAACTCACATATTATGATTTCTAAAATTAGTTTAAATGATTTGTAAATTGTTCCCACTGCTACTTACTTTTCCATGTTATAAAATATTATTAATTAATAAAACTTATTTTAGCATTAAAACTGTATCCTAATTAGATAATTATAAATAATTGTATTTAATTAAAAAGTAAATAATTGACTAATTAGCAAACTACATATGCGTAAAATATTATAAACCCTGTTAGATCATACAAAAATAGAAAGCGTTTACCGTGGTAAACTAAAATATTAATTTAACTAACAAACAAAGGAAGTATTCATTACATAAATATGAAAATAATTTATCTACCTAGTTTGTTGATTTTTCTAATAACATTTTCTGTACAAAATACAATATTGATTTGAATACTAAACGGATAAAAACATATCTGCAACTAAACATGTATGTATAACTTAATAATATCCAGCTAACATTTTATTAAAAAATACTATTAAATGAAATGTAAGTATTAAGTATAAAAGAAGAGTAGTAATTAATAAATATAAATATGCTTTTTTTGCTTAAATTCAAAGAATATCTTCTTAATAAGTATTAGTTCTATATTAATATATTTATACTTCTATCATTTATAAAATCTTGCAACTAAATAATTGTATATTTGTATAATCTAATTTGCTAAGTATCTTTCCTAATTTCTAATTAAGTAAATTTTATATAAATTGAAATTAGGTTTAAATAAGTTTTATTAATTAATAATATTTTGCTATGAGAAAAACAAATTTAGAAGGAAGCAATTTTGAAATCATTTAGTTAATCTTAATAATTAATTTTAGAAATATAACTTAATGAGTTATGTGAATTTAAAAGTTACATTAAAACACTTTTCTTTGGAATTTTTTAAGTTTCTTTGAATAAATCGTGTTCATTATTATATACATTTAAAATTTCACAATTCTGTTTATTTGTTTAATAGACCCTGCAACCGATCCCTGACCGATCAGAATTAACCTGACAGAGATACCGAGGAGCAGCTGAATCAAATCAAGAAGACTAAAAAGTGTATGCCTCACCCAGTTATCGCACAGCCGTCAAAAGAATTACTTATCGGTATTGTTATATATACATTAATGGCCATAATGGAAATAATATGTTATTTACGTAATTTCATTCTTACGTATGATCATTATGAATACAAATCGTTATGTGATTTTATCATATAATAAATTATTATGTCGTAAGTTTACCTAACGTTTTTTTTCTCGTAGCGTCCTATAAAGTGTTGCTCAATAATGTTGTAATTGTTACTTTAATTATATTATAAATAAAAATTACATTTTCGATATAACAATATTTATATCATTAATAATAATGTAACCAACATATTAATTCGAATAATAACTTTAAAAAAATACTTTTTTTTATATTTCTTACAAAATAAATGGTAAAACAATAAATCAAAGTAAAAAACTTTGATCCAATTTAGACACATCTAATTTAGGCTTTATTGGAAGAAATAATAATGCACCACTCTTTTGTTTTACTTAAATTTTTACGTTCTTTTGCATTTTTGCCCTTTTGAAGACGATAATGAAATGAATTTTCACCGTGCCTTTCTCGGAGCGATTCTTGCATTTCACCGACCTAGACCCAAACGATTTCTCAAAAATTTAAAAACTTACATAGTTTCTCTAATCTATTTACAAGTCATTAACTGTATATCACTAGTAATAATAATAACAATTGGAGTTGAAATATACAGAATAATAACTAGAAAATTACTAGAAAACATTTTTCTATTTTCAGAATATATCATTATATTTAAAATATAATAAAAATTTTTTGTATAAATTTGAAGTGTGAAATAAAAATTTTTTAGTTAGATTAGATAATCTGAAATTTTTTTGTTTAACTAACTTTCGGTTACAAGTTTTTAGTATTTATTCATATTAGTATTTTAAGAATATTGAACGTTTTGTAAATCCTATGTGATTGTGAATAATTTTGAAAAAATTAAATTAAAATATTATCGTATAAACAAACTAGCTGTATATTATACTTTATTTTAATTACAAATAAAATTAGTTAACAATTATATTTTTTAAATGAATGTGTTTTTATAATATATTGGTAACAATATTTTATTTTTAGTAATAAGCTTTATATATATATATACATACATATATATATATATATATATATATATATATATATATATATATATATATATATATTGAAAAGAAACCGCTTAGCGGTGGATTATTAATCATCCATCTCAAAGGTGGAGGATTTTTCTGTTGAGCGACCTTCTGACCTTTTTGGATCCTACGTTACCTGAGAAGGTCAAATCTCAAACCTCCTACACAAAATGAATAAGTTTGTATTTGTTCTTAGATTTTAATAGCTTTGTATTTCGAATATTACGTCGAATAACCTAATAAGGGTGGTTATAATTATTCGAAGAAATTTAGGAGAAGAAGAAAACAAGTATCCAATTTTTTTCTTTGGTATGACCAGGAATCAGCGATGGTGTGACGCTATCTACGATTTTCCCGGCGTTCGGTTTAAAGAGAAAAAAATGCAGGAAGCAGAAGTATTGCTCCGCTCTGTCAATCTTTCACCCCGCAGGAGCGAGCGCATGACAAACGCGTTCCAAGCAGCCCGGCTCGTACCAGTCGAGATACGTTTGCACGAGCTCGAAGAAGTTTTTCCGAAAGGACGCGTTGAATGTGTACAGCGCGCATCAGTATTATATCTAGTTTTTTAATTTATTGTAATATCTTTATTAGAAATAATGTTATTTCTAATCACCTTGAAATTCCAATTTTATATTCTATAATTACAGTTCACATCACAAAGTATATAAGATTAGTTAACATGATACGTTCATGTATTTTATTTAAATTTTTTTTTTAATTACTCTAAAAATAATGAATATTAAATTAGTAATAAAACTAATCTTAATTTTTCAAGTATCAAATATTTATAATTTTGTATGTAATAATTTTGTTTTATAAATTCTAAGAACATTAACTTCCACAAAATTAAATTTTATAAATTTATAAATATAAATTTGACTTAAACTTATTTAAACTATTGACTTAAACTTTATTATTTGTAAGAACTACTTCCGTCGCTTAAGCGTGTTAAACGTAAAAAATTAAGAATAATGAAAATCTCTGTAAATTCTTTGCTCAAGTCGAAATAAAATAAACCATGGATTACAAAAATATGTTACTGATAAGGCAACAAACATCCCCAACGAAAGTTGCACAGTTTTAGGTAAGCAAATGGAAAATAAAATCTGGGTTGTATGAGTTTAAAATTTACAATTTTGTCACAACGAAAATTGAAAAATTTCAAAATCAAATTATTTCTTTAAAAAACTATGATTAGCTATTAATTTTAAAGCATAATAATAAAATAATAAGTTTCGTCAAAGTCCTAATCTTAAAAGCTACTTTTAAAAGTTATCAAAATTCTTTTAATAAAAGTAATTGAACATATTCAAGAATATTCAAAAACAAGATTTTCGTAAAATAAATCGATTCTTATCTTTGATTTTAGTCTAATGAAACAAATGATAGATAAATAAAAATGTCTGTAATGGAAAACTGAACATATATCCTTCGAAAATTAATATGGAACACAAAGACATTCTATAGATGATTGTAACCTTTTTATTTAAATAATAAGTCATTGTACTACTTGAAAGGATATAGTTTAGAGAGTGTC
Organism: Wiebesia pumilae; assembly: GCA_018907045.1. Lineage (NCBI taxonomy): Eukaryota > Metazoa > Arthropoda > Insecta > Hymenoptera > Agaonidae > Wiebesia > Wiebesia pumilae. The sequence goes on along the minus strand of JACCHZ010000133.1, from coordinate 1,377,400 downwards.
TGAGAATATATATTTACTAGGTTAATATATGAAACATTAAAATCATTAAAAAAGATTCCTGACCTTTTTTCCACATTAAAATGTTTGATTGATAAAAAAGAAAAATTAAAAAAGCCTTTTAAATAGCGTTCTAAAAATAAAAAATAGAAACAATTGCAACTGAAATAACATATGGTAATCTAGAAATATCTCCTTACATGATTTAATACAGAAACAATCTAACAAACAAAACACAAAAAATAAAGAGTTGAACGTAAATCAAAGTGATGAATTTTTTGATTCGTTAACTAAAATTAAAACAATATAGAATTTCATAAATTTATAAAACATATTGTGTATGATAAATTGTTTGTAATTTATTTATCCTCTGAATAAGTCAGCATATATATTATCATTTTAAATTTGTTAAATAACTTAATATCTCTATATGCTATTGCATCGTTAAATAAGTTATGCGTATGTACACATAGATAAAAAGTGAGCCAAAATCCGTATAAATGAACTTAACATGGAGCTAGAATTTACATACGTAAAAGTAATTAGACTAGCTTCATTGGAGAAAAGCAATAAATTGATGTATCCGATGGAAAATTATTTTGTACTTCAAATTTCAATCGAACACTTTTTAATGATTCATTTGTCTTAGAACAATCAATTATGATAAGCAGTATATTATTGATGTACTCATTCCTTGTGAATGATGAATTCTTACCATAATAAACTCTTTGGAAGTTTGTATACGTATTATATAAATCAACATACTCGTTATGAGAAATGTTAGATTTATGTTTAGATTTCTATAGAGATAGTAGTATGAGTTGAAAAATAGTTTTACATCACTAATGTTGCGGTGATCAAAGAGACTAGCATTATGTCTTTGATTTTTTTCGATGAGTTTGAAATTGTAGAATGACAAAACTTGGTTTTTCCTATTGTTTTTCGTGTTTTGTCGTCCAGACGTGCTTTGAGGTAGTAGGAAGTAATTAATATTCACACAACTCTCTTAAGAACTTAGCTTTAGAAACACTAGAAAGTACTACGTAAGGCATTAGACACTTAATTTTCGTTAATTCTAATTTCAATTCTTCGTTATGCATACTCTTCTTCTGGTACTGCTATTTATAAAATAGTATTTACATCACTTCTCGATCTTCTAAGTATAAGTTTATGTATTGCATTGACTATAATTTTTTGATAGTCCTCAGCAAAACCGAGAATCAAATTAAGTGAAATTGATATATCAAAATATCTTTCATTGTTAGTGATTGACAGTAATTATTTAATTTCTATCCTTCCAACATTTGCAATTAATAGAAAACTAATAATTTATAACTACTTCCAGACAGAAATCGAGCTGTATTCTATGGGCGAAATACATAATGAAATTGATACCTTTATAATTGGAAGTTTACCTGAAAACCTTAGAAATTAGTTTATTTGTGTAATTAGACAAAGGTATCCTGAAACTAAAGACTTATTAGAATTTCTTTTTGGAAAGAGTCTAATGATTAGTATAGTACTTTCAGTGATTTAGAGAATTATCAAATATTCTCGAAGAAACAAGCAGTCATACGAAAAATTATAATGAAAATGAATCTATCAAAGCATTGAAAAATAAAAAAATTATAAATTTTATCGCTCCGAGATTGTTGAAGTATGGAAAAGAAATTTTACAAAATTATAAAATATTTAGAGAAAATATGTTTATAGATTATACCTATTGGAATAATTCAAACGTATTTATTGATTGTTTTCGATTGTTTACAGCCGAAAAATCCGCCGAAGACTAAAGTCATACAATGAAATTCCAGAAGAGTTCCATAAAGGTGGTCAGATACAGTGGTCTCTATCTGGAGGTAATCTCGAGTCATATAACTTTTTTAACTAGTTTCAAAATAAACGTTGATATATTTAAACGTCAACTAGGTAAGATTATAAATAATCGAGGATCTCCAGGTCATTGATTCAAAGCAACAAATTATGTACAATGTGATTGACAAAACAAACAATTGAAAAATACTGAACGAAGCAAAAGTTGTCGAGAATTTATTAATTTATTTAGTTTATTTATTTAGTCATATACTCCGAAAAGACATGAATAAAATAACAATTATTTTAGATAAGATGAAAGGTAATTATTCAAACTATAACTTAAATTATTAGAAATAATAAAATATAATTTAGAAATTAAAGAAAAATTAGCAGTTATAATTAACGATATAAAGAAAAGTTAAACGATAATAATAACGATAAGATGAGAAAATTTATGCAATAGTATTAAAAAACCAAAGAAGCAATTAATAGTAATATTTGAAAAGGTAATGAAAAAAAATTTTTATTTTGTAGAATGAATTGAATTGAGAATATAAAATAAATAAAAAACAAATTGTTGAAGTTATAAAAATAAGTTGCTTTATAAAGCAGTTCGTTATATTATAAATGTTAAAAATTTAAGTTACGAGGGCTCTATATATTAATGCTTTAATAGAACGTTAAAGAATAATATGTAAATGCAGTTTCGCTTACAAAGTAATTATGAATAGTTACATATTTTATCAAATTTAATAAATTCTTTCTTACAACGGTACAAAGCATAAAACTTTTGAAACTAGATAGTGAAAAACACGTAAATTTAAAATTGATGATAAAGTACAAATCAGTAAAATTAAGCAGTTATTTGAGAAAGGATATACACACAATCCGTCAACTGAATTATTCAAAACAATTCGAGTAGTAACAACATGATCCACAATATATCATCTAAAGGATTACAGACATCCCCTAGGTAATCGCTTCTACGAAAAGGAATTGTTAAATTGTTCAGATCTTTATCTTGTAGAAAACATTTTAAATAGTCGACGATATGAACATTTAGAAAAATATTTTATTTAATAGTTCAGATAACAGTTGGATAAATAAAAAAGATTTATAGTTAAAAGAAATAGATTTTTTCCAAATTTTTTAAAATAATTGTACTGAAAATATAAAAAAATATAAAAAAATTTTATAAATAATATTTTTTAATATATTTTTTAAATATATATTATTTGTTAGTATATTAAAGACTAAGGAAATAAAGATCAATTTATATAAATATTTTAAATCGTTTATTGTAATTTTCTCTTATAATCTAATTACAATACAATAATAAATAATCCACCCAATAGAAAATTTAATATTTATCTCATCTAAATATACAATAGATAATTTAAACTTATTATCGGCATATCCATTTCACCATAAAAGTTATTATATATTTCAAATAACACTAATATTCGCTTTGGTAAAAATATTTCGAAATCAGTTTCAAGTTCGAGTACAGTTTTGATTACGTATTTTATTACTTGTTTGAGCATTTTCACTTTGTATAGTGTTTTTTCTCTAACTCAATAAGCTTCTTAGGTGGTACAAAAGTTTGACTTTTAGTATTTTTTTTAACATACTTAAATCAAGCTGATAAATAAAAAGGTTAATTAACATTTTATCCATTGAAAAAATAATTAATAATAATTAAAAATTAAAATCTTTTTATACTTTTACAAATGTAGTTTTGAACTTTTATTATTGCTTAAGCTTTTTTCGGAGTTTATTCTGTATTAAATATTCAAATGAGTGACTAACCCTATTAAAATCACGCATTCACTTTTGTAGATGTTCTACATGTTTCCAGCTCCATAGTCAACCCCTCTAACATATTAAGAAAACCCCTCTTTAAGCTTTTTTTTTAGTGGTTTATTTTTTCATCACTACTTTCTCTGTGCTCTCCACGTATCCATTACTCATTTCCTCATACAATTCAAAAAATGCCTCTGCAGTAATATTGTAGTGCATCCATGATAATGTATTTATTTTTCCAGACTGTACAAGGCATTTATCGTCACAGGCACTTAGCGCTATCCTATTCTGCTTTCCAGTTTGAATTATGTGTAGTCGTAATCTAATACTACGTTGTTAATAAGTAATAGTTAATTTTTTCAATAAACATGTCATATAATCATGAAATGTAATATTTATTTTTTCTTTCACACTTTCAACCTTCTAAATCATTTTTTCGTTATATAACTTTAAACTGTGCAGTTTACTTTTTAATCTATAAACTCACTTATAATATTTCTATTTAATTCGTCTTTCATAAGACCAACAAGCTTTTCATTTACTCTCGGTATTTCAAAATGATTGTTCAAAGAATAATTTGTTGTATCAAATTCATTATAATTATTTTTCATAATTTTAATTATATCAATATTACTAATTTCATATATAAGGCTATTGGTATCAGTATATAATAGTTTACAATTTTCACCTACTCGATTCTTAATGTAATCATTATAAAATCTATATACTAGTTGGTTTTGATAAATCTAAGACATTAATCCCAACATAAATGGGTCTTATAATATTTATTACAATTTTTGAAAGTTCCACAATAATGAGATTTTCATCGCATATGGAGCAGCTGTGAAAATTCAGCTTAGCAATATAAACATGTACTCAATAACGTCCACTCCATTTAATAATAAGTTTCACATGGACATGTTTATGTTAATTCTCTATACTTTTACCACACACCATATTATTAAAAAGTTTATAAAGCATTTTCTCAAAATCATTTTTTACATGTCTTCATTTTTCACTACTAAAATCTACATAATATTTTAACCATGATTTTTCTGAAAATTGTAGCGCTCTATGAATTTTCTCAGATGTAAAGCATACATAAGTGTTTGCTTAAACGCACAAAAATGTATTATAAATCGCTCTTTGTTATATAAAGTTGTCATAAAATTTTTAATCTTAAATTTCAATGTATTTAATTAAGTATTATGCACAGTATGATAGATCCTAAAGCTTGTCATAATATACGTGATACGTCCTTCGTGAGATTTAATTTTCACCCATGTAGGGATTATTTGCTTTCGTATCGATTGTAACGTGGATTTATACTACCTCTAATATCATGTTCAATAAATAATAACATATCGATATCAATAAGAATTTCTAGTTGGATTTGAGCAAACTTCAGTATTTAATTCTATATCATATTCTTTATCAAGTAGTAGAATATGCAGGATCAAGTCTATATACTTTCAGACAATTATCTTAAAAATTTTTGAAAACGCATGTAAAGAGAAGTACATAAATCTTTAATTGTAAATTAGAATAATCTCCAAGAGCTTTTATATTAAATGCATTCCGTACATTTGTTGCAAATTTATAATCATCATCTCTTTTTTACTATCACTAAGACTTTTATTACGTAAATTAATTGATTTTAAACTTCCATACGTTGAAAGGAACCATAAGTAAAAACACCTTTCCTTTGGAGTTAGTTTATTTGATTGGATCCTTAATTTTTTTAATTCTCTCTCTATAATAATTAATTTGTTGACGAAAATTTTAGTTAATATTAAAATCATTGTGTACCTCGATATTTTTAACAAAAATGCTTCATATAGTTTTATATAATGTGAATTATACCGTACAAGATATCGGTGCTCTTTTTTCTAACATATCGATTCTCTTACTGATCACGGTGGCAAGTTACATACTCGTGTCGGCGATAATTTCACCTAAATTTCGCGGCGGCGTTTTGTTATACAGGTAATTCCGGCGACGTACGATATACTAGCGATGATTAACATTATATTTCGGCGATAGTTAATATTATTTTACGGTGGTTATTCACATTATATAACGACGGTGTTTTACATCTTTCGGACAGGTTAAGGCGAAGAGAATTGAGCCGCGTGGCCCTTTTTCTTTAGATGCGTCAGGACATTACACCAATGGGGTTCCTGGTACGTCATCAGACTACATCAGGATGCTACGCGGCAGCAAGCTGCACAGCATAGAACGCGTCGACTGGCTGCACTTTTTGGAAACCGCTGACAGGTTGCATCTCCCGGAGTTTCCTGGTGCGTCACGAGACTGCACCAGGATGCCGCGTATCGACAGACTATACTCTTTCTCGTGTTACTCCCTTACCCGGTTTTACATTTGCTCACGTTGTATCTTACGCTTGGCTGTCCTCCGCAGCCCGCTCGCACACTGTTCCGCACTTGGATTTTCACTGCACTTTTTATGACTTTGTACTGTCTTCCACACAGTCTGTCTTTTCTCGAGAGACCGCCTTGCTTTATTACCTAACGAAAGTTTTCTCTTCTTGGTTTACCATCCGTCTTCTGGTGGATGAAATGCTCGCTCGACTCGCGGAGGGGCGGCTCCGCTTAGTATATGCTCTTACGAGGGCTAGTGGCGGAGAAGACAGCGGCAGTGATGGCGCAAGCGCGTTGCGCTTGCTTGTGTAATGCCTACGGCTAAACCCTAGCGCATAGTCAAGGCTAGATGCGTAACCGAAGCTCTCTTCCACTGTCCCGTTCTCGTTCTCTCTCACTCTGTATTCTCTCTCGCACGTATACAGGGCAGCGTACTCCCACTACGCGGGCATTTTTTCGCTCACTCACTCGATATTCTCTCTCACTATCATACATACTACGCAGTTTTGCGGCCGAGGCTTTACCGCACACACTTTCTCTCACACATACACACCCTATTGCGGCAGTCGCCACACCGCGCGCACTCTTTCTCACTCATACGCATACTCATTCATCCAAGCCGCGCTATGCACACATTCATAGACACAGTCACTTCACTTCACACATTTTGCTGGATGTTGGGGCTATCCTCTTCCTTCTTCCTTTCGTAGATCTTCGCCCGCGATGTCACCGCGAGCTCACAACGAAACCTTTCATTGCACCGTAAGTAACAGGTTTCGCCCGATCAAATTGGGTTCGCAACCTAGAATTTTATTCAATTTGTTTCTTGTCTATATAATTTTTATATAGATTGTATATCATCATAATTACATTTAATATAAAATCTTACACTATACCTTTTATGTATCTAATACATACGTTCATCAGGATGTAATCAGGATTGTGTAATGTAACACGTTACATTATACAATCAGCTTCATATAATTTTAATTTTTCATGAGTATAGAAATAATGAAAACATCAATCACATATAAAACACTCTTTTATGTTTATTCACTTGAGATGTTACGAGACGCGATAAATCTTCAATCAAAGTGTAATGAAACTTTAATATAATATCAATTTCATCATCATTTGGTATTATTTCTTATTCTTCAACTTCATCTATATAATAATCTTGTAAAAAAGATTTGCATGTTTTTCTTCGAAACAAATATATGAAAAAATAATGTATGGAAATGCCTTCTTTTCTCTTCTAAAATATACAAATGAATTGAAATATTATTTTGTTTCTTAAATTATAAATTTTTTTCTGGTAATAATGAAAATTAAATATCATCAAAGTTTAGTTCATTTTAAGATTTAAAATACTCTGAAACACGATTTGTATTTTTGCAAGGATCTAAAGCAAATAATAGCAGCATAATTATAATCAATTTGAAACTTTGATTATAATATTTTAGAAACTTTAATACAAACATGCTTTTTTCAATTTCAATAGAAAATTTTATATATGAACTACTTTCGATTAAATTATATTTTCACATATTTACAATAAGATTTAAAGTATATGTAAAGTCTAACCTTAATCTCTTTCTTCAAATTCTTCCATGTATCGTTTGATAGATGATTAAATAGCTCACTGCGACGAATACGGTTGTTTGACATACTCGAACGCGAATACACTCAACGTGCTCACTCTCTCTTCCATGGAGAGGGACGCCGTGACGTGGTTACGACAAGATCCCTCATACAATAATCCACGCCGTAAAAGTTTATTATCCGTCATCCAATAATCCGCACCATAAGAAAACGCGTCATTAGAATGTATACTAGAAAGCGGCGAAAATTCATATTAGATGAAAACCACTACATATTTACAAATTTACATATTTACATTACACCTTTACAAAATATGTATTATTTACAAAATATGAAAACAAAATATCACCTCCATAAGATCCGTCGCCGTGGACTCGTCGAATAAAAGTAAAATAAAACTAAATATATAAGAATCATCGCTATGTTGTAAACTTAGAACTATTTTTCTTTTCACGCTCCTCCTCCCTTAGCGAACCCGATCTGACCACGAGCTGTCCAGTGCTGGGACATCCAGGAAGCGTGGAAGACAGCACTGTCACTGGTAAGTAAGGAGAAGTAGCAAGAACAGTACATGAATCGTATAGAAGTATAAGAAGGCAAGAAAAACAATAATATAGAAAACATTACATGGATCCGAATAGCATAAGAAAATAAAAATAAAAATAAAAAAAAACGTTACAACCTGTCTTGATGATTGGCTGCTGGCTTGAAATTCGATTGGGCTGATGTGAGAAAAGGATGATCCTTGACGATTGATCATTCTCTGACAGATCGATGTCACGGAATCAGGATCCCAAAGAGCCCTGCGATAGATCCAGGTTTCTTTAGAATGCGTTGCTTCTGGAGATACCTTCTAGCTTGACCATAGATATTTTCTTAATGTTATTAGATTTTTAAACGTATTAAATAAAGTTTTTAATGAACTCTAATTTATTTCAAGGGATAGTGGATTTTTGTTGGTAAAGAATAATTTTATAAATAATATGAATTTTACTCAATTTATTTGTTTATTTAACTTATGTGCGGCTTTAAAAATAATTACAATAATGTACATAATTTAAACGGAACAATTCTCCGATCTCGCGAATGATGCGTGTCTATCTGTATGCTTATGCGTACCGCGTAATGAATTGATTCTTAATGCCTGCTTTCCATGTTATGCATCGTGCTAATATAGTACATAGTATATGATATAGTACATGATATAGTATGTGCTGATACAGAGCTGGCTGTTTTATTTATTTTGATTCATTCTGGATTTTATTGAACTGATATTGAAGTCGAGCCATTTTTACTTTACGATATCTGTTTTCATTTCAATAACTGATGCTGATAATATTTTTCAGAAAGTATTAACTTATTTATTACATGGTGCATAATTTCGGTTTATAATAAGTTGAAGGTTATGTATGTTTATTACAAGTAGATTTTTACATAAGCTATTTACATTGTATTATCTTTTCTTCGAATTTGATTTCGAGATTTTTATAGTTTATCGTGAAATGAAACTGGTATTCGTACAATGTTAGGAATTGAGCATTCATTTCTAGTCATAAAATGTGTTTACATGAGTCGAAGAGTATTCTTATATAATGCATATAGTATTAGATTACATGAGTTTTTCGCTTGCATGTTAACATAATTATCGTATCTTATAATATTCTATGGAAATCGTAAAACGTGTTCACACAGGTCGAAGGTTTTAATTCTTATTATAAATGTCGTTTTATCTAATCTAAATTTATAGAATTCTCGCTTGTGGATATTAAATGTGTTGACATTATTCTACACGCGTGAAAATCTTTTATTCAATAATATCAGGTTACATGAGTCTACTAAACGTGTCCTTGTGATCCTAAAACGTTTTGACACGATTTTAAAGTTAAAATGGTCATTTACACGTGTCGGCTTATGTAATATTAATATTAGCATATTTTATTCAAAGAAGAATATTCACATTATATGATTTTATGAACTGCGTATAATCTGGTCGCGGATCTATTGCGTAGTATCTTTATTTAATGTGGTTAGTCATTTCTTATATTTTATTATAATAGTGGTAGCAGGTGTTCGTCTTCTAAATTCTTAATTATTAATAATAAATTTGGAATAATTACGCACGCGCAAGTAAATGTTATTGCGTTGTAAATCAAGAACCATATTATGCACAGTTACCTAAAAGCTAAATATAGAAAACGATCATTTTTTGTTTTATGGAATTCCAAAATTATTTCGATAGTATAAAAGAAAGATCATTAAAAAAGTTGACATTTAAAGATGAATAATGATACCTTCAACTTGTGTCAAATCGTTTTATAACGTATATTCCATAAAACTCATGTGAATATGATATATAGCATTATATAAAATTTTCAATCCATAAATAACCAATGTAACCTTTCGAATTGTATCAACACTTTATATAACATAAAACTTATGTGAATATAATATTAGCATTGTATAAACGACACGTGTATAACTTTGAAATGATATTGTTTAACGAGCGAAAGCGAGAATTCTTTGAATCTAAGTAATCCAACACAATCGAAAATAATATCAACATTACAAAAGTGTCACATGTAAATGACTACTATAACCTTCAACTTGTATCGATACGTTTAATGACTGTAAGCGCTCATTCCAACCTATGTAATCCGAAATGATGCTTAGCACCAAATAAAAATATAACATCAAATAACCACCGACAAATAAAACCAAATATAATCATAAGCAAGACTGGCATACAATACATAGTAGTGTATGATAATACTTTCAATTCGTAGAAATATGAACTACTACAAAATTGAAAATTTGTAATATAACACTCGACGCTTTATGTTACCATAAATTTACTGCCGAAATCACGTATTAATAGTTATAAAAAATGCATTAACTTTGATGAAATATGAAAATTATACGTAGGATCCTGGCTGTCAGATTCATGGGACGTTCTCATCCTCCTCTTCCTTGAATCAGCTCTGCTGAGCTTTTTTTGGACACCTCTTTGAATAATCGACCTGAGAAGGGCGCATTGCGATTTTTTCTATTCGTTCTATGTTATATTTAAATGAAGTTTGTATCTGTTTGTATCTGAAAAGGGCGATTTCTATATATAAGAAACGCGGCATCTTAAGGAAAGAGTAGAAAAATGAAAAAAGCGATTTCTTCTTCTAATGGTCAGTCAGACACGTCCTTCCCCTTTCACTTCGTTCACACAACTAACTCCTTGTCCCCATGGCACCCCCTTATGTTTTATTTTCTCGGACGCCGCCGTCCCAATCCTTCCCCACGCTCGCTCTTACCCATCCTTTCAGCACACGACACGTCGCCGCACTGGAAAACAATTTTTCCAAAGCCAATGCGCGCGTCGCCCCGATACATTTACACTGGGTGACTCATGATGAGTCACCCTTTCTGATCCGGACACGCACGACGTGGTCATTTGCAGGTAGTCGCAAGGTTTATTTGGCGCGCGTCAACTTTCTGAAAGAAAAAAAATACACCAAAAGAACCACGAACAACTACCATAAGCCAAAAGAAGATAACGACTCCAAGAACAATCAAAAACTAGAGAATACTCGAATTTAAGATATATAAGCGCAATACGAGCAACAAAAAGTATTGAACTGCAAACATAGATTGAAGATAGTACGGTATTTTATCCGACCCGCGATACTCGCGAAAACGGATTCTTTGTTCCATTAGAAATAAATAATTTTGAAACTCATTTTTAGTAAAAACCGTTTTTCAATAAATATTAAAATCAGTGAAAACGCCAATCTTAATAAATCATCTTTTAAATCCAAATCCTTTAAATTTACTTAAGATAATTTCAAACATACTTCAAAATCTACGTTCGATTAAAATCAAGAAGAAATTAGAAGCTCTCCAATAAAAGGTACCTGTAAAGAATCAAAATATAAATCTTAGGTTAGAAATAAATTATCATTACGAACCTTGAAGTTCGGATCATATACGATATGAAGAAGTCTATGAAATGATTTTAACTGTTATACATGATGATTACCCTATTTTAGTTGAGAATTGGAAAAAACTATATTATTAAAAAAATCATAAAACATGTTATTAATCAAAATTATCCTTCATTACGAAAATTATTTAGACATTTGAATATATATTGTTCATCATTCCTAAAGTTGATCTCCTGTATGTGCTGCAGTTAATGTACATACATTAAAATTATGGCTCTTAAATTAACAAAAACAATTATAAAAATGTAGAAAAGTTCAACACCATTGGAAGGAAAAGGTGAAGTTTATATTTATATACGTGAAAGGCTATACACTATGTACAATTACGACTAAATAAAAAGAAGAAAGGAAGAAAAATGGAAAAAATTGAAAGACACACTTATGCCTTATAAAATATAGTAATGCTATATATTAAGATATTTAAATCTGTAATATTATGAAATAATATTATGTAATATTATATAATTAATCTCATGAATAAATATTCATTAGAAATTATAAACATAACATAGACTAAAAAAAAGTAAATGTATTATATTAAAATAGTTTTTATATCTAATAAATAAAAAGAATCATTTTTTTTAATGAAAATATTTTTATTTGAAACATCATAATCAACTAATGTTCTTATTTATGTTACGACGAATAACTTCGTCGAGAAAGGGCAGCATTGCCGTGAGAACCGGGCCGGAAGAAAAGCAAAGAAGAGGTCCGGACTACAACGCCCGAAGACATAAGGTATGAGTGTGAGAGAGAAAGAGCGAACGAAAAAAAATAGAAAACAAAAAAAGACGTGCGTGTAAATGAGCGAGTGAATACGTATACTTGTGAAAGCATGTGAATGGGAGTGGAAGGGGGCGTACGGCACAGCGGTGTCTGTAAGAGTCAGGTTTGAGAGAGGTAGTGCGTGAGCGTGCGAGTGGGAGTGGAAAGGGGCGTACGGCACAGCGGTGTCTGTACAAGCCAGGTTTGAGAGAGGAAGTGCGTGAGCGTGTGAGTGGGAGTGGAAGGGGCGTTCGGCGCAGCGTTGCCCATGAAAGCTGGGCATGAGAGAGAGAGTGCGCGAACGTGCGAGTGAGAGCGAGAGGGTGTACGGCACAGCGGTGAAAACGTGATTATCGGGCGTAGAAGGAGGGATGAATGAATGAATAGAAAAAATAATATATACGTGGAGGGGAACCTTGCGTATAGCGCTGGCCAGGCTGACGCAGGGCGATACGCGATCAAGTGCGACGCGCTCGCTCCGCCACTATTTCCCCCCCACCAGCCTGGCCCACGAGAGCGGCTAGGCGGCGTGACCCCACCGCGAGGCCCGCGAGTTAAGACACGTGAGGGGAAGCGCGCCCGAGAACGGTATAAAAAGGGCGCGCTCACGTGAAATCGAGAGACGGGGGTGGAGTTCGGGAAGCGCAGGTTTCCCGGTCGAGCAACTTTTGGCGCACGACCCCTTGGAGCGACTTTTGGCGCACCGGGGAACTCCAGGAGGTGGAGTTCGGGAAGCGAAGGCTTCCTGGTCGAGCGACTTTCGGCGCACGACCTTTTGGAGCGACTTTTGGCGCACCGGGGAACTCCAGGAGGAAGAGCTCAAGGAGCAAAGGCTCCCTGGTCGAGCGACTTTCGGCACACGACTCCTAAGAGCGACTTTTGGCGCACTAGGGGCTCCCGGAGGCACGACTCGTGTTGTACCTCCCGGTATAGGTTTAGGACCGCGGTCGCGTGCACGGAGTCGCAGCCATCGGGCTGGACTTCCCTCCGCCGCGTTAGCGTACCGGCACAGCGATGGTGCGAAAGTTTCGCACCGGGGAAATAGATTATAAGACTCCTTTGTAAGCGGTGAGCGCACCGCAAAAGTAAATAGCATAAGAACCGACTCCGTTGTAAGCGGTGAGCGCACCGCAATAAAAATATTAATTGTTGCCTTCACTGTATATACAAGTTAAGGATTTCGAACATAAAAGCCTCCTTTGTAAGCGGTGAGCTCACCGCAAGAAAAAGGCTAATGTAAATTGAGACCAATAAACATGATAAGTACAGAATAAGAAAGAAAATAGGCCTTGTTCATTTCGGCCCGGCCTCTCTGCACTTCCCTCCTCCCGCCACGAACCTGGCCCGACCTCGAGCTCTCCGGGACGGAACAGACGGGGAGTACGGGAGACCAAGCGACCAACAACAGCAGAGGGACGAAGGAGCAAGGACGGAGAAATTCGGAAGAAAAAGCCCGTCGAACAACGAACACGAGTCCGAAAGAGACGTGGCGGATGGGACGAGACTACGTACAACGTTACAATGTATATGTGTGAAGATAAAACTATAGCTTATATGATAAACTCATACTTACTATAATAATGGTTAAACGATAGAGCAAGCATGCAGACCATTGTACACATCAAGCGTATGATTGTACCAGAACTAGAGAGAAAGCATATGCAGCAACAGTAGACTTAGTGCATAATTATAAATAAATAAATAAATTAATTAATTAATTATTAATAAATTAATTAATTAAATATTTTATTTAAATTAATAAATTAATTAAAATAAATAAATAAAACTTTTACTTACGAAAAATAATAAAGAACAAAACAAAGAAAAGAAATAGAATAAATGAAAGGATAAATGAAATAGACGAAATTTCATCATTCTGTTTATTTTGATCATCTATTTACTTTGTAACGATTTACTTACTACGTTGCTGAAACTAAACTATCTATTATCTTCGTGCCCCACGTTGGTCGCCATGTAACAGTTAAATTATGATGCGAATTGATTTCTTACTCTCTATTCTTCTTTTTCGTATCTCTTCGCGGACACCCTGTAACGATTTTACCAGTCCTTCTGGCGGCGGCAGCTTAGACTCTCATGCTTCCTGGCTGACCCGGCCCGAATGGCTCGATGATAGACCAGGTTCGTATGGGGAGAAAGAGGCGTGATGAGACGGGGCGAAATAAGAATGGCGTTATTTTTATATTAAAATTAAATTAATTTATTCAACTTAAATTTTACACGTATTAATTATTTTACTCTTTGGAAACCTTACGATTTTCTTTCACGTCACACTACGTTTACAACTGTCGGTATTCGACGATTAATTTGTATACGAGTTACAGCGGAGCTTATAAGTACAAACGAAGCGGAAACTTGTACATTAACGGGAACGATTTTACATAAACTCTACAATAAATGCGGCAGAGCTTATTTATAAGCGAGAGTGCGATGGTGATTCAAACATTAACGGCAATGGTTTTCATTATTTATGTTCCCAGCTGACTCGTGTTCAGGTACATCAAGGGACGATACCCGCCGCATTGAACTACTTCGCGTTCAAAGGCGCTCACGCCCTTCTTATACAATAAAGAAGACTTTCCTTCCTTTGTCTTTTCTTTGACGTCAAGCGGAAGAAAGCGCATTTTCCTCCTTACAGATCTTAGTCCAACGCGAGTTCGGTGGTGTGGGGATGTCGGTAGTGCTGAGTGCTCTGGGTTATGCAATACTTTGTTGGAGTCTTAGCACATAGCTAGGCTCCCTTCCCTGACTCTCATGCTCTTTCTCACTCATTCCACTTACCATTCTCTCTCATATTCAATCCGCTACAAGCTTTCTCTTTCTCATTCCGCATACTTTATCGCACTCTACGAGCGGGAATGCCTCTACTTCAAACATGCTTTCGCTCACTCACTCTTACAGTCTTGCGACTGACGCTATGCTGCGTACCCTCTCTCTAACACACTTTCAACTCTTGCAGTTGATGCTATACCGTATACATTCTTTCTCACTCGTACACTGGACCGCGTACTCCTTCTAGGCAGGCATTCTCTCGCTCTCTCACTGCACACTTATGGCTGATACTATACATCGTACGCTCTCTTCACTCACACTGCATCGTGACTGATTCTCTCTTTCACTCTCAAGCATTCTTCTTACGCATGCACGCACACATTCTCGCCTTATGCCCGTACACTTGCTATGCACACACTCACATACTATTGCTCCGATATGGAGTTGTGACGCGACGTTCTTTTCACGCCTCTTCCGCCACTGCTCACAGTTCCGCGACCGACGGTGCTTAATATTTACGACGAATTTTCTCGTCGCAACTTAGTTGCATCTCCTTTGGTTTTCATGGACTCTTATTTATCTAATATATTCAACATTTTTCTTTTTATTCTTTCTCTTTGTTTTCTTTGTTATCTTATCAAAATATTATTCTTTTGAATAATATTTTCTTATATTATTCAATTTAATAATTAATTAATTAATAACAATTAAAAGTTAATAATAAAAAAATTGAATCATGCATGCATATTTGAATATGAATTATCATATATATATATTTTTTAAATTAATATTATAAAAGAAAAAAGAAATTGCAAATTTTATATAAACTTTATTTTAATCCTTTTTTAAATAATAAAATACAAATTAATTATGCGATGAATTATAAAATAATACCCTAATGAATAACTAAATACCAAAGTTAATCAAATCACAACTTCAACTCGATGTTATCTAATATTTAATTATTAAAGAGACGAAATAAAAATTAATTATTAAAAGCATACATGAATCAATTAAATATGAAAAGTACACAAAATTAATAAATGATTAATGATATAAAATACAAAATATAATATACAACATTAACATTTTAAATGATAACCAATTCACAAATTATAAGCATACCTTTATGACTTATATACTTTTATACCATACCTTTTGACAAAAAATAACTACATTACAAAATAATATTAACAATATTATTGTAAACAAATATAGTATCACTAAAACATATTGTAATCAACAACACAAGCGAATACTAATTTTTGCTAATAAAAACACTTATGTAATACTAAAACATAATGTAATCAATGACACAAGTAAATATTAATTCTAACAAATACACTACATTTAAACATATATGAATAATATTTAATATTTAATAATTTTTAATTAATGTTTAATATTCAATAATTTTTAATTAAAGTGTAATATTTAATATTTAATAAATAATATTTCATATGAAAAAAAATATTTTCACTTAAACAAACTTCAACACTTAGTACCACAATGTACTTCACACACAACACAAAACTGTTAATCGTTTACTAAAACTCAAAAACTATTGTTGATATAAATTTTCATATAATAATAATATGTTTAAACATGAATGACAACTTGAATAAATAAACTTCTTATAAATTTATATTTTCAATATGTATTTTGTATACTTACTAAAAAAATTAACAACAATTAATATTATAATAACAAGTTGAAAATTAGTGTTTAAATATAAAATTATTAACTAAATAAACAAAACTATTGTAAGACATAAATGAATCACTGAACTGATAAAGAACAACACATGGAAAATTCCCAAAGATACAAAAGTAATAAAAGAAGATTAGAAAACAATAACTCAAAAAAGTATTTAAAGAGACAAATTTTCCAATAAAAATTTAGTAGTTGAAAGAACAGTAAAATTCTTATACTCACAAAAAATACAAATTTATACATTACAAGCTTAACCTATTTTTTTCTCAATGCTAAACTCAGCCAATTTCAAATACATTGATTCAAACATTTCAAAGAGGGAACATGTAATATTTCAAATAGTAAGCGAATAAAATTATATTATATGTTCAAATAATTTTCCTTTTGTTAAATTAATATACCCAACAAATCTTCTTTTATAATAATACAAAATTCCACTAAATTGTACGCACACTCTAAACCGAATGCAATTCGTTTTAATTATTCAATTCTTATACTGTATTTAATTTATATACATTACTTTATACCAATAATTCTTCGCATGCTATTGCGGTAAAATTTGTAGATATAAAATAAAATTTTATAAATTTGTAAGAAGTAACACATGTGTAGAGTGAGAGCTTGTGATCACTATAATCTTATACTTGGTGAGTGTACAAGAGCAAGAGGGACGGCTACAATACCATACGCAATAGGCATAAAAGCAGAAAAAAATATTGTAACGTAGTATAGTGAAAGTATTAAGCAAGAAAAAGAGAGGGAGAAAGAAAGCGAATAAGTTGAGAGAACATACATTCATTCATATACATACTTTTTACTATAAAATTATTAATAGACATTTTTTATTATTTTTATTATTTTTATATATAATTTAAATAGTTTGTTTCTTGATATCTATTTGGAGCTCTAAAACGGACTGTTTTTTAATGTATGTATATTTATATTTTTTATAAATACATATACAGTTATTTTTTTTACTTTTTACATTAATAGATGGTCTCTTGTGCCTAGTTATTAATTACATTGGCTTAGTAGGCTTACGAATCCAAGACGAATATACTATATCTAGTTGAATTTCAATTATTGAAGCCTTATTAGTCTTCTTCGATTCCTATATATTATAAATAATTCTAATACAATTTTAATAATTATATTTTTAAATGTTCTCTACCTATGTTTTACATGGTAAAACATGAAAAAGAAATGTAGTTAAAAATGAACTAGAATCTACATAGCTTATCTACTTGCATCAATAACAGTGAAAACTGCAAGGTGACAGAAACATCAATGATATAATTTTAACAAATGTATGTGCAAACATTGGTAACATGATTGTACCGCTAACGCTAGTGTTGTCGAAAAACAGTTATATGAAACTAATATTTTTTCACAAAGCAAAGATAATGCTGCATAAATATACACATGCAAACTTCAATCATCGCATATTGAGCCAAGCATGTTGAACTCGCCCGAGCAAGCCGTTACAAAATGAATTTATTTTTACACATACTGACTACTTAAATGGATACAGTCATATATAAAGATGCATGAAGAAATAGTCAAATATGAACAAAGCAATAAAAAACAGTATTTCCTTAGCTTTCACTACAATGAGCTTTAAAACATAAGATAAAATTTTGCTAAAAAATGAAGTAGTTTGATACTGCAAATACAACTTGACAGATGCAGTTTACATTTGTTACATATGCTAACAAAGTAGTCGTGTTTTACAAACAATAATTCAAAAGTAAAACTTCTTTATAAAAAGTATTTTCAATTTATGCTATCAGTTGACAATTACGAAAATTTTTCTAAATCTTTAATAATATTTCAATATTTTCTTAGAGTAATATTAATATAAATTGTGGAAAAGCAATGAAAGAACTAACTTTTAGAATTGAAACTTTCGGTACAGATGAAAATATTTCCACTATCAGTGATTTTGAAAGTATTAATATTTAAGATTTCAAAAATGTGGAAAAAAATCTACGTTTATAATAAATTTTATGAAACGATTAAAGAAGAAATTGTATTTCATATTAAGACAGAAAAATGACATTTATTAATATTTGTACTTTTGCTTACACTTACAAGTATTTTAATTTTCCTAGTAAAGCAGATATACACTTAAATTTTATCTATCAATTTATTGTTAATAAACTTATGTATATAAACTAAAAGTGTCTCTTTTATTATTATTCTTTATTTTACTTTATATTTGTTAATTCTTAGGGAATAAATTCTAGTTTATTCAAAAATTTCTAAGTTTTATTTAAAAAATTATAGCTTTAAAACACACTTTTTATTCTAGATTTGTATATTTTTTATTAAAATATATGTCCATTTGTCTTTTACAGTATTTTATACTTTAATAAGCTAAGTAATCTTTGAAAAAGAATTTTTTTCATGTAATACCTCATACAGACATTCATTCTTCTATATATATACATAAGTACATACACACTTGTTCTTATATAGCGTCCATTTGTGAGAGCTAATGAACGTGATACCGCTATTGCAATGTAACACATCGGTATCCATACTGCGTTCCTCCGTTAGGTATACTTAAATTTTAATTCTTGCAAAAATGCATTTTGACATTGTCTTACGTCAAATCGTCGTCCAAACTGTAACTCAACTGTAACAAAGATTAATTGAAAACTGCTTTGTAATTTTAGAAAAAGTTTTTGCGTATATTTAATTTTAACCATACATTTTCTAGCACTAAGATAAATTTTTAAGCTTTGTTTTGGATAAAGTTTTTATATTTAGAAAAATAAAAATAATTGTTAATTTACGATGTAGCATATTTTAATTAATTATAAACCTTAAATATATTAAGTTTTAAAAAGGAATAAATTTAATTTAATTTTCAACTAAATTCTAAAAACCTTTCATAATTATGTGTTAGCAAAACAGTCTTTTATGTATACAACTGTAATATATATAATTCAATGCATAAAATTCGAAATATTAATTGATTTGATTTTGAAAATGAATTTTAATGTTTGTTCATATGTAATTCTAATGATTTAGACTTTAAATAAATAATGTATATAATTATTTATTTTTATAATGATCATTTAAAATTTAATAACATTTTCATAATGAATATTTGATCATAAAAAATCAATTTAGTTCCTTTTTTTCTCTGTAATATAAAATGATTTAAATCAAAGAATCCACAATTTTACAATTACAATGAATGTGGTGACATCAACATAGGATTTTTAATGATGTTTCTTAGTCAGAGATCCACTAAAAATAAAAATTTGTAATGTTATCAATATCTGATAAGAACACATGTATTTACCATCAGAAATTATAAGTGCCATAAAAGAAAGAAGTTATTTTTTATTCATATTCTAAAAATTCAGCAATAAAGGGTAGAATGAATTAGAAAATGAAGAAGTGTAAAATGAAAAATTACTTAAATAATACATTAATGTGTAATATTTATAAATATTATCTCTAATAAAACAGAATTTATTATAGTCTTAAAATGCTTTATGCCTTCAATATAAAATACGTGACAACGCATTCATTAAAGAATGATAAAATTATAATAATTATAACCAATTTAAAAAGCTACTTTCAACTATAAAAATATACAATAAAATTCAATATAAATATACAATATAAAATAAGTAAATTAAATTAACTTTTTTTAAACAATTTTTTTAAAAACTTTATTATCTATTATTTATGCTTACTAAATAACATTTATATTTTATCATAGTCTCAAATCTTATTATATTTACTGAAAATAAACAGACTAGATAATATATTCTTCAATCTATTATAAATTAATAAAGATAATTACCAAATTATATTTTACAGATTAATATTTATTTAATATGAAAAATTTATTAAATATATTAAGTATAAAACTTTATATTTTATAAGTATAAAAATATTAATGTTACCAATATTTAATAAGAAAATATTGTTTGAATTTAATCAAAAAAAGATTTTCTCTCTGATATTCAAAAAATATAATGGGACAAAATAGAAATTTAATAAAAACGAATGAGGCAGATTAATATTTACTTATTACTATTCTTTTTTACATTTACTTATATATAGTTTATTAATGTTTATATAATCAATGTTATATACAGTTTTTTATGAAATTTTAGCTAGTTAACTGTTTACCTTACAGGTATATTACAGATATATTCTTGCCTGTTCAATATTCAAATCAATATTGTATTTGGTTCAGAAAATGTTATAAGAGGAATCAACAAACTAGGCAGTCCAATTATTTTGTTTTAATTTATCACAATACTGTGTAACTAACGGCGTTTAGAATTGTTTTGTGCATACATAGTTATCGCTTGCTAAAAGTCAACTATCTACTTTTTGGAGTTAAGAACCGTTTGTCTTTTCGAAAAGTAAAATAAGTTTTATTTAATTAATAATATTTTGTAATAAGATTAAGGTAGAGTAGGAACAACTTTTAAATCGTTTGAATTAATTTTAGAAAGCATAATTCCATGAATTATGTCAGATTGAAATTTGCATTAGAACACACGTTTTTTAGATAAACTATAATTAAGTAAAGTAAACAGAATATATAGTAAAATTAAATAAATTAGAAAAAATATACTGGTACATTTCTTTTTTTCTAATTCATACCTTTCGTGGTTGGGTTGAGTGTGTTCGATAGCCGGCACTTGGCAGCCAGGTTCACGTAACAAAAGAAACATCTTACTGTTGTCGACCATTACTATCGACCAACAAACGAGGTTAGGACCTCGAGTGCGAAGTGTGTACAAATATTTATCAAGAGTAAGCGCGTATCTTTTCGCGCGTTATATCTCACTGATATAAGATATGGCGGACGACGAGGCCACCCAAGCGACGAACTGCGACGCCAGTGAATGCAAAAGAAGTGCAGTGCAGCTGGGTTATTGGACTGATAAATTCATTAGCTTTTTCGTCAAGCAGCCCAATCGCAAGGCACCTGAAATCAATCGCGGCTACTATGCTCGTGTCAAAGGCATTGAAGTCTTTCTAGACAAATTTCTCAAGGTCATTAAAGACCTACTATTATTTATCTACCTACATTTTCGAATAGCCCAAAAAGTTACTTTGAAAATATAACAAAGTACTACTTCTATGCATTTACTATGCAGACCTGAACAACAGTAAATCAATTTTATATGCATATCCAAAAATTGTTATTACAAAATTCTAAATATAACCATTAACTTTATTTGTTAAGCTTTATTAGAAATTAAGTTTTATAGATCTGTATGGATCATATTTGTTAACTAATTTGTAGGAAGTATTCTTAAATTTTATTTTCTTACTTGTGGTAAATCTTATTACATACTATAAGTTAAACTTATGAATTCTTGTGCTTTAGTGAAAATAATACAGATTTTTCATTTATGCAAATTGCAAATGAATTCTTTATAAAAAATATCTAATTATTTTATCTTAATAATTCATTATAAACTGTAATAATAGTGATGAAAATAAAAAAAGTAAAGAAAATTTAACTGAAATTGTTTATTTTTTATAAATAATTTCTGTAAAATCTTCATTATTAATTATAAAATTATACATTTTTTTAAATACTCAATAGATCAAATAAACATATTTATGAATTTGAATCTATGACATTATATTTTAGTGCTATTTTATTCCTATTCATGATTTGTACCTTAAGTACAATTTTATCCATGAAATTTAAATTAAAGTATTAATCAGCTAATTTTTTAATACCTAATTAAAACTTTAAACACTTTTCTAGGTATCTAGAGGTAAAGGTCAAATCATTAATTTGGGTGCTGGATTCGATACTCTGTATTGGAAACTAAAAGATGCAGGAAGTACTCCAATCAATTTTATTGAACTAGATTTTCCAAGTATTACTGCAAAAAAATGCTATCACATAAAGAAACATAAGCAACTAATCGATAGATTAAATACAGAAGGTAAGTAATAAACTATTTTAATGATTAATTATTAATGATTAAGGTTTAATTATTTTAATGATATTAACTTATATGTTTTGTTTTAGATGGAGAGATTAGATTTTCTACAACAGATCTTCATGCTGCAAATTATCATTTAGTAGGTGCAGATTTAAGACATATAGCAGACCTTGCAAATAAATTAAAACAAGCTGAGGTTAATTTCAGTCTACCAACGTTGTTCCTTGCTGAATGTGTTTTAGTTTATGTAGACTCTAGTGCTACCTCCTTTCTCCTTAAATATCTCGCTGAAACGTTCACTAACAGTATTTTTATCAACTATGAACAAGTTAACATGAGAGACAAATTTGGACAAGTAATGCTTTCTAATTTACGTAGTCGCGGATGCATGTTGGCAGGTGTTGAAGAATGCGAATCATTAGAATCCCAACAAAGACGGTAAACATGATTTCTTTTGTATACTAGTTCAAATTAAAAAAATATACCTGAAATTAATAATAAGTGTTTTATTTTAGATTTACTATAAATGGTTGGGAAGGCTCTAATGCCTGGACAATGGTTGAAGTATACGATTTACTGCCTAAAGCGGATAGATTACGCATAGAACGTATTGAAATGCTTGATGAACGAGAGCTTCTTATTCAACTTTTACAGCACTACTGCATTTCCATTGCATGGAATGGGAACATGTTTAAAAATTTTTCTATAGCTGAGGGTTAAGGTTATCTACATTTCTGATTTGCTCCAAGTTGTGCTACAGAAAATATTCAAAAACTTTCCGGATCATTGTTTGAATTCAAACATAGATAATAACATCCATTAATTAACCGAGCAAGTCAGTTATTTACTAATATGACATATAACAATTTTAAATTGTATAAAGAATAACTTCAGTACAGAGTAATCTTAACTAGATATTAAATAATATAAAAGAAAAAATTGAGAAAAAATAACTTTTTTATTTAAAGAAACTAAAATAATTAATAAACTTCAAAGAAAAATCATGCACTAAGTTTACATAACTTAATATAATGATACTTCGATCTTTTAAAACTTTAAAGATAGCCATTTTTCTTAAATTAATTGCTCATCCTATTCTCATTGTTCTTTGTCTAAAATTAATATTTTTTCTACAAAATTGTAACAAATTATTAACAGTTATTGATCACGTTTTTCATTATATGCAAATAAAAAATGGATATTTTTTATGAATATATTTTTAAGTACTAAAAAAAGCTGAAAGATATTAGTTTTCGACAATATTTAAAATCATATCTTATTGTATATTGAATACTATGAAAATGCTATAATTTATTAAGTATTGACACTAAGTTTACGAAATCGTTAACGTCGATTACTTAACAAAATAAAAGTAATTTAATATTATTATATAGCATCGCTGATCATTTTAAGTTTAAAAGATTATAAAACTGATTTAAATTTAAGTGCAATAAATTGATCTATACAGAAATCAGTTATAAGCATCAATTAACAAATTGTTTTTAACATTCAGAATGAAAATTCTTTTATCAAATAATAATTGATTTTTTTAATTACAAAATATAAAATAAAAGGCCAAATCTACAAAATATTTTTAGCCAAAGATAAATGATCTTCAGAAAAATAAGATTTATATGACAAAATAAATATATAATATAAATATTTCGTAAGAGAGTGAGAATGTATTAAAGTGATATTAAAGTCAAATTAGTCAATCAGAACACAAATAATGCTATAATAGAATTTTTGCCTAACAATTTTTAAATATAATTATTTTTAAATTATATTTGCTTATAATTTAGTTTTTATTTCAATAAAAGATATGTATAAATGAAATCTATTTTATTAACATTATAAATCAAATTACTTCTTTATTATATTTGATAAATAGGGAAAAAATCTAGTACAATTCAAGTAAAAAAATCTGAAAATCTAAATTTCTGAAATTTATCACAGCTGTTTTCAAAATCTTCTATAAATCTCTGAAAAGAAACAAATCTGTTAAAAACATTGAAATGTAAAGAAACGTATATTAGAAAATAATTTAGATAAACTAGAAAGATTTTAGAAATTTAATATGTATTATTTATTAAAAATATATTTGCATGAAATTGCAACTATCCGATTATTTTCAGATATAACATTTTTACGTAAATGGTTTAAATTTCTATGATCTTTAACGATATTTTATATACATTTTATTTTATTGATATTTAAATAATATTGAAATAAATAAATATAGATATTTACTTTTTATTATTTTTTTGTTTGTATAGATATAAAACAATCTTTTTAAAAAATTAATTATAGCTTTATTATCTACTTTAGTATACATCAGTTCAAGCTTTATATTGATAAAGGACATGCATATTATAAAAGTATAAATTATTATTAGTAATAATAACTAATTATATTTATTTATAACAATACTAATGTCTTTATACTCTGAAAATTACTTAATTTAATTTTCTACTTAATAATTAAATTACTATTTTACTTAATCTTTAAATGCCACTTCATATGATGTTAAATAGATCATAGATATCATTAACAACAAAATTATTTTTTTTTAGCCTTTCTACCAATTTAAGTCGTTGTATTATATGTTTAATCAATTTATTAATAATAAATTAAAAATATAATAATTATCAGCAATTAATATACTTATCAAACGTTATTAAATTAAAATATTCTTTTCGATATTTTTAATTTTCGAATGAAAATCCAAATTTTTACATTCATTAACAATTTATATTGATTTTATGTTGTAAAAGTTTTTTGAAATTGTAAAAGTAGTAATTCTTATAAATGAAAAGCATTTGTGTCTTAAAATACTAAATTATGGTGAATATCTAAAAATATCCAATAAAATAGAATGATTTTTTTCTTTTGTTTTAACCTTACCGTTTATTTACATAAATTTGTTTGAAATAAAACTATAAATTTCCATTATTATCAGCCAGTTTTCTCCTTTTTTAATACAATAACTTATTAATAATTCAAGTACATCTTTAATTATGAATATTGTTTGCTTAATTACCAATTTACGTTTACTAATTACAAAAATTAAAAAGAAAATAATTGAGCTTCTTTATTGATTAGTATCCAAATTTACATATTTTATTCAATTTTAACTTAGCTTGAAAAATTTTCTAGTTTTATATTTTGTAGTTTTCAAAATCAGTAGACTGCAAAAATATAAGTTCATTGTTAAAAAATCAGTATATATATATATATATATATATTTCTTTCGCAGTCAGATTAATTTAATTTGTATATGAAAAAATATGAGTGAAATTTGAACGTTAGAATTGCAACAAAAATTGAAAATTTTTAAAATCGAATCATTTTTAAAAAAATATTAAGAACAATTAATTATAATTTAAAATGATAAAATGAGTTCCCCTAAAATTCTAAAATCAAAGTAGATTTATATTTTAAAAGCAATTAATTTTATTTCAAGCTTATACATTCTTATGCATATACCTACATACCGATGTATATAATTTATTAAATATATATATATAATAAAAACTTTTTCAGAAACATTTCTCAGTGTTTTTAGATTCTGGTACCTTAGTATATACTAAAAACGCGTTTTGAGTTACTCTTATAAAATAAAACACCGACATTACCTCCCTCTAAATTATTGGACTTTTATTCTCGTGTCATGACAATCCAGTTAATCTTGAAAAAGCTCAAGACATGACGGACGCGCTTCCCGGAAGGGGATCAGGAAGACACGGGAAATTAACTACAATGCCATGTTCTTTCTTCGTCATTGCTTACCATAAAATTTTTCCGGAAATATTGAAGTTGTCATCCAACATGGACAGCTTCGCCGATTACATTTGAGAGTCGTAAAAATTTTGGTTGGTTCGCATTGTTACAGCATCATTTGGAGATGATCATGATCCAAAATACCATCGTACTGACATTATCCGGCACTAAAAAGAATACGTACGATGAGTTTTATTCTCGGACCAGTGATACCTTCGCTGTCGCCCAGGTTAGAATTATGGACGGAATACATAAGTGGATTCCCGATGTTAAGTTTGCCCTAGAGTCCCTCGCTATACCATATTCGTCTATCCTTTGAGAAGATTCGCTTACTGCGCTTTAACGTGGATCAACGCAACTGGAAGAATTTCAAAAACTACTTCACATTCCCAATTACAGATGATCCTGGACACCCTTTGCTAGAAGTTCAACAACTTGAAGCGCCATTTTGCTATATCAGTGCAGAAACTGTTGAAGCTTTCCTTTGCTGATACCGAAACTACGACACAACTAAATAAATTAATCATTAGTATTTAGGGGAGCGTCAACATTTTCTGATCGCTGAAGTTTAATATCCAAACTTGAGATCCTGTGCTCGTTTTCTTAGTGGAACGTTATTTTGCTCAAGATACCAGCACGAATTGGATATGAGAGCAAAGAAAAAGTGGAAAGTATCACGTTCCCGACTCTTTCTTCTTTTCAGAACATTTTAGAAAAGCGGGTACAATTGTGGGATGAGCTATCATTCAAGTAGTCCCGACAATCAGCCGGAGAACGAATATCAATTGTAAAAATCAAAGAGACATCGTCTCCTAGGTGTTCTAGAAGCGTATTTACTCCAGATATTGGAATTACTTCAGCTGGAGCTGAAGTAATATTACCCCTTCAGCATTGAAGTAACCAATGTACCTCCGAATACCAATGTAACAAATGTGGACAAAAACATTACTTTGTACCACATGAGGAACATCAAGCAACAAAATCTGCTACTCCACCACTAACAAGTGAATATCCATGGATAGTGGCAGTCTCTATTCGTACAAAGCATGGGAGCTCAAAAGCTGGGCATTTCGAGAAGCGCATGCTTCTAATAACTGCACTGATTATCCTGATATCTGGAAAAAGGCTCAGCATCATAGCACGAGCGTTACTGATTCCTGTGTAAAGAAGCTCATTATTCAGGCACTGTCGTTGGCGGAACTTTCTGCTGTCATCACAAACACCGGAACAAATGACACCATAAATGCAGTGGCAAAGCGCTTAAGTCTAAAATCAACAAAAGCGTCCGATTTCTCTGTCTCGTTTACAGCTCTCGTTTTTAGAAAGGTAGTTAGCCTCGTGCCGCAGGTGAAGGTCAAAGTAAGAACCTGGCTTCACCTCAAAAACCTCTCGCTCACTGATTCGCAATTCAAACTTTTAGGGAGAGTTGATAATGTATACAGATGTCTTCGCAACAATAATCTGTCAAGGATTTGCCAAGGTTTCCATATAGTATTCACCTCTACCACACTTCACATCAGCTTTGGCTGGGTACTGGTAGATCCAGGTGTCACGTTAAACTTACCCACTACCCCCATCTGACTACCACGTAGGTATCAAGCTGATCTATTGAGAACCCTTCACAATTTTTTGGAAATCTAAGAGACACCGACGACCCTCGATGCACCCCAGGCGAAATGGTATGTCACGAACATTTGAGGGATACATTCTCCATTGCAGCTGGATATTTAAGCTATCAGAAAAAAACGGCTAATGCCGCTCGAAGTTATTATCTACCCTATTTCTACAAAAATAGGGTAGACAGGAACTGAGCTACTTACAAGGAAACTACTCGAGGCATACCTCACCGATTTTCTTGATATTGTAATATGTTTTAACATTAAAAAAAATATTAGACAAGATTTTGTTTGTGTACTAACTCAAAAATTTAAGGGATGAAAAGTACCCTTAAAGTTTATCCTCGAAAATCGTTTTTCTTTAAATAAGAAAAATGATTGTTCAGGGGTGAACTATAAGGGTATTTTTTACCCATCAAATGGTCGTATAATTATGTACAATTATATTTTTTATATTTTGTTTATATATTTTTATATTAAGGTACATATCAGGAAACTCTTGTTAGGGGTGAGTACCCTTTTGAATATATTTTTTTCCAAAAACCCCAAGATACCTCAACTTTACATCTTAACGTTGTTTATCATAAAATAATTTTTCATGAAATTCATTTAATTAAAAAATTTCTGAAGAAAAAAGTTAACAAGTCATATTTGCTTTTATAAAAAATAGGGGATGTAAGCTATTGGAGTAAAAGCAATTTCAACACAAGCGCTTTTTTTAAAGAAATAAATTAACGTTGGTTTTATTCCAAAATTTTAATTCGTTTTTGAGATACAAAAAAACTTCAAGTATGTTTTTTACCTCTTAAATGGCTGAGTTAGCAGGTAAAAAACACCCATCTAATATTTTTTGATTTGCTACAACATATCACATTATTAAAAAAATTGGTGAAGTACACCTTGGATAGTTTCCTTGTTATAAGAAACAGATTCGGACGAAAAGCAAGAACATGGGTATTACTTATCATACCATGTGTATAACTCAACATGAAAAAATAAGAGTTGTCTTCAACGTCTTACAGCCCGAATTTTATTATTATTTCAAAAATTTTATTTAATTACTATCGCAAAATATTTGTTAAAAAATATACTTTATAAGAAATAATTAATTCGATAATTCAAATTTCTATTTTTCATAAAAATATATACAGATAATGTGTCTTTCATTTAAGCAAAACCATGGATAAAATATTTATATTATTTTTATTAAAAATAAGTAACAGAAATATTGAAAATGATCATAAAATTATAATAATTATAATAATTATAATACTATTTAAATCCTTATTAGTATATAGCAATTTTTCATTATTTGGTATTTCTTAAAAAAAACAATTAAATAGTATAATTTAATAATAATAGACTTTTTGTTCTTTTATCTTCTTTATTATTTTTCTTATTAATATAAATTGCATTGTATGTTGTGACTTTAATTCTAAAATTTAAAATTACAAATGTTCATATTCATACAGTTAGTTTAAAACAATATAAAATTAAATTTTTATACAACGTTTTAATTTTAACTATATTTAAATATTGATAATTAAAAAATCATGTATAGATACCTTTAAATCATTACAAAAATAGTACTATAAAATCTTTTTCATTTCTTACAAAATTTTATATTTTAATTAACATAATCATATCACAATGGTGGTACTTATTAGATTGTCAATACTGCAATATTTTTTTATCATTTCTTGAAATATAAAATTAATACAAATTTTATGATACTGCAGTATTAGAATAATAAAAGAATTTAAACTTCAATATTAAAAACCTAGAGGATTTTTCTGAACAATTCCTCCAGCATCGCAAATATTTCTGGATATCTTACTTAATTTTGTAAAAATATCTAAACTCTTGGTATCATCAACAACTTTCAAATTGTAAGTTACACGATTAGAAGCCTGAAAAAAAAATTATTTTTATTTATTTGAACTCACAATAAAAATTAAGAAATTATTGATAAGTAAAGTATATACCTCTGAACACCATACTTGTACCATTAAAAGCTCATGTTCAGCACTTGGAAGATTTCTAGTAAGCGATGAACTTGCTCTACTTAAAATCGCAGTCATTGTATATATATCAATTGCAGCTTGTGAAAGCCTATTAAGTACGAATTGTTCGTCTACAATTCCTTTTCCATATTTAACAAGGATGGATTCAATTGTTAAACCAAACGATTCAATACTCTAGTAAACAATGAAATAATGTTACTATTTACTTGTTGTCGACTTTATTTTTCACAGTTCAAATTTCTTACTTTTGTACATAAATTAGCAGAATCCATTAGCCTTGGATGAACCAAATGTACCAAGCTTGGTGAACTCAAACCAATAACTCGTGTTGCTCGTCTTGATACTTCTTCAGCTATTAAGCCTAAATTAGCTGCAGGATTTTTGAAAGCCTTCTGTAATTCTTTTAAATGACTTCCTGCATACTGAATACCAGTTAATGCAATAAAAAGTCGAAGAATATCATTAGTTCCTTCAAAAATTCTAAAAATCCTAAGATCACGTAAAATTCTTTCAAGACCTGTTCCCTTCATAAATCCCATTCCTCCAAGAATTTGAATTGCTTCATCACATACCCACCAGGCAGATTCAGATGCAAAGACCTAAATGTTATAATTATATAATTCTATAATTAAAAATTTTGAAAATTGACAGTTACCTTTGAAATAGCAGCTTCCAAGTGATAGTCTTGACTTCCTCTATCCATATTACCAGAGACCATATATGCTACAGATTGTGTGATGTATTGTAACATTGACATACGAGCTAGTTTTTCTTGTATAGTTCCATAATTATCTATTGTACGGCCAAATTGAACTCTTTGTATAGCATGTTCAGTAGCTTTTCTTATACAGCTTTGCATTGTTCCAGAGAGAGCTGCTCCCATACCAAATCTTCCATTGTTCAGAATTTGCATAGCAACCTAAACGAAATATTATTTTGACCACTGAATTTATACTTTTAAATGATATATATGAATTGGAAGCATATTGTCAAAGTTTACTTTAAATCCTTGTCCTTCTCCTCCTAATACATTTTCAGCTGGAATTTTAACATCTTCATAATATACTTCAGTTGTGTTACTACATTTTATTCCCATTTTATTCTCTGGTGGTCCATTAGTTACTCCACCAAAAGCTCTTTCTACAATAAATGCAGTTACTTTATCTTTGGTTTCACCTGTTACAGGATCTTTCATTGGAAGTTGAGCAAAAACTGTCATTATTTCAGCTATTCCTCCATTTGAAATCCAAATTTTACTTCCATTAAGAATATAGTGTGAACCATCAGCAGATTTTACTGCTTTAGACCGAACTGCACCAGCATCTGACCCACAACTTGGCTCAGTAAGACAAAAAGCAGCAAAGCTACCACTTGTAACTCTAGGAAGATACTTATTCTTTTGTTCTTGTGTTCCAAATAAAAGTATTCCCTACAATAAAGAAAGAATGATTTTTCAGTGCTTAAAAACTTCAAATTTGATATTTAAATTAAGGAGCACTTGAATTTACCTTGAAACCAATACTTTGATGAGCACCCAATGTAATACCAACTCCTAAATCATTATGGCCAACAACTTCTACTAATCTTGCATATTGAGTATTATTAAGACCAAGACCTCCAAGTTCTTGAGGTACTTGAATACCAAATGCACCAAGATCCCAAAGGCATTTCATAGTACTTTTATCAATTGAAGCATTTTCATCATTTTTAAATGGATCATTAACCTCCTATAAAATATATCATTCATAGTGTTATTTATTTTAATTTTTTTATATACAAATTTTTACTATTACCTCAAAAAATGTCTCCATTGGATCAACCAACATTTTTAAAGTTTCTTCCTGTTCTTCATTTAAAGCCTTAGGATAAGGAAACACTTGATTTGTTTGCAATTGTCCTCGAAATATATTCATTGTAAATGATTGAGATTCTTTAGATGCTTGTACTGCAAGATATCTAATTTTTTAAGTTTAGTAATATATCTAAGTATTAAAACTTATATTATAATTAGATTAAATCATAGAAAAATCGTAGTATGAAGTACAGTGATGATATGATTGTTATGCATGCTTTGTAAACTGTTTTGAAAATAATTAATAAAAAAATAACTTTGTTTTTATCTTATTTTAAAATTGTTATAAAATTATTTTAATTATTATAAACAAGAATATTAAAAATTTATTTACATTTAGTGTATAAATATAGTGACAAAATTAGCTTTTCTTATAGCCTAGTAATAATGAAACTTTTGTTATCTAAATTGTTAGATTATTTCAGGGACAATTTAAAGTAGATTAAATATTTTATTATATAAAATAAAAGCTTAGTAGACACTATTTGTATGTAAAGTTCAAAGTCCATGGTTTGTTTAGATAAATATGTTCTAAAGTGAAAAAATCTGTTGCCTTGACACTAAGTATTTTTTCATCTTGAACTCTGACACGTTTTTACAGACTTTTACAGACGTTTTTACAGATCATCAAACTGAGAGAATTTCTTTAATTATTAACTAATATGTTAGACTTTAAATGAATAAATTGGAATTAACTTATGTAAATTGATTAAAATAGGTCAATTATATTTTTAAGTATTTCAATTTTAACATTATAACAAATAAATGAACACTTTCAAATATTTAAAAATAAAAAGTATAAATACACTTTTACAAATCTTATGAGTTTGCATTCCAATGCATTATTGCATGTGTAAAATTGTATCAATGACTCAAAGTTGGTGTAGTTACATTAATTAATCATTAATGATAATTTTGTTTAAAATTTTAAAACAATATTTACCTTATATTCGAATCAACTAAATTTATACGGTTTTTTGTAACTAGAGAAAAAATTTTCGGAACGTGAATCATTTTTGTAAACGAACTTTTTCTTCACGAAGTTTAACAAATACGTATATCTATATCTTCTTGCTGCACGTTCTATTCTATTAACTTTACGCACTGCTGCTTATTCTTTATAGTGTTCTAACTATTGGCAATGATCAAATAGATATTTGATCCTACTACATTAAGGAAGCCAAACGAGTTTACAAGTGCCCCTAGCGGTTAAATTATTAAAATGTAGATAAATGTGGAAAGGGTAAAATAGCTTACATATAGAAGTGTAGGAGATATCTGGGTATGAAAACAGTAGGAAAAGTAGGATAAAGTATGACGTTTTAAGAATTTTTTTAACTGTTAAAAATTAGAATTAAGCTTTATTTTTAATTAAAACATATATTTATATTTGAATTAACTACTTATATTAGTATTTGCAATTTTTAATATTATAATTTTGAAGACATTTTAAAATTATTTTCATAACTATTATTGTATATTTTTAACACGGTATATTTCAAAATCAACGTTAAAATTATTTATTTCAAACTTAAACTTTTGTTTCTTAACTGAAAATATTGATTTATTAAGAATGTAAAATCAATGTTAGTTAACATGAAGTTAGATATTGGAAATTCAACGTTAAAAAAAGAAAGACCAATTGAAGCTTTGATCAAAATTAACTCTGATGAATAAAGCTCTGTTTATTAGTTTACAGTGGATATTATTTCGTAAATATTTGGATAAAATATAGTATATTAAAAAACAATTAATAGAATATAAAATACTCAAACGTTAATGAAGGTGATAGTGCAAAGTAAATTGTTTGATAAAGTCAAATATTACTATTCAATTTAGCTTTGTTATACTATTATTAAAAGAATGAGTAGAATGTACAGTTCTGTCATGTATCCATGTTATTATTGGCCAATAATTTATATATTATCAAAAATTTCAATGATTCAATGCTAATTTCAATGATTTTTTAAATATAATTTTTTTCTTATTTTGAAAAAATCTTGATTTTAGTAATTTGTAAATCGTATTAATATATTCTTAGATTTTTACTGAAAGAATATGGTGATTTTAAATTTATTACAGATGTTTATAGTTGTTTATTATATAATCTTTATATTAAAGATTAATATTTAAGTATTAAGATATCATTTTTAAACTCTAGGATTTGAGAAGTATATTTTAGAATTAGTCAAATAAATATTCTGCAGACAGTTAATTCATTAGTGTAGTTAATTACACAGTGATACCTCAAATTTGATTTTTTTAAATTTGTCTATTAAGATATCAGTTGTTTATGAAATTAACAAAACTCTGTTTAATATTGTTTGTTCTTAAAATACAACCAAGGCTAATTAGGCTGCTTTAAAATCGATTAAATTTTACATTCATTTTAATTAACACTTTCTAATTTAAGTAGGAAGGTTCTGTTTTTAATTACAAGTTTTAAAAAATATTGCTTAAAAATACTTAATTTTTTCTTTTAATCATGACATCGATCTAGATACTGCATATAATTATTCCATTTAAAACAGATTATTTCTAGTAAAAATATTTAGTGGTATTGTAAATATATTCAAGAAAAAATTTTTTAAGATGGTTTAATTTATTTTTCCTGAATCCTTTATTTAAATAATTAAATATGTTTTGATAAGAATTATATTAAGTTTAAATTATTTTTTATTATGACTTATGTTTGATATTTAATTTTTTGTGTGTAGAGTAAATTGACTTTATTCATGATTTTACTTATGATTTTTCTGTATTATCTAATGATTATTTATTATTGGTTGGGTTTTAATGAGTATATATGTACTTTTCGTTTTAACTATAATAACCTTATGTAAATATCGAAAACCAGTACGTCATATGATGCAAAACGACTGTTGAAAGTCTATGGTTAAAAAAGAAGAAAAGAATATAAGGATATTGTCGCTAGGGCAGTTTTAGGTTAAGATGAACCCGTCACTGATTTTTGGTGTAACAAAACACTCGCAAAGCATCCGACGGGCACACCGCGAACCTCGACGGTCACAAATACAATTGGGACGTCAAGATGAGTACACAGTCATCGTGGCGTACGGTAATGGTTGTATTCGCATGAAATGAGAGAAAACGTAGTGCTTACTGTTACAACTTGCGCAATTGAGTCAAAATCAGCTATAAAAGGGACCGCGTAGTACAGCTCAACTTAGTTTACTGTAATTACTCTGTTATAGCAGTCTAGAGAAGTCTGGCTTGGTCTTAGACCACCGAGTTGACTCGCGTCGTCCGCCGACTCGCCTTGCTGATGACGCTGTTCTTCAGCTTTTCTACCCTATCTGCTCGTTATTTGCTACACTCCTCTCGCCCCGACAGTACGATATTAGATTTAGATCGGAGCCATAAAACGTAGGCCGCGTAGGACAAGCAAGAGATTTCATTCACCTCGCTCCCTTTTTTCAAGCTTCAAATCAGAGACAGGAAAGTCACGAAGAATCTGTTGCTCCCACGGTTTCCGCGAGCAAGAAAAGGGTCATCATCAGCAGAAGCCCTAGTAGTGACCGATCATCTCCTACAGTGAAGGGAAGTTCAAAGCTAGTCTTCACTGTCGGTGTCAGTGGAAAACATCCTTTCCCGACAAGAACCCCTCATCGGACGTCTGCTATCCCAACAAATGGATAAGGGCCGAAACACGTACAAAAAATAACACAGCGTAAAAGAACGCCCCCTGGGAAAAAAGGCAAATCGTTACAATGTATTTCAAACTGCGACGGAGAAATCCGTTGTTAAATAAACTTATTCCAGATATTAAGTATATATGTCCGTGTATGTGGGTTTGAGGATGACGTGTAGTCAGAAAAGATTAAGTACCTAACTTGTAAGAATTTACCAATGGCGAGTTAGCGCGGCGCGTTTCCATCTGTTCTCTCATTTCGCGCGCACCTCCCTCCTTACTGCCCCGACATAGGTAGGAAAAGTTTTGCGAATTGTAAAAAAAGAGCCTGAGCGCAGCGAAAGAGGGTTGTTCTTGTTCTCTGAGATGAATTAGACCGGTTAGAAAAACTCGTCTATCACTCCCTTCTGGAATCTGTTGCTTGATGTACCGGATCCCGTCCTCTCATTGACGTTACTTGACGCACCGAGTTCTAAACATTCCCGTTATCGTTGATTGACGCACCGATCCTGTTCTCCGTATCGCTGTTTGGCGCTCCGAGTTCCGCTTCCTTTCCTAAAATAGCCGCCGTTACCACATACTCCACAAAGAATCGTTCGTTATACTTTCGTGTTCCATACTTTTATTTAGAATTTGTATTTAAGCTATTCACTACTTATGTTAGAATACCTTGTAGGTTTTACATTTTACAGAAAATTCACTGCTACGTTATTTTTTAACACTTATTTTGATAACTGTATTAAAATACTTTATTGTATTATACTTTAATATTCTGTGCTAGTTATATAGGAAATCCTCGTGTATTCACTTGCACTTCGTACATATGCATTATAATTATTTTTTTTAATATATATACATTTTCTTCTTTTACTCACAAACTATTTTTATTATTTTTATTTACTGCCCACAAAAACCGAATCCAAGAACCCCGGTCTGGCTCAAACTGTCCACAGCAAAGGTTTTCATTCCTCGGGCGATGAATCTTTCAATTTGTAAAATTAAAAAGCAGAACCTCGACAAAACTAGTATTCCCGTTACAATACAAGTATTAAAAAAATCAAAATTCTTTCGATAATTAAAAAATAAATAATCACAAAAATTTACTTCTAGTATATTATTCATTCTTGATTGTAAAAAATAGTAGTTTTACTACGTAAAACATAGGTAAAAATGAGTCAAAACCAGCATATAATCCTTTTACATTGGGCCAAAACCTACGTAGCATTGAATTGGAGGAAATGATAGATTATTTTTTAAAAAATAATTTTTTTTTATTTCAATTAATTTACACAAATTCCTTTACATAACTACTTAGTGGATTATACTGAACTATGCGATGCTGTATAATCAAATTAAAATTCCATACGAATTTCAGCAAACGTGCATGTCAATACTCATTTTAGTTAGAACAATCAATTACAACAAGCGGCATATTATTAATATAACCATTCTTTTTAACAATCATTCAGAATTCTTATCATAATAAACACTTTGGAAGTTAGTACACATATTGTATAATGCAACATAATGGTTATGAGAAATGTTCATATTTAGAGCCTCTAAGGATAGTGCTATGAGTTGAGAAATAGTTTTATAACATTAATATGGCAGTGATCAAAGAGACTAGCATTATCTCTTTGATTTTCTATGAGTTTAAAATCTTAGAATGACAAAACATGGTCTTCCCTATTGT
This sequence comes from Wiebesia pumilae, assembly GCA_018907045.1. Classification (NCBI taxonomy): domain Eukaryota; kingdom Metazoa; phylum Arthropoda; class Insecta; order Hymenoptera; family Agaonidae; genus Wiebesia; species Wiebesia pumilae. Next base: position 1,339,980 of record JACCHZ010000133.1, on the reverse strand, counting down.
TTTCATATTTTGTCGTCTAGACATGCTTTGAAGTAGTTGAAAGTAATTAATATTCACACATCTCTCTTAAGAACTTAAGTTTAGAGATATTGGAAAGTACTACATGAGGTATTAGGCACTTAATTTTCGTTAATTCTAATTTAAATTCTTCGTTATACGTTTCTTTCTTCTGGTACTGCTATTTATAAAATAGCATTTACATTACTTCTCGATCTTCTAAGTATAAGTTTATGTATTGCATTGACTATAATTTTTCGATAGTCCTCAGCAAAACCGAGAATCAAATTAAGTGAAATTGATATATCAAAGTATCTTTCATTGTTAGTAATTGACTGCGATTCGTCAATATCCATTAATCCTTAGCATTTTAAATTAATAATTTTTTATTTTTATTGAGAGAATTTCAATTCTTCATAAGACTAGTCGAAACTACATTTTTAAATCAATTGATCTCATATCTTATATCATTCAATAAATGATATATTGCGTTATTGACTCATTTTGTATGTGTTAATGCTTCTCTTGCAGGTGTTAAGTTACCATATGCTGGCAATGAACTGCGTGATATAGAAGAAATATATTATCATTTGGAATAGCGGAATAATGTAATAAAATATGAATCTCATTGCTATTATTAAAGGTAGTTATAGTATACAGTTAATTTATACGAATTTTATAATAAACACGATGGATTTATCATAAGTGACGGGATATTGAATATTTAGGATGTATTTAATTTTTTTTATATTGACAAAAAAAAATACCTTACTTTCCGCTAAGAGCTGTGTTTAAACCTAGACTTAGGAATTGAATGATTTGAACTGAAATCTTAACCTCCGACGATTCTGTTTTTTTGTTTTGTTGATGACTGACTGCTTTGAATGCAAGTTGTCGATTGGATGTTTGAACGCATGCTAGACTATGGTTATACCCTCGTAAGTCATAAATTATACTCATATTAAGTTAATTTTTTAATATGTAATCTGTTATAATTTCTCCACAACAATTAACTAAGACTTGGTTCTAATCAACTATACATAACTCAATAATTAATTAATGCTCTTGATAAAGATTGGTAGGTAAATAACGTTTGATGGTGATTAGATAATCTTATAACTTGATTTGTATGTACTTGACATTTATTTATAAAAGCTCCAGGTGTTATATTACACTGAACTCGTTAACCTTGAGAATTAGTACTGGTAAATTAAAAGAACGTATTTTTCGAAAAATTACTAGTTTAGTAATAAATTCTAGCAATGAACCTAGGAAATCTCTTGATCGAAAATCAATTTCAAAACTTCAGAAAAAAGAATATGTTTTTAAATGATAATATATCTTGTAGTATTTTTCTATATCTTCAATTTCATAATTTCTAGTTCACAGACTAAACACTTTATTATCAATATAAAAATTATTGTTACTTTAATCAATATTTGGTATGGAATTAAAATCTAAAAGTTCCACTTAACTTCACACTTAATGATTATTTGCTGCAAATTCAATAGGAGGAAAGTAAGTCGCTTCAATTATAGATGAAAAAACTAATCTAAATGTTTTATTCATAGTTGTTTAATAAAGAATCAAATAATAATCATTATACATCATATTTATATAGCTTTAAAATTATAAGTCTGAAGTTTCCAATGTTAGAACTCCATCAAAAAATCAAATTTTTTTTTAACTACTGTACTACATCAGTCTCATGAATCACCTAATTCCAAGCATTCAAACACTAACCGAATACTTTCCTAAACAAGAGGACCTATACCACAGGCCTTGCTTAATGGTTATCTAAGCTCTCCTCTCTAGTTTAATTAGTTACTTATACAAATAATTAGTTTATGTACATTTTTTAAATAAAATGATTGTTTAAAATAAATTAAAATTATAAAAAATTATATTTGTGTTGAAATGCGTGTTTATAAATATTATAAAAACAATACTGTCGAATTTTAGTAAAATAAAATATTTTTACTTTATCAAATATTACATAATTTAAAATTACTTAAAACAATGTATTTTAAGAAATTATAAAAAAAATGCAATTCAAAAATAATATATAAAAATTTATAAATTTTTTGTTATTAAAGTATTAATAATCTTTAAATTATTATTCTCATATATTTGCTCAGTATTTTAATTATAAAGAGAGATTAATTATATTAATAATAATAAATTAATTATATTAACAAATGAATAAATAATTATGTAATATAAACACTTAAATATTGGGTTTCCAAACAGTCATATTGGATAATGCTATCCGATTAATTGGAATTTGGTTGTAAACCTTAAAAAAATATAATCAAAATTTAATACGAATAATTTAAAAAAAAGGAATTAATCTAAATACCTTGTGGAAAACTTTACTGCTATTTGTAACATTTGCATTAGATCTTAATTTAATAATTGGTGTTATAAAAAATGATCTACTAGTTTCTTTTTTTTTCTAAAAAAAAATTAGCAAATTTTTATTATCTCATTCAATATTACCATAGTTTGAGATGATAATTACCAAATTATAGTTTTCAGAAAAATCTTTGGTTTCTGAAGATTCAACAAAATTCCAGTCTTTTATATTTTGTTTAGAAACCTTTGCATAATTAGTACCAAATGATTTCATTTCAATTTCTCTGTCAATTTGAATACTCTTATTTGAGTCGAATAATTCTTCTTGATTTTTGTAGGTATTTTGATTTGTTCTTATTTCAAAGTTTGTGAATTCTTTACTTATGAGTACTAAATTATCTTTTTGAAATTTTGGTTCATCTATGTCTATATGATCCAAATCAAAATCTATGACTTTTTTCTCAGATTTCTTAAATCCCCATTTATTTTTATTTATTTTATTTATTTTTTGTTTACTTTTCATTGTTTCATTTTTATGTAGTTCTAATTGTACATCAACATTACTTTTAAGCATAATATGTGATTTTCTTCGTTTTTTATGCAGTTGAACAGAATTTATTTTTTCTTTATTTTTCAACTTACTTTGTAGATTTTTGTTTGTTTCATTAAAATCTAAGTTATCATGAGGTCTCTTTTTATCTATAAGATTTTTATCTGTACTTAAAATACTTTCTATTTTATTTGAAAAATTTGAATTTTGTTTATTTATTGAACTTTCAAAATTATTACTGTTAACAGTGTCAGTTAAGATTGTATTTTCTACTTTAATACTTTCATTTGTTTTTTCGAATTTTAGATTCCGTTTTTCTGTTTTTAAATGTAGTGAATACTTTTTGTTTGTATTTTCAACTTCAGACTCTACATTACAAAAATGATTATTTGCAATTTCTATATTTCTTTCAAGTAATCCAGGTTTAGAAAAAAAACTATTGCTAAGATTAAAATTGTTTACTTTTTCAACATTTCCTTTAGTAAAATCTAGCTGCATCGGTTTTTCAATTAAAAATTGGGTACCTTGTTTTTCAATGTCTATATTTAATGGACTCTTTTCAATTTCCATAATATAATGAATTTTTTTTGAATCACAAATGTTCACAACACTTTTATTAGAAAAATTATTTCCATCTTGAACAGCTCTTTCTTGAATAGAATCATTAGTTTCATGAATACATACTTTATTTGAATTTGATACACCAGCATTAAATGTGCAAGGTATAGACACTGAAATATCTTGTGTATCTAAAGCTATTATCTCAGATGTATCTTTCTTAAGACTTTTTCTTTTCATGAGCTCTTTAAAGTAAAATTTTGGATTACAGAACTGATCTAGAGATACATGTAAAAGTGCTAAAGGTATTTCAGTTTCAGCTATCATTCTAAGTTTTCTTCCTTGCATCTTCTCATCTGAAAATATTTTGAAAAAACAGAAATATTAAAAATATTTTATATTAAAGACTTTTGATAAAATAATTGTTAATATTTAAGAAATATACAAAGAATATCATTAAATATTGCCATGTCATCTGTTATAATATCATCAGTTATTTGCATTATAATTTTATTATCTGCTAAAAGATCTTCTGAAATATCTGCTAAATTTATAGGATATAATATAATTTTGCCACCTAAAATTTTTTTATCTATTTTATTACAATCAAAAGGATATTCAAATATATATTTAAAAATTATAATTCACACCTGCTTCTTTAATCATTCTCTTATATTCTTTATATGCTTTCTCAACAAAAAAAATAAATATCTTTCCTTGGAATATATTTTTACGTAAAGGATTCGGCTTTAATGATACATGTGGTGAATTTACCCCTTTATCTTGCAATGGAAGTGTAAATACATTAGGATCTGGAAGATTATCATTTCTATCTATAGCATTTAGTACTGACACCCAATAATTTATATTAATAATAGGTATTCCAGCTATTATTGCAGAAATGATCTAAATTTTTCAAACAGAATTGATCGATAACAAATTTAAATAATATAGTAAATATAAGTAACTTATTATAAAATACCTTATTAGTTGATGTAGCAATTGTTGTAGTCAAATGTGTACAATAATCATCATAATAATCAATTATGATTCCACCAATACTATCCATAATATCTTTTAACATTTTTTTATGATCTATACTTAATCTTGAAATTACTGTTACGAATCGAATATACTGAACCCTATAACAAACAATAACAAGTAATTTTTGTTTATTATTAAAACTACTTTTATCATTAACTTATTTAGTATTACTTAAATATGAATCATTAAATTTCGATAAATATAAAGTATTGTCCAATAAAAGAAGATACACTCTTCTTTAATAACAATTCTTTATTAAACATTTTTGTTTTTATTTGTATGCTTTTGACATTCCATATTTATTTATTTATTGTAACTTAAACTAATATAAGTAAAACATAATTTTTGTAATAAAATTCTTTTCATTTATTTTCTTATTGTTTGACAAATTTTAAGTTTATTTCCTTCTTAAATACATTTTTTACGAAGAAGTAGCTTTAAGAATAAGATAAAAAATTTTTAAAGTAATAAAATATAAATATCAATTATGAAAGTTCTAAAATTAAAAATTAATAATACACAATTTGAAAAATAACTTTAACATCTCATCATTTTCATTAATTTTCTAACTTGATTAATTACTTACTTTACATAAATTGATAAAAGATAATGTTTTAGTGTTAAAACTAGTTATCAGATAATCATATTTAATGAAATGTATCCATTTATAATAATTTAGTGTATAAATTATCCACATTTGTATATTGAATTATTTTTAATAAAAATTTCATATTATTATTAATTAATCTTACTTAAAAATGTGATGTTGTAAACCAAATTTTAGCATGTCTAAAGGTTGTAATTCAAGACCTTCAATTGGTACTTTCATTTGTATTCCATTTCTTGTAATTGAGGTTCCATACTTGGAATAAGCATCTTTAACAATAAGCTTAGATGATTCTTCATATGTCTTAAAAAGTTATTTGTTTTATATTATTTGTATAATTTATATATATTTGACTATTACTGTAACTTGATTAAAGTAATATATAATTTAAAAATGATAAATATATTATCATATATTTTCATAATTATTTCTACAATTAAATTAGATTAAAAATATTTAAAAATATAATAAAATAAGTACATTCGTTATTAAGACAATCTTTCAATAAATAAATTTAATATTAAAGATATCTTTCTTCATCAATTAAGAAAATGCTTAAATCATTTATTCAAAAAGTAAGTAGCACTATTTAGCTTGTAAAAAAATAACATACTAATCATATTTTATAATTTACCCTTATATGATCCTTTAATGTTACAGTTATTACAGCATGAGCTCTACTAATTGATGAATCATTTTCTAAAACAATATCCGCAACTCTTCTGCCAACATTAACTACATTATTTGGTTTCAAATAAATAATTTTTTCTAAAATAATAAAAATTTGCTATAAAATTTGTACTTAAATATAATACAGATCAAAAATTATTTTTCAAACCATTAATATCTTTTAATAACCACATGATTTATTATTGACCAAATAAAACATTGATCTGTAAGGTATAATTTATACAGGCTTGATCTATAGTTTATACACAATTAAACACTGTTAATAAAATAGAAACAATCGAAAATTTCATAATATATATTTTAGAAATGTACTGGATAACAAAAATTTACATCTATCTCGAACTTAATTCTTGATTCTAAACGGAAATTTCTTATGTACTTACATTTTAAATGTGATTCCAAATCTAACGAAAAGGCATATATAATACGACTAACAGGAGATTGTAATGTTCGTAGATCTACTCTCTCATTTCCTCAGTGTGTCACAAGGGGACGCTTGCGCTTATTCGCGATAGATTTAAATATTTATGGTACCAACTTAATGTTGAGTTGGCGAAATTTCACGGCGATTTCGATAGCTACCTATCGATTGTCCTTCATCCATGTACTAGCCTCTCAAATCCTTTTATTCTGACTAAGGTCAAGTTCTGAGTGGCGTCATTCTCGTACTGTTACTCTCTGTTCAGTGACATAAAAGCTTAACCAATCAACGCGCTATCGTATTATGTACGTGGAAATATTCATATATGTTCTGTGACGTTCCGTAAATTTTAAACTTCAAAACAATTATTTAAATTAGTAAGTTATTGTGACATCTCAATAATTCTTTACGTATTAATTTTTTTACTTGATCAACTCTATTCGATCTTATTTATTTTAGACGACCGAAGGCTGGTATACCTTGTTACAGATGTATTCCGTTAATCACATTTGATTATTGATTAGTAAAATAAAAGATTTTTACTTAGATATTCGTTGATTTTGACTTCCGAAGGGCAGTGTGAGTTGAGAATGATTGTATCCTTAGGTTTGAGGCAGTCACTGTCCTTTTTTTTATAAGGTCCTGAAAAATCCCTCGACGAATCTTAATGTTAATTCAGGAAACTCGGTTTTTATATTTTAATAATAATATTTCAAGTTAGGATACGAAATTTGAGGAAATATTAAATTGAACATTGATTCGAGTAAATATAAATTTATTAATTAAGAAAATAAATAGAATTCTCGGGCAAAGACGCAGGCTACAATAAAAAATGTACAGAATAATTGAATAAGTATTGAGTAGTAAGTGGAATGTATATATTTTGCTGCTTGCATCGGGTTTTTGTATTGGCGTAGTTGTTTCCTTGCTCCTTATTGGTTATGCAATGGTAATACTGTTTTCTTTTCATGGTATCTGATGGCGCCTTATTTCTTTTGGCATAGTAGTTGCTTTGCTTCTTGGTTTTACGATCTTAATTATGTTTTCCTTTTCTTGGTATCTGATGCCATCTTATTTCTTTCAGGATGTTTACATGGATTTTTCTGATTACGCAATTTTATTTCGAGATTTGTATAATGGCTCGTATTTTTAAAATGTATTCGCTTTAGGTCATAAAATTATTTCGGGTTACAATTATTATGTTTCGTAATACATGATTTCTTAGAATATAATTTTAGAGGTTTTATACGTGGTCTGTCTTATAATATTTACTTTATATAATTTAAAGGTCAAAATAATTTACACGTGTGGATGTTTTACAGTATTGGGTTTGTATAATTTTGTGATGTTTCCTTATTTCGTTAGAGTTCTCATTTAGAGTAATAAAATATTATAGTTTTCTTTTGATATGAATTTATGCTGACGCAAGTCTGTTCAATGTTATCACTTCCTTATTTCTTATTACAATTGGTGAATAGAGGCATTTTATATTCTTTATTTCATCTTTATTATGTCATAGTATCGTCATTAATGAATTTTATAACTCGTTAATTTGAATCTTTGATGTAAAGTTTGAAATTTGTGGGAACGTCACATTATGTGTGACGTCTCAACGATTATTTACACATAAATATTTATTTAATAAACCTACTTTGTTTAATTCTATTATTTAAGACGGCCAAAAGTTAGTATGATTAGTGATTAGTGTATTCCGGTAGCTCTGCTTATTGGTTGGTTAGTGAAAACAAAAGGTTTTTATTTATCTCTTAGGCGGCTTTATAGTCCGATTGGATATTGCAGGTTGTAAACGATCTTTTCTTTATATAGTCCTGGTAGCTGCTGTGATCACTTGAGGATTATATGTGAGATCCCTAAGAGTCCCTGGATGAACTTCATCTTTGATATTTTGAATTTAATCTTTTATGCAGGAACCTTGGTATCTGTAATATCGTTATTCGGATTTACGAAAGATTCGGATTACTTATAGAGGTATTGATCAAATATGAATTTTAACTTCATGTATATTTTTTATTTATTACTTAAAGCTGAATTACAAATACTTTATAAATCAAACGGTAATAGTGTCTATTCTCACGAATATCGCTGACCACGTGTAAATTGACAATACTGTAGAACTGTCGACGAGTAACGAGCAAAATGCGACTACTTTCACTGCTTGTATCGCATTATATATTCTTAATCTGGTTGATTTCTATTAGCCTAGAGGTTGTTATTGTGTTTTACTTATGATATCTGCTAGCTTCTTATTTATTTCCTTCAAGATGTTGTGGGTTTTTGGTCGCGTTCAGAATTCAGAGTTTATAGTCATAGTTTACACACGGCCCTCGGTATTCGCGAGAATGGATTACCACCATATACCATATATTTCAGTTAAATTTCAAGTTTAATTAATAATCCTCCAAATCCGAATCCTTCCTAAATCAGAATAAAGATATTTAAAAAACTAAGTTTCCTACGTAAAATATTAATTCAAAAATCAAAGCCGAGGTTCATCCAAGAACTCTTCAAAACCTTGCACGCAAAACGTAAAATAATGACAGCAGCTGTAAGGATATATAAAAAAGAAGACCATCTACAATTCGAAACACAATCAGACAATTAGGCCGTCCAAAAGCTAAGTAAAAATCTTTTATTTTCTTTTTTTTCGGCCGTTTTATACAAAGAATTTGAACAGAGTAGATTTATTCGATAAATTTTTATGCATAAACAATTATTGAAACGTCATAGTACGTATCATGATGTACGTCACAGTACATCATATGATGTCTCAGTAATAATTTACGTATAAAATTTATTGAACAGAATCTGCTCTCTTTAATCTTTTCGATAGGTTTGCCTATAAGCTGGTGTGCCTGTTAATTGGTTAATTCCTTTCTCCATTTTCTGATTTTTTAACAAAATAATAATGATTTTACTTAACTCTTGGTTCGTGTAGCTGATTCCTTACTGTCCGATTTGAACGTTGCAGGTATAAGACGGTCCTTTCATCATTCTGGCAGCTGCTGTCACCACTTCGAGATATTCAGATGTACAAAGAACCCCTGGAATGTATTTCAGCTTCGACTTTCTCAAATGTATTTCTGCAGAAACCTTGTTGCTTCTGATATTGTATAATTAAATTTAAGAGAATCATTAACTAAAAGGTTATCATACATTAATCTTGAATTTCGTCTGAATTGAATATTTATTACGAAAGCGGCTTTTATTAAATTACAAAGATGTTATAAATCAAACAAAATCCGTTCTCGTGAATATCGTGGGCCGTGTGTAAACTATCGAATTTTACAATCTCTGTATCTACTCTGACAATTCTGACAAATAACTGTTTATCGCCTTTGTTGCCTTTATCGTGCTTATACATCATCAGTATATATAAGCTGTTACTGTCTTCGTTTTGATTGATCCTAGAGTAATTACCATATTTTGATTTGTGATATCCGCTTGTGGCTTTATTTTCTTTCTTCCAGGCAGCTAATACAAGCTTTTGCTAGCATGAATTAATGAGTACAGAGTTTTATGATTATGATTTGTTTACCCATGAAATGATAGTGTACAATGCTATTTATTGTATGTCAGTTTTTACTTACGTCGTTCATTATGGTTACATGAGTCGAAGGTTTTATTCGAATCTAAAATATTCAATTGAGATTGTAAAGTTGTTGACATTATTTGAAGGTTACGGTTTATTCTGTGCTAAGTCCAGTATTTGGTTATATGATTTCATGGAATATGTACTTCTGTCGCTTATGTCTACTTATGTCGCTTCTTACAGTACTAATATTATTTCTTATAGATTTTGATAACTTTAAGAATTCTCGCTTTCAGTCGTAAAATATTATAACTCTATACAATGCTGATATACACATGAGATTGTTCTGATACAATTTTTGGAAGTTACAATGATTATTTTTAGATTGAAGGTTTTTGCACGTGTCAAATATATAATGCTAAAATTATACTTGCTATGAAACATGTTATATGTTCTAATATTATGCTCACCATAAACGTATTGTAACCAGTTGTCGACCTTCTTTCTTTACATTAGTAGAGCGTAATAATATGTACGTGAAATAAAGTTTTACAATCGTTTTTATATTTAGGTTTTAGATAAATGCACATAATACGGTTCTTGATCTATAGCGTAATAACTTTTATTATTTCCTGTTTCTTATTATGAAATAGTGACTGGAGGCGATTTCGGGTACTAATTTCTATTATTATTATATCAAATAAATTTATGTCACGGTATCATAAATAAAGAAGTTTCGAAACTAACTTTTTAATCTAAATATAAATTCCTCTATTGTTTGAAATTCTAAATTGCCTATCGTGGCATAAACGCGGTCTGTTATTTTAGCTTTAACCTTAGTATAATTTCGGGATGTGTTCAACGGGGAAAATGTTATTTATTTTTATTATCGCCCTTGTAAATTTGAATATATTCGTTCCGTCGAATTGCGGTACGATAGCTAATTATTCTTGTATACTCTATGATTTATGAATGTATTATGATTTATTGGACCTTCCACATACGTTCGGTTTATTGTTATATTGTTTTCGAACGTATTATGTAATGATCGTTTTGAATTTATTTCCATTTCATCGTGTGTTATTTGATTTTTCCGCCTCTCCTCTTCTAACATTCTTTCTGCTGCTCTATCCTCTGCATGTTTCTCGCGTTATTTGTTTGTTTCCGTTCTTCTTTCAATTTCATTTTCACAGTCTGTAATTCTTCTTTCTTTCCTTTTTAATTCTTCGAGCATAATCGCGTATTCTTCCGGAGTATTTGAAATCATTGTATGAAATGACTATAAATAAAACTGAATAAAATTAAAATTTAGTTTTAATTAGCTGATGAAATTCTTTTAATTCGTTTTGTTTTAGAGATTTCAATAATTTCTTTATTTTTATCGGAGGTTGATTTATATAAATCCGTAGTCTCAATGTTTTTTATAAAAATTAAATTTAATAGATTATTTCTTAGAGTTTCCTGTCTTTTTATTTTTAATCAAAACACTATTCGTTTTCATTTTATATTTTTTCTTCTTTTATTTTATTTGCTTATTTATTTTTCGGACTATTTTTATTCTTCTTAATTTCGATTTTCAATATTTTATTTTTAATTTTTAGCGATCCCACTGCTGTCACCAATTTTTCATCCTGCCCAGTTTTTTTATTTATTTGGTCACCTATTAAGTTATGACGTCCAAAGTTTATATCTTTACTAACCAATCAAATACGGAGCTATTAAAATTGACTAATTGACAGGCATACTAGTGTGATGTCTCAGTTTTATTTTACGTGCAATAATGTATAGAGCAAACTAACTCTATTATTTATCAAGTTAAACTTGGCCAAAGGCTGGTATTTCTAATGATTGGTTAATTCTTTTAGCTTTACGTTTCGATTGATTGAATGATATAAGATTTTTCTTAACCTTATATTGTAAGGCGTACTTTAGGTATTACGTGCATTGTCCTGAAGAACCGCTGGAATGGATTTTAATTTTATTGAAATAGTTCTTCGACAAGAACCCGATTTGTTTAATATTATGTTTTGATATTTAAAAGAAAGGATTTGGATTTAAAGGTAGATTGATTGAATAACTCGACTCGTGATTTTAAATTATTACTAAAAATTTATTGCAGTGCGACATAATTAAGTTACAAAATTTTAATAAGTCAAACAGTGTTATATTGTCTTCGTGAAAACCGCGAGCCGCGAACAAGTGTAAATACGTAAAACTTGAGTATCTGATCTTCTGTTCTACTGAACTGATTCTTTTTCTTGTGTCGCATTTTTATATCTACGAGGGTGATTGTTATCTTTATCTTAATTACCATTGTTGATATTCGCTGATTTCCATTTTAATTCTTTACTTCTGAGAGGTATCTCGTTTCATACTCAATACGGTATTTTATAATCGTCGTTGGTTAGAATTATATTTAAATGTTCTCGCTTTGTGTCATAAAACCATGAACGTCAGTCAAAGATATTACAAGGTGTTTCTAGAATATTTGCTCATAAAACGAGTCGATACGAGTTGATGGCTACACAAATCATTTACATGTGACGTTTCTTACAATGCTAGTATTACGTAATTTCTTAAAATGTTAGGTTATAACACGTGTCGATATAAGTTAACGGTTATGTAAGTCGTTACACGTATCGTTTTTTATAATGCTAGTATTACATTATTTTTTTACTTGTAACTTGTAATCATAGAAATGATTACATACAATAACGGTATTATAATATTGAGGAGTCGAGTTCTTGCCCTCGATTGAATACAATGCTTATATTTTTATTAAGGTAGTGGTTTATGAATTCATAGTTATATTAATTACACAATATTTGAATTGTGTTCAGCTTTTCATGGAATTTCCGCTATAAACGATTAAACATAGGAGTGATTTTTAGATTGAAGGTCTGACACGTGTTATTGACTTGTGCATCAATAGTCATATTGAGATTTCTTAAAAGTTGATTTTTATTACTTATACTCTCCTTATACTTTATTACTTAAGTCACCCTTCTTTCTTTACATTAGATTTAGAACGTATGCGCAAATTATGCAATTATACATAAGATCAATAACTGTATAGAAGCATTAACTAAATACATAGAAATAGAATTTTATGACTTCCAATGTAAAGAGAAAAAAGTGATAAGTGTAAGTAATAAAAATCGATCATCCACAAGTCTATTCTTCCATAAAAGTCATTAAACGTGTCAAACCTTTAATCTAAAATAACTCCTACGTCATGTTTATATCGGAAATTTTACAAGGGAGCTATGCAAACACAATACCAATATTATAAAATTAAATAAACTGTTACCCTATAAACCGCTTCCTTAAAAAAATAAAGCACGAATATTATATAGAAACAGTTTACTACCGAGAAGCGAGAACTCAATCTCTCAATATTATAAAACTGCTATTATACAAAATCATTTTTTTTATTTTAAGCGAAAGATATTATATAACACTAGCATTTTAAGACAGCACGTGTAACAACTCCTATAATCTTGACTTGTATCGACACGTGTTATGATCAAATATTCTAAGAAATCATGTAATAATGGTCACATCGTTGACAATACTAACATTATAAGAAACGCCACATATAACTTTTGTAGCCTACAACTCATATCATCACGTTTTATGAACAAATTTCTGAGAACCCCGTGTAATTTAAGAACAAGAAAAATTTCTTCGATTAAAATAAATGTTTTTATAACCCAAAGCGAGTACATTTGAATGTAATCAACAATTATCATAAAATGACGTACAAAATAAGATACTTCCAGGAAAATAAAAAATAAAATGCAAGCTGATAACAACAATCAAGACAAAAGCAGCAGCCATCCTCGAAGATATAAAATTCGGCGCAAGCAACAGCATCAGCACAGATTTCGATTGTTCACTTGTTAGATATCACTCGTTTAGGATTTTCATTTGCGGCCCGTGATATTCGCGAGAACTGTACAACACTCTATAAATGATAGAAGTTTATAACGTATTTAAAACCGCATTACAATAATTATTCAATAATAATTCAGTAATCATTTAAATTCACGATTCAAGTTATTTAATTAATCTATCTTAAAACTCCAAATCCTTTCTCGTAAAAATCGGAACATTTTAATAAGTCGAGATTCTACCAAAAAACAATTTTGATAAAATCAAGATTCATTCCAGGGGCTCTTCAGGACCCTGTGTACAATACCTAAAGCAGTGACAGCAGTTGCTTAGATGATCAAAGGAAAAGACCATCCTCAACCTTGTTGTGTAACTTTGTTGTCCGTTTGGGCAACAAAATTACACAAGAGTTAAGTAAAGCTTTATATATTTATTAACAAATCAAAACAAAGAACTAAAAAAATTAATTAATAAATAGGTAACCAGCGTTTGGCCAAGTATAATTTGATAAATAAATTAAGTTGATTTGCTCTATTAATTTTTGCATGTAAATTAATACTGGAACGTCCCGGCGTCACACTGTCCATGGAACTACATCATTAATAATTTTAAAAATTTGACAATGAATCTAGGCGTTTTAGATCCATGGCAGTTTTTAAAATTTTACAATTCACTTAATACACAAGAACATTGACCAATAAATATAAGCTTTAATGTTAGCTTAAATTGGCTTGTCGCTTACACTTATATTACTGGTCAGTGTTCATTGTTTGAGAACAGACTTAGAATTTTTAGGTTTATTTGACAACTACGTGGCAATTTTCAATAAATATAATTCTGTTCATCTCGCTTTATAGTATTACACTGACGAAGATCCGCAAAAAGTTGATAAGTTTTTAAAATATTTTATATGTTAGTATAATATTTATAATTTAAATATAAGTGGATTTTACTAATTTAAAGTTATTTATCTGCATATTTAATTATATATATTTATAATTTTTAAGTATAACAGGTGGATGATATAATGTATGAAAAGAAGAAAAAGCCGAATGTTATGCGAGCACTTATACTTGTAGGGGGTTATGGTACTAGACTACGTCCTTTAACACTTAGTAGACCTAAGCCTTTAGTTGAATTTGCAAATAAACCTATGTTATTTCATCAAATTGAAGCATTGGTAAGTTTAAAATTAAAATTATGAACAGTACTTTCATTGTTACAATATTAACATTGTTGTTGTGTAGGTTAAAATTAATGTAACAGAAGTGATCCTAGCTGTGTCTTATAGAGCAGAAGAAATGGAAAAAGAACTTTGTGAAAAAGCAGAAAAATTAGGTGTCACTCTTATCTTCTCTCATGAATTACAACCTCTTGGAACAGCTGGACCTCTTGCACTTGCAAGAAATATCTTGTGTGCAGAGGATAGTCCATTCTTTGTTCTAAATTCTGACATAATATGTGATTTTCCTTTTAAACACCTTTTACAATTTCATAAGAATCATGGTAAAGAAGGTACTATTGTTGTAACTAAAGTTGAAGAACCATCAAAATATGGAGTTGTTATTTGCAATGATGATGGGCAAGTAAATAGTTTTATTGAAAAACCTGTAGAATTCGTTTCCAATAAAATTAATGCAGGTAATTTTTAATTTTATTAACGTTTATTTATTTTTTTTTGTGTTAAAGCATTAAAGTAATCAGTATGTTAATTTTATATTGTTAATATAATTTTATATTAAACAAATATATTTTAGGAATGTACATCCTTAATCCAAGTATATTAAAAAGAATAGAATTACGTCCAATGAGCATTGAAAAAGAAGTTTTTCCAACTATGGCAAAAGAAGGTCAATTATACGCGATGGAACTTTCTGGTTATTGGATGGATGTTGGACAGCCTAAAGATTTTCTCACAGGTAATACAACTATTCTTTAAAATTAAGAATCATTAATATTAATTAAATAATAATTGACTACTTTTATATTTATAATAGGTATGGGTTTACACTTGAATTTCCTTAGACAAATGTCACCAGAAAAATTACATGATGGACCTGGTATTGTTGGGAATGTTTTAATCGATCCTACAGCATCAATAGGCAAAGATTGTAGAATTGGACCAAATGTTACAATTGGTCCTGGTGTCATTGTTTCTGATGGATGTTGTGTTAAGCGAACTACCATTCTAAGAGATGCTATTGTTAAAGAACATTCTTGGCTTGATAAGTAAACAATAAAAAAATAAATTTATATATAATTTAGCATAGATGTAAAAAATATTTATAAATATATTACTTTGAAGATGTATAATCGGTTGGAAAAGTGTAGTTGGACGTTGGGTTAGAATGGAAAATACAACTGTCCTTGGAGAAGATGTAATTGTGAAAGATGAAATTTATATAAATGGAGGACAAGTATTACCACATAAAAGTATTGCTTCATCTGTCACAGAACCGCAAATTATTATGTGAAATTATAAGAATTAAAAGTATTTAAAGTAAAGACTGATTGATACTAAAACTCTATAAAAAGAAGTTTCATAATAGTAATATTTATATCCATAATAACTGATGAATAAAATTATATGCTTATAAATATATAAATATGATAACTAAAAAAAATTAGATAACGTTTTTTCAAGAAATTTTTATAAAATTGTTATAATAGTCTTTATATTAAAAAATAACAAATGCAGTTTTTGTACAACTTTTTATACATAGCCAGTCTATCATATTTTGTATACATTACAAGAAAAATATTGTGTATAAAAATTTTCTTTCTTCATGTATACAATTGGTTCTATTATTATTTTCAATATAAATTAACCATTCAAAGTACTAACATGTGCTGGGATATTCATCTGAATGTATGTTCTCTTTCTTTCTCATCTCATGCTTACCAGTCTGGCGTAAGACATTCCACGCGCTTGGAGCGATGGCGCTTTCTCCTGAGATAAATTTTATAAAAGAGAAAACAGCGCCGCATATCTTCTCCAAAGTATATAAATGGATATAAATCTCCATGGGACAGTGAAAGAAGAGAAAATTTAGACAGGGAGCTGGATCTAGCAGCAGCCAGAGGAAATCAATAAATACTAATCCGCCCTTATTAAGGCAACAAGCAATACATGTCCTGACAGAATGTAGATAGCGAAACTAAGATTGTAAAATTTAAAAACTGTTGAAAGAAGTCCTCGACCTTCTTCAGTCTTCTTAAATACCATTAAATAATTCTAAAGTGAAGAACATTTAATTATTGAATGTTTTTAAATCACTCCAATTACTTTCTTATTTATGAATAGAATATATGATTACTTATGGGAAAATATTATAAAATTTTATTTATAACTCAACTGAATACAAGAACGAGAAAAGAAATTCATAAAACTTTAATATTTAAAATTTTAGTTTAATATATAAAATATTTATCATTATAAATAATTTTATCAATAATAGATAACTTTTTTTTAAAGAAGTTCATAGTTGATAAAATAGATTTAATAATATATGACAATTTTTTCAATATTTGCTTTAATAGACTTCAATATATTTGTTAATAAACTGATATCACAATAAACAATCTTAAATTATGTTTTCATACTTTTATATACATTTAAGACTAATATATCAAAATATTTAAAATAGAAAATGTGAATTTATAAAATTATATTAAAATAAAGAGAATGGACTTATACAAGGATTGGTATCAATTATATAGCTTTAAATTAATTCTATATTACTATCTCATATTACTATAAATTTTATTTATAAGTTAAACAATCTAATTATTATATTTGAAGTAATGAGCTAGGTTTTCATCAACTTATTAATATAGAAAGTCGTTGATATATAATCGTGCGATAACAATACAGTCTCATGTATTTCAGTGCGAATTCCGTTTTGTTTTCATTGAGAAGCATTACTGAATCAATTATCATGAAATTACTCAGATCAACCACAAATCGTAGTACTTACAGAACTTTTTTTGCAATGATTACACTGTCCTTATATTACTAATTTTATCATGTATTTTGGCAGTTTTGCAGGGCCTACGCCCGCATTATTTTATTAGAAAAGTGAGGTTTCTCTGACGAGGAATCATAAATCCTTCCGCCTGCAAAAGCGCATCTTTGAAAAAAATGCGCTTGTCACTGGCCCAACGTAAAACACAGGTAGCGCACCGCAATCGCGTATTGACCGAATAAAGAAAATATATACACGGAATGCGATGAACGCTGTCGTAACACTAAACAAACTCGAAGCTTTGAAAACGTTCTAGAAGTTTCTTCAAGTAAGGATACGTAAAAACAAGAAAGAGTGTATACCGCAACAGAAGCGAGCAGGCGCGATCGAGCCTTGCTTGGTCTATATACCAGCGTAAAATACGGTTCGGGACGGTTGTTTCCCCGTGACTACTCGGTTCTTATATAATATGAACCGAATTCATATACTGCAAAAGGTTCATATATACTATGAACATTGGCACCGTCAATCCAGGCTCGTATTGTGATTGCATGAGCCTCGACTCCGCCGACTGCACCACCTTACCTCATCACCGCTATCACTCACCGTCACCTCCACTTGACCGGACCTTTCCCTTTCTCTTTCTTTCTCACACCAGTACATTATTTGACGTACTGCTTCTTCCTCTTATACGTTATACATATTATTTGGCGAAATTAAATCGAAGAAGGCTCATTGAGTTTTTTAAAACGATTCAAACAGAACAGTCAAGGAGAATTAGCACTTTGCCATCAAACTACCACCACGATTGGTATCAATAAAAGATCTCCATTGATAACATATAAAGCATTTATAGTTCTTTTCCTAATTCCGCATCCCTTCTCTTTACAAATTAATCCTATCCTGGCATCCAGCTACCCTTGCGTCTGAAGAAGGGACACCGAGCACAAGCTAAGTGAAGTAAAACCAAGTAGCGCAACGTGTCATCACCTCGAGATCGGTGTACACTAAACATAACCATCATGAAAAAGGAAGAATTTATTTACAACTCTTTTCAAGGGTCACTAAAGGAAAGCATTGTAAAGTTATTGTCCTTGATGTTTTTAAGAAAATGACTCCCGATTCAATCGTAAATATACTATCTGAACAAAGAATGAGATAACTTCGAAAAGTTTGTCTATTTTAAATTTAAAATTGAGTCAGAAAAAAAGAAGCTAACTATTAACTAGATGATTAAGACTACACGCAAGCAGATTTAGGTGAATTTAAAATTAATGTTTGTAATAATTTTAGTGTTTTTGATCAGTTCTTACTCTATAGAGAATATATTTATTAGCTAATGAAGAAGTTCCGCATACTTCCCATTGAATACTGGGGCACGATTCCTAAGAAGAGCCATATTCCGTGGTGAAGTCAGGCTCTAAGGTTACTAAAGAAGACAGCTAATAGAGAAATATGCAACTTCATCAGTAGCGCTACTATCTATAAAAAAAGACAGTTTTAAACAGATTTATGGTGAGTTCACATAAAGTAAAAAAATCAGAATTTAAATTAATGCACCTTTAGGTAATGCAAATGCATATTATAATGTTTATAAAGTCATTAAAAAGTACCCAGTGGCAACCTTGTTCAATTTATTTTAGATTTTAATGTTATAATTGACTGATAAAACGCGATCAAAGTACTTCCATCATGTAGACTCAACATTGACTCAACTGTGAACGTTCTTGGAAATAAATTAGATCATAAGCAATCTTCCGTTGACTAGAAAAGCTCTAATATAGTACGTACATCAAAACATCTATGTTTAAGATTTTTTGAGACAGTGATAAATTTGTGATTTAATTGATAAATCTATTTAATAGTTGCCTAATATTGATGGATTTACAGAGATATTGAAAGATGACTAACTATAACAATACTCCTTAAAACCCGCAATAAAAAATTGTTCAGTTCTACTCCATACAAACCTAGTTAATTTCAGCCCTTCTTTAGCAAGACGTTATAGCCTGTATTTATCTGTAATTCATAACTTAGAGACACTATCCAGAGTTTGCGTCCTTATTTCAATAGTTTTCATGTCAGACTATCTGCTGAAGATACGATGTATGATTTTCACCCAATAGCTCTTCTGTTCAATATTAATATACACTTAAATTTGTAACGTTGTTCAGCCTCGTCCCGTCCGCCACGTGCCCTTTCGGACTCGTATTCGACGTTCGAAGGGCTTCTTCTTCGAATTTCTCCGTCCATGTTGCTTCGTCCCTCTGCTGTTGTTAGTAGCTTGGTCTCCCGTACTCTCCGTCTGTCCCGTCCCGGAGAGCTCGAGGTCGGGCCAGGTTCGTGGCGGGAAGAGGGAAGCGCAGAGAGGCCGGGCCGAAATGAACAAGGCCTTTTTTTGTTTCTTATTCTGTACTTATCGTGTTTATTGGTCTTAATTTACATTAGCCTTTTCGTGCGGTGCGCTCACCGCTTACAAAGGAGGCTTTTATGTTCGATATCCTTAACTTGTATATACAGTGACGGCTACAATTAATATTTTTATTGCGGTGCGCTCACCGCTTACAACGGAGTCGGTTCTATGCTATTTACTTTTGCGGTGCGCTCACCGCTTACAAAGGAGTCTTATAATTTATTTCCCCGGTGCGACACTTTCGCACCATCGCTGTGCCGGTACGCTAACGTGGCGGAGAGAAGTCCAGCCCGATGGCTGCGACTCCGTGCACGCAACCGCGGCCCTAAACCTATACCGGGAGGTACGACACGAGTCGTGCCTCCGGGAGCCCTTAGTCGCTCCAAGGGGTCGTGCGCCAAAAGTCGCTCGACCGGGAAACCTGCGCTTCCCGAACTCCAACCCCGTCTCCCGATTTCACGTGACCGCGCCCTTTTTATACCTTTCTCGGGCGCGCTTCCCCTCACGTGCCTTGACTCGCGGGCCTCGCGGTGGGGTCGCGCCGCCTAGCCGCTCTCGTGGGCCAGGCTGGTGGGGGGGAAATAGTGGCGGAGTGAGCGCGTCGCGCTTGCTCGCGTATCGCCCTGCGTTAGCCTGGCCAGGGCTAGACGCAAGGTTCCCCTCCACGGCCCCATACTATATTTTCTATTCATTCATTAATCCCTCCTTCTATGCCCGATAATCACGTTTTCACCGCTGTGCCGTACACCCTCTCGCTCTCACTCGCACGTTCGCGCACTCTCTCTCTCGTGCCCAGCTTTCATGGGCAACGCTGCGCCGAACGCCCCTTCCACTCCCACTCGCACGCTCTCACAAGTATACGTATACATTCACTCGCTTATTCTCTTTCACACTCACGTTTTTCTTTTGTTTTCTATTTATTCGCTCGCTCTTTCTCTCTCACACTCATACCTTACATCTTCGGGCGTTGTAGTCCTGACTTCTTCTTTGCTATTCTTCCGGCCCTGTTCCCACGGCAATGCTGCCCTTTTCCGACGAAGTTATTTGTCGCAAATTATCTTTGGTAGTCGTTTCACGGAGTAAAATTAAAGAAGAGTCTTTATCCAAATCCTGTATCTCATTAGAAATTTTCATCACGTGTAAGAATTACACGACCGACATTTATGTCATATATCATAGAACAGAGATGACTAGAGTGACACCACCCACATTCATTCTTACAACGCAAACTTTATCACTGATCTTGAGTACCATCAAACGGCGCTGATACTGCGACTTCGATAATCAACACAATGTTAAGTTACGCATACCTTTATTATCTGAATAGAATAGTCGCGAAATTCATTTCATACATAAATATTTTATTTATATGTACATTCGAAAAGCAAACTACGTAACAATAGAAAATATTAATTTTTATCTAGTATTATCTCCTTTTCATTTAATATATAAATTTAGTTTAAAAATATTTTTTATTCACAAATAGCCTTTTATCTTTTTATTTTTGATACACTATTGTTGAAATCCAAAAACAAAATACTTTTAATAAGTTTTTAGAAATTTTAAAATATTCTTAAATAGTATAATAATTTAAAAAGGATAGATTATTAAATTCTCTAAGCTAGAACGCAGTTTATAAAAATCATAACGACTTTCAGTGTAACATAAATCATATAAAATAAATCTTCCTGATAAAAGTAGAGGAATGTCGGCACAATTCGTGAGAAATAATTCTCACGGGAGCGATTAGGAACAGGAAAAATATCGTTATAGCGGGAAAGAGAGAGAAAGAAATCAGACTTCGAATTTGTTAAACAAAGGTGCAAGAACAATGCGGTTCTGCTACTATTTTGTTGATTCTATGATGTTAGATAAAGGAAGAGAGATAGAGAAAGATTCATCAAGCTCCAATGCAACGTTGCTAAATTATCCTTTTGTGCATCGGTATTGAATATTTTTTTCTTTAAATAGGAGGTAGAAAGAAAGATTTTCTGAAACAGGGAACGATATTAATAAGTACAATATAAGGCAAGAGGAATTCAAGGGACAAGAGCACGCCTATGTAACAGTTATAAATCATTAAACGAGGAGGGCTTAGATTACCATTGAGCAGGACCTGTAGTATAGTGCCTCTTGTTTAAAAAAAGTATTCGGTTAGTATTTGGATGCTTAGAATTGGATGATTCGTGAGAGGAGCAGTAAGAACTGCTTTGTTTTCTGGGATGTCAGAACAGAATATGTCGAAAAGGAGAGGGGATATTTTTGTTCATTAGAAGCGAGTATACTCTTATATGCCTTAAATATATGATTTTAAAAGAATTTCAAAATAGAATTAAAAAATGTTTAAATAATAATATTTATACTTATATTATTAATTTCATATTTAAATTAGATTATTATAATCGAGGTGTATGATATTTTAAAATTCTATTTGTTTTCAATTTCATCAATTATTCTAATATTAGTAATGAAAATATTCGAATGAAGATTTTGAATTTTACAAAATGAAAGAAAGTTTAATTGCCATGAACAGAATATTATTTCATTTTATAATATAAATACTATAATGTAGATATTCTATGTATTATAAAAGATTCTAATTTATAATGCATGTTTAATTATTTTTTAATATAGAAGATATATTATATTTATATATTTCTATAATAAAATAAAGAAATCATGTCGCGTTGAAAACCAATAAATTTTTTCATATTTATATAAAATATTACGACCAAAATATTAATGTAGATAATTTTTAAAATATTATATAATTTATTGTGTAAATTTTCTTACTAGTGTTGTAAATATACTACCACTATTTTTTATAATTAGATTAATTTTAATAAAAGAAATATGAAATTGGTTTGAAAAATTTACCAAGTACTAAACCGAATCTTTTCTCGATGATATATATATTTTTATACTATCTATGAAATAAGATATTGAATTTTGAATAATATATATATATATATATATATATATATATATATATAACATTTTTTATGTTAAACTGAGATCTATTATAATTGCCAGTAATAAATATGTAGTAGAAATGTTGGTTACTGAATTAAACAAAATGGAGAACCTATTTAATTTAAAAAATTGTAAGTAAAGTGAGTTCTTGAATTTATAAAATCATGTGAATTATTTATATAATTATAAAATAAAAAGTAATAAAGTACCGTTATTAAAAGAAAAAAGATTACTTATTATAATATAAACAATAATGTATTTGTATAAAATTTTAAAATAAGAATTGAAAATTCGCTTAAATTTAACGATTGGTTAAAATAATTGATACGTTTATAAATGAACAGTAACCAATATTTCTGAAAATTTATGATTCAAAAGATAAATACTGATTAATTTAATATATGTGTAGGCATACCAAAGAGTAGTTATATACAGTTATATACAGTTAATAATTATAGAAATGTAGTCATGTGAATATGAACCTTTAGAATAAGTTTATAAATTAGATAAGATATATTTTACTTTACAACTATATATTGAAATTATCATAGTTTTAAACAAAATTGCTTTAAAAACTAATTTTTAATAAAATA
The DNA here is from genome assembly GCA_018907045.1 of Wiebesia pumilae. Lineage (NCBI taxonomy): Eukaryota > Metazoa > Arthropoda > Insecta > Hymenoptera > Agaonidae > Wiebesia > Wiebesia pumilae. The sequence goes on along the minus strand of JACCHZ010000133.1, from coordinate 1,316,370 downwards.
AAATATTAAATAAGATATTTAATTTATAATTAATATAAAATTAGCAACTAAAATGCATAAAAAGCATGTAAATTGTGACAGTAAATGAAACATTTTTTTTTAAACAAAAAGGTAATTTGTGTGTGTGTGTGTGTGTGTGTGTGTGTGTGTGTGTGTGTTTTTATGTATATATACATATATAATAACCAATTTAATAATTAAGTTTAGAAGTCAATGTTTAAAAAATATGTAAAGATCTCGTAGATGAAAAAGTAAATCTTCAAAAATCATCGAATTTCTTAATGATTCAATAAAATATTAAAATTATACAATTTTGAAATATTTAGTTTAAATGAATTCAATTCATTCTCATGAAAACGCGGGCCGCAATCTTTACTCTGAAGCTCGTAATCTTTCTATATGATATACGAAGTGATTATGCGCCTTTATTACTGTCTTTATATATTCTTGGCGTTGTCGTTTCTTTGTTTCTGATTGGCTGATCATAATCTGCAGCGTTTTATTTCTTACGGGATATTTTTACGGCGGTGTTTATTTGATGCGCAATTTTCATATAGTGTAATCTTATCGTTTACAAGATGTTTATTCATAAGATTATCGTATAGCAATTCGTGTGATTAGAATATTCGTATTACAATGTCCTCTTTTTTGATTTTGAAATAGAATGATTATATACTTTTGATGATTGTATTTTATGATTATATTTTCATAGAAGAGGCTTCCCATATGGTTTTAGTTACAATCTCTCTTTGTTTGATCATAAGTGTTTTCTTAGATTTACAATCGTAGCTTTAATTACATAAGTTTCTCAGAATATATTTGGGGTATTTGTTTTCTATCGTTTTGAAGGTTAAAGCTATTTACACATATCGGTATTACAACATGGGCTTTGTACATTTTGTTATCTTTCTCGCTTTCGGTTTCAAAAATATTATACGTAATATTAATTCTAGGAAGAAACTAGATTCGTGTCGACCATATAATACTAGTATTATACTTATCTTATGTGGGTTAAATGAAAACAAATTGAAGACGTCTTGACTGTTTCCACGAGCAAACCTGCTTCCTGTACATTGTTTTATGTTTATTCATTTTTAGATAAGTATTGAGAATCCAGTTCCTTGATCATTAATATTCTTTATCTTATTACGCCATATGCGTATATTAATATTTCTTATTTTATTGCGTAGTATTTTCACATACGTACATTAATATTTCTTATCTTATTGCGCAAAGTGATCGGGGCGATTTCCGTTTCTTTATTTCATCATTATTAAGTTAAACAAATCTTTAATAATTATCGTTATTATTAATTTTAACATTTCTGTTTCTTTATTTCATTATTATTAAGTTAAACAATGTCTTGAGACATGAAATAGTTATTTTCAAGTCTCGTAACTTGGTTAATTGCGTTATTGATGTGGAGTGAAATATTACAGGGACGTCATAACGTGTTAATTTTTATTTGTTTGATTGACTCTATTGAATCTTTGACGTCTCACTAATTTTATACAAAATTAAATTTTATGAGTTCAATCTACTCTATGCGATTGAACTTTTATAAATTGGTCGGAATAGGCTAATGTGCCTTACAATAGTTAGTTCAATTAGTCCTGTTTCAATATTCTATTCGTTATTGTAAATAAAAGATTTTATACTTAACTGAATCAATGTTCGAAGTGCAGTGTGAGGAATTGGATGGCTATATCCAAGTTGATTAAGGCAGTTGCTGTCACCACTCCAGGAATTTGTCATCAGGGCCCTTAAGAATCCCTTGATGATTGCAAGATCAGGAAACTCGATTAAATTGACAGTGTATTTGTAAAAAGAATTTAAATTGACTTGTGACTTGATTTTTAGTATAATATATAAATTTATTCAAAATTAAAAGATATAATGAGCGGTTACAATTTTAAAATATTTAGTGTAAACGAATTTAATTCGTTCTCGTGAAAACGTGTTCCGCAATCTCTATTTTGAAGTTCGAATAATGCAATAATAATGAGTCGCTATGTACGCCCATCTCTTTATATATTCTTGGCGTTGTCGTTTCTTTGCTTCTGATTAGTTGGTTGTAAAATCAGTTTGTATTGTTTTTCTTCAGTGGCGTTCTATTTCTTACTGGATCTTTTTATGGCGATGTTTAATGCGCAATTTCATACAGCCGAATTTTATCTCTTACAGGATATTTACGCTTTTCGTCGATGTACAGTGGTTCGTGTCATGAGATTATGGTCAGTTTACATTCCATATGCTTCGTGTTACAATGACCTCTATTTAATTTTGAAATAATATGATTATATAATATGTTTTCTTAGAAAAGGCTTCGCATAAGTTTCTAGTTATAAATTCTAAAACTTAAGTAACCAAATAAAGCTATAATTGTAACCATGTGTGGAAGCTCTCAAATCAAATTTTAAAACTTATGTAACCAAATAAAGCTATGATTGTAACCACGCGCGGAACCTCTAAAATCAAATTCTAAAACTTATGTTACCAAATAAAGCTATGATTATAACCACGTGCGAAATATCTAAAATCTTATTCTAAAAAAACACATGAGAACGATCGAACAAAGAAGGGATTATAACTAGAAGCGCATACGAAGCCTTTTCTAAAAATTATATAATGTAATCATTCTACTTCAAAATCAAACAAAGAAACGTCTATAAAACGAAAAATATACAAAAATGTAAACCAACTATAATATCAAATAATCTCATAACACGAACCATTATACGAAACGAAAATGCGTATCAAATAAACATCCTATAAAAGATAAAACTTCGCTATATGAAAAAAAACAGGGCAACAAATAAAGGCCGCCATATAAAATGAAACTGCACATCAAATAAACATCCCATAAGACACCACTGAAGAAAAACAGATTATCGACCTATAAGAAGCAAAGCAGCAACAACATCAAGAGTATATAAGGACAGATGCCAGCAGCAAAAATAGCATTAGATACAATCGGGAAGATTGTTACTAACAATCAGATTTAGAGTTTGCGACCTGCGCCTTTTCGCGAGAACGAATTAAATACGTTTCCATTATATATTTAAAGTATTTGTATTATCGCCTATTATATTATATCTTTGAATAAATTTATATATTCCATTTAAATTTGAATGTAAATTCAATATTTTCTTAAAAGAAGTCCAAGTCGAACCTTAAACATATTATTATTAAAACCGAGTTTCCTAATCTCGCATTGACATTCATCGAGGAATTCTTCAGCACCCTGACGACAAAACTCCTGAAGTGATAACAGCAACTGCCTCAAGCAACTTGGATACATCCATCCATTGCTCACACTGCCCTTCGAACATCAAGCCAGTTAAGTAAAAATCTTTTATTTCTAATAACAAATAACGAAACAAGACTAACGGAACTAACCTATTCTAAGAAATACCATCCTTTTCGGCCAACTGAAATAAAGTCAATCAAATAGAGTCAATTGAACCAATAAAAATTAATGCGTATAGAATTAGTGAGATGTCACAATGGACAGCAAGTATAACATGATAGTAGCTTCGTAAAAAGCAAAATTATATACGTGTTCAATTACCTGGTCAATTATTGGGTCCAGACAAATGACGAAATGGTAGAAAGTATAATTATTTTTTGTATTTAAATTAAATTTAAAATTCAAATTATTAAAAAACAAAATATTAAGCTCAAATGTCATGAATATATTAAATAATATTAGAATTAATGTCATATTAATCTCCATAAATTTAATTAGTATAATAACAATTTAAAAATAGATAAAAAACTATAAGATTTTGATACTCTTGAGTAAAATGTCTACTAAAATAGCAAATTATTTAAGAATTTTTATACGTATTTAAAAATGCTCTTTTTAGAAAAATTTTGAAATTTAATAATTACATTCAATGAAAATTATGCAACATCATTTTTTCAAATTAGTTTTTGCACGGAATTTCAGAAATGTATGACTGGAACTAGTTATTAGTGAAAACATCCTGTTCACCAAATAGCATCACAGATGTTGTCAGTATGTGTATTGCAAAATATTAATTTTATAGTTATATATATTTTTACATTAACATATTAATTTTTCATTAATTTTGAATGAAAATAAAAAATTTTATTCAATTTTATATGTAAATATTCAATTAATCACATGTAATTAAAATTTTTAAATTCTTTAAAAATTTGTTTAAATTTTTGACAACGTATTCTAACCTTTTACATATTTAAAAACATTGTATTATTTTTATTTATATTGTATTCTATTTTTTAATATTTTTTAATCAAAAATATAGTTTTATCAATTTTTTTCTTAAAAAGTTATTATGAAAAGTAATAAAAATGTTATTAATTTGAATATAAAAATTAAATTGACCACAAATTTTTCAAGATGATTGATTTTTTATCTTCTAAAATGCACATTTTTTCTTTTTCAATTTTAATTTTATATATTTAGTTTGAATTAATTCAAATAATACATTATTTCTAGATATTTGACAGAATATTAAAGTAGAAAGGTATGGATAGTCAAATTTGTGCTGATGGTAGACTTCATGATTTAATAGATGAGGAATGGAAGAAGGATAAGCTTCCAGTTGATGAAATTCTTGTACCTTTAAGTGAACTACCAGATCCAGAAAGTGATAATGGTGATTCCCATATGACTTTGAAAGAATTAGAGCAAAAGTGGAACAATTTAGCTCTTGGAACTCTTAGTGAAAATCATTTACATTCACCAACCCCTTCACATAATTAATAGTTTTATTATATTAAAAGTATAATATCATAGAATGGAGTTTCCACATATTGGAACTAGATGTTCAACAATAGAATGTGGACAATTAGATTTGTTACCATTTATCTGCAAGTATTGTTCCAATATATTTTGTAAAGAACATTTTCCTGTAACATCACATTTATGCTCAAAATTTACTAATAATAATGCTACTAAGGCAAAAACAACTTCTATATTTTGTTGTTCTCAAGAACTCTGTACAGATAAATTACTTATAAAAATATCATGTATAAAATGTAGAAGACATTTTTGTTTGTTGCATCGTACTCATGGTTGTTTTAAACAAAATCAAAATACAAAAACTAATAAATTGGAAAAACGGGAAAAATCGAAACGAGAATTTTTAGAAGCCAAAACTGCTGTTGATCAAGAAATTACAAGTAAACTAAGAAAAGCTAAAAATTCTGCTTTGGCAATTAAAGTATGATATTGTTATGTAAAATAATATAATATAAATATATCAATATTTAATTGTACTTTAAAATTAAATTCAATTTTAGATACAATTAATGAGACTCAAAGATAAATCTGCTGGTCCCAAAAATATCCCAACAACAGAACGTCGTTATTTTTTGGTTCATCCACCAATTAATAGTTTAATAAGAATTTTGGATGGGTCTAGAGGTACTTTTGTCTCTGCTAATTGGAGTATTGGTAAAGTTATTGATTCTATAGTTGATTCATTAAATATTCCGAATTCCAATAATATAGCAGATGTAAAAAAATTAAGAATGTTTCACTATTTAACTGGAAACATTGTAACTAATCAAATGGATATGATTTTATCTAAATTGTTAAACACCAGAAATTTAATAGATGGTCAAGATATCATTTTAGAATATTCTAATGATGATAAAATTGACTGCTCATTATACTAATGAAATAAAAATAAGTTACGGTTGTATTGAAACAAAAAAGTTAAGCTTAAGTTATTATGATTTTGTTGTTTATTCATTTAGATGGACACGTTTTACATTTATACACTAAAAACTAAAAAAATCTATATTTTTAGTTATAAATTTAATTTTAAAAAAGTATAAAATTGCATTGAATTACAGTAATAGAGGTAAATATAAAATTTATCGTCTAATTCATAAAAGTAAAACTACAAATATTTTGACATTTTGGCACTGGACACTTATCAAGGTAGGTATCATTTATAAAAGTAAGATAAATTGTTGAAATAGGCATAAATAGTACATGCTTTTTTAAATGTTACAATAAATTCGTCCAGGTTTTACTTAGACTAAATGTAATCTTTTTTCATCAAATTTGTGTAATTAGTTAATGTGCATAAAAATTTTATCTGTGGATAACTGAAAATTATACAACACACATCTTTTAAGCATTGAATAGAGATTATAAGTATCTCTTGATTTCTTAAAAATATTACATTCTCTCTCTCTCTCTCTCTCTCTCTCTCTCTCTCTCCTCTTTTTATCATCTTAAAATAGTATAAACAAATATGTTAATTATACTTTGATAATTGCAAACATTAGAAATTTAGTAGAAACATATCCAATCTAATTAATGATGTATTTATTTTCATAAATATTTAAGTTTAGTAATTTTAGTAATTTTAGTTTTTAACTAAAATTGGAACTTTGCTCATTCAAATCAATTAATAAAACTAAATGTATATACATATCAGATCTTAATAATATGCCAATAAAAATTTGTTTTAGAGCTATATAAAAAATGAAAGAACTTTTATCTATAGTTCTTGCAGTTTGATTTAGTCATGAGATTAGTTATATCTTGAAAGACTAATAAATTATGAATAATATATAAAAGTAAATTTTACATCTTTGAATAGCATTAATTATAATTTAGAAAATATTTAAAATTACTAATAAAAATTATCTATTCCTAATAGTAGTACATCACTTAATAGCTCTATTTGAATAATTTTAAAGTTAACTTTATAAGCCTTAAAATAGTACTGCTGATATTTTAAATCAGCTAATTTCTTATAATTTTTCTTAAAATAACATGTAGATAAATTTGATTGCCTAATATTTTTTATGAATATTATTAAAAATAAAATTGGATAAAATAATACGCAGATATTATTTCAGAAGACTCATAAGTTGGAGTAAATATGGTAATTCTCTTTTTTAAAATATAAATAGACAAAAGACAAGTTTAAAAACATTTATAAATGTAGATATGAAATAATTAACTAAAAGAGATCGATAATCATCTTATAATTAAAATTAATTAAGTTTTACTAAGGTAGAATTGAAAATAATTTCTGAAATAAAGAATAAGTCTAATTAAGGAGAGGATGCACAGAATATACAAAGAAATTGCAAAGAGAACGAGCAAAGCCATTCGTGCATTTACACTGGCTTCAGCCTCCTGGCTACGTGCACTTCGAGTGTTGACCACCTGTCTGCTACTGCAAGAAGAAACTTGATAGCGGTAGGTGGCCTGATGTCAAGCTCAGGAATGCCACCGTGACTTTTGCATTTCGATTTGACCTTCTAAAGTTTTGGCAAGGTAGATGACAAATAATTGACTCAAAGCAATACCAAGTGCAATTCCAGCAATAGTGTAAAGGTTGCGTTCAGCCCAAGCTCGAACGATTTCAATACAACCACTTGTCCATACTTTCTTACTTGCTTCTGATACTGGTGTTTTCTGTACACCATTGCCACACATATTATTTACTAATCCGCTCTATGATTAAACAAATATTAGCTATAATGCAATATAATTATCAATAAACATGATATAAATACTACTTACTGCAATATTAGTTGCATTGATGCAGCAAGAAAATGGAACACCACAACCTTCACTACTAGGACTAGAGCAATTAAAATATTCATTTTTACCCCAATCTAGATAACCTTCTTGACTCAAACCACAGCATTTAAACTAAAATTATAAAAAAATTTATGTAATAATACAATTGTTAAATGTTTTTTTTAAGGTAAGTGATTTTTAACCTCCTTTTGACCAAAGTCAATAAAATTCTGAAGATCTGGATCTTCACGATAAGTTTGAATAATCTTATCAGTAAACGATTCCTCTAATAATGAATGTAATGTATGTGGAAATACAAAACCAACTATAGCAACTCCCATTTCCAACAGGAAGAAAATTAGTAAACATAGAGAATACTAAAAAATTAATTAGTCAATAAATAAATTTAAATAATTTTGTATGGAAATTTTAACAATATTTTTTATTATATTTGTGTGACAAACAATACATATTTATGTAACAATACTAATACATTATTTTATGTGTGCCTGTGGGGGGGGTTGATAAATTGTATCGTGAAAAATAATGAATAACAGATATTTTTAAATACTTACAAACTTAAGTAAACAAGTATTCTCTCTTAATGCACCAACACATCCTGCAAAGCTGACTATAAAAACTACTGCTCCTGCAATAATCATCACAAGAGAAATATTAAGAACTATATCATAAACATTTTCAACTCTAACCGATCCAGTCATCTGCCATTTATCAACAAAAGCATAAAGTCCAACTCCTATTAATAAACCTCCAAAGAGCTGAAAATAAATATTTAAAAAATTTATATTTCATTATTTATTGTTAATATAAGTACACAATTATACAAAGAAATTATCTTACCCAGAAAATAAAATTTAGCATAAAAATCATGTATTTAACGCACGAGCTAACGTACGTAAAGTTATTCGTTCGTCTACGATTATTCATGTTGGTAGCTTAATCATTAAAATACTTATATGAGTAATATATTCCAAAAATGTTTATTGCGAAATTTGGCGTTCACGGAGTTCTCGTGCACTTATTACTTTAGATCCATAAGTTCAACAAATCTTTTGTCTATTAACATTACTGTTGCTTTTTAATTTTCTTTTTTATATTTTCAGGTTACTGGAAATATAAAAAGTTTAAACTACAATATTTTTTAAAAACTTCAAAATATTACGAGACATTTGTAATAGACCAATTGCTATCTCATCATCAGCCATTGCATTACTATTCCAATGCAATGCCTGTGATTTGTCATATATTTCATAATGACTTGAGAACTACATATATATACTTGAATGCAAATGTAAATTTTAAGTTATCCCCGTACTAGCGACGTTTTGGGATATCTTTTTGTCACATGCGCAATAGCTAGGGCATTTTCATCGGTCCACCAAAATCAGGAGCAGTAACTTGCATACGTAAATATAACGACAAAAATATCGCTATATACGACGTTTTGTAAAGTAGTACAAAATTGAACAAATAATTCTTATAAAAATATCCTTTTTCAAGTTCACTGAACTCATTATAGTATATATTACCATTAATAAAACTTGTGAAAGAAAAATAGACAATATTTTAATAAAAAGTATTCTTATAAAATACTAAAATACAAAATCTTTATCGAAATACTCATTTTTTTAAAAACTTACAGAAAATTTTGAATAAAATAAAATTAATTACCTATTATTAAACAAATTTGAATAATTAACAAATAAAACATCGCAAATATAAAATATTGAGAGAAAAATATATTTTTTCATAATTGAATAAATAGTATAAATTGCATAAATAAAAAAAAAGGTTTTCAGAAAGTTAAACACACTTCGATTAAATATGACAACAAAAAAGATTATAATAATCTAAGTAATATTTTAGGAAATTTAAATTATATAAATAATACATAGGTTTTATCCTTAAGAGATTGTTATCATCATTATAATCATTAATATTATAACTATTATTACTATTAAAAATAGTCATATTTAAAAAAAGAACTGTTCTCCATTGATACCAAGATATTTGAAAGAAACATATATCTAATTTCTTTGTTTTCTACGCATGACTGATAAAATTTAATATTCATTGACTATTATTTATTTTTAAAGATGAAGTTTTAAATATATTAGTATAAAAAAAAATTATGGGTTCTTATTTATTGGCTATGTAATACAAAATAATGTGTACAATTTTTAATACAAGGTTAAAATATATATATAGACGAGAATAATATAATATTCTAATATAATTTATATATATATAACTAATAGTTGTGACTTTCTGATGAATTTATTTAATTGCTCTCTGAGGTTAGACATTTTCTAAAAATAATGGAAGCGGGACGTCATTAAAAATTCTCCTTGAATCCCTCATCAAGAATCCGATTATCTCAAAGTTCTATAGACCCATTTGCCTTCTATCCTTTCCGGGCAAGATCCTAGAAACATTCATCAAATTATAATTGAGGAATTATTCATTGGAACATTCAGAGTATTCCTCTTCTTATCATTAAAACTTGGACGGGATAGAATTTAAATATATATGTTAAAATTTTTAAGAAATAATTCTAGATTCGTGAAGCTTTTAGCGAATCTGTTTAACTGCTCTCTAAGGTTAAAGGTCTTTCCGAGATAGCAGAGGCAGAGGGTTATTAAAATACTTTTTAAATCCCCTGATAAGGACCCGGATAAATGGAATCTACAGACCCATTTGTCTCTTATCCTTCCTTGGTAATATGTTAGAATCGTTAATAAAGTAATACACTGGATAATATAGAATACTTCTCTCTTTATCAGTATGGGCTTCGCGCTGGGCGATCTGTTGAGGATAAGATGTTCGACCTCCAGGCACAGGTTTCAAAGGCCTCGTGCAAATATGCTTTGGTTGTTTTGTTCAACGGCATGATGACCTTTGATTATCTCTGGTGACCATCGATCATAGTAGAACTAAGGAATGGAAGTTGCCCAAATAATATATGTCTCATAGGAGATTATTTATCAGATAGAGTTGCTGAACTCGTCGGTAACTATAACACTTGTATTCGACAATCTGCTTCTGTGCTTGAATTTTCTCAACAATAGACGATTTACTTGTTCTTGTCAAGACTATCAACAGGAAGCAACTAGAAACTTGAGGACAGGAGGTTGTTAGATTGGTTGAAGAATGGTATGATAAGAATAAGTTAAACGTTTTCCAAATCAAGTTCGAAATAATGAACTGAAAAGTTTGCTTTTATCGAGAGATCCAATCATTAGGATTTTTGCGAAAGACTATCAAATAAAAAATATCTGAAGTCAGTTTATGCTAAGAATAGACTTATTTTCGACCTGTTTGCCAAAATAGCCAGGGCGAAATGAGATCTTACCTTTAAAACCTCGAAGACACTATATCAAAGAATATTCTTGGCAATCATGCACTACAGAACTTGTACATAAGCTGACTTAATTTTATCGACGCATGTACCTTTGCTCAACAGCATACAGAGGCTTACTCTCCTTCGTATGACTAAGGCTTATTAGACGAATATTGAATCTGGCTGATCTTGTTTTGATCATGAGGGCAGTATTGCTCTGACAATGGCGAAATAATGCAGTTTATGATATAGATGACACAGTTAAGGCGGGTTGTAGAACAATGATGGTGTTCTAGTAGGCGTGGAAATAGAATGCCAAATGTGATAATGATAAGGCCAATTCGTCGTAGAGAAACAGCATTGGCGCCTTGAATAAAGTGCATCGAAAGATCATAAGTCACTCTTTGATACCAGGATGAGGCTCTGCTCCTTCCACCTCTCTGATTTTAACAGACTGAAAACCTTCGTGCGCTCCTTCTACATGCTACAATCCGAAGTAGTACTGTTCCCAATCAGGATAAAATGTTCTGCTCTGCTACTGCCGAATATAACCGATGAAAAGCCTCAGCAGACCAATCATAGATAGCTGTTGATGAAAATTGGCTACGCTGCTAAGGAGGAATAATGCAAATTTTTTCCCAGACCTATCCGCCGCACTTTCCGCTCTCTCTCTCTCTCTCTCTCTCTCTCTCTCTCTCTCTATTTCCAAGGACCTTCATACAACGATAGTCTTGACCTACACACTTGCTGGTTGGCATGAATCCGGTATATCTTATAGCGGTGTGGAGGGAGCTAAGCACGTGTTATAAAATGTTTTTTATAAAAGAAATACACCTGCTGAATCGTACCATCTCTGGAATTTGTTACAGCACAATACTTTTTATAAAATATCTATTAAAAGCGTTATTCACCTTATTTAATTCATTGTTCATGCGAAAAAATACAGATCTGAAAGATTAGACAATCTTTCAGTTCAAACTAAATTTTTTCAAATATATCTGATTACAATAATAACTACTTATATGAACACATAGTCAGCAACATTTGACGAAAAACAATTGTTTTCATTAGCACATAGAATTGTATAAAGAATAGCTATATCTACAAGAAAAAACATTCTCACATCCTTTTTTTAAATTGAAATTCAAATAAAATGATTTCAAAAAATGACAGTACTATCATCTACATAGTAATGTTTACAGGTATATACCTTCATTGCCAAGGAATTGTCAGTTTATCAAAACAATAGAAAAACTGCAGTTGCCCAGAACCTCAAAGTTTGCAAAGTAGGCTATAAATAGAGATCATATTGTTTATAACTCTCAAGTTTACAGAGTATATATGTTTAATCACATTCCATTGTTTTACTTTTGTATAATTTTTGTTTGCGCAGATTTTATAGTATATTTTATAGTAATATAAACAAAGTCTAAAGTTACATACATTTGGTTCTAAAAACCTGAAAACATATTTTAAGTTATATATTTTAGTGCATAAGTAACATATTTATAGAAATTACTTTTAGCAAATAATATGTCATATGTACTTATTTATAACTAACTCAGTGAAGAAGAAATTCTTTTGGTTATTCATCTTAAGCTGCATCAATCTGGCTTGCTTCATTTGTGCAAATATTGTTGTAATTTTATCATCCTCTAATCTCTTTAATAAGTAATTAGTTTCATTTCTGAAAATTATAAGAAATAAATATTTATATAATATTTAATAATATTTAATAATTATTTAATAATCATTCCTTTTATAATTAAAATATTAATGCTTTTATCGATTCTTGTTAGTTGTTATTTAAATCGAATGTTATTTAAGATATAGTTTCATATATAATATTTTTTTCCATAACTTTTTTGATAAATGCTGTTCAAATTGGTAATGGTGCGGCTTTGATTCTACTTGCATGGGCGGCGAATTGTCTCTCGGTGGCCAGTGCTTCCTTTCGCTGACCTAGTACTGTCCGTGCGCACAATTCTTCTTTGTTACCAGGATAATTTAACACCCGGAGAAGATACTCTGTGACCAAGGCGAAGAATTTGAGTAAATAATTATTCAAATGTAAGGAAAGAAAACGTGTTTTTTTTTTAAACTTTCCCTTTTAACAAATATGCGGAAACAAATATAGACGCAGAATTTTTCGTTGAGATTCGTAATAACGATGAGTATTGTGATCTCCTCTCCTTCAGAATGTATGCAGAAGTCATTTCATGGCCTGTCTTCCTTGATTTTTGCATATTAAGAGAAAGAGAGGGTTAGAAAACGCTTAATGAAAATAATTCTAAAAATAATACTTTTATTTTATAGTGTGTATTCCAATGTTTTCTCCCTGGTCGTGTAGTGGTTTAGGCTATTACATTGCTTACTGACAAAATTATAATAATAAATAGGTGGAAATAAATGATGTTGTGATGTGCTTCACGACGCGCATTCGCCACAAAACGTTCGAGTATGAGAGAGGGCATACGAAAGTGAGTGAGTGAGACTAAGACGTGAGAGAACATATGGCGTAAAAAAGTGTGTACAAGTACAAGAGAGAGAGCATAGAATAAATAACCTAGTTATCGGCTATTCTGTTTTGTGCAGATATTCAATCGTCTCGTCCACATTCCTTCCACCTAGAATCGTAACATTTACGGAAGATATACGACCTGTACTACAGCGGTATACCCAAGCCCTTCTCTTATGGCAATAAAAAATCATTCAATCGAGAAAAACACTTGCGTCTTTCTTCTTGATATAATCAATAGTGTGAAGTTTTAGATTAAACTCACATTTATGATACTCATCAAGTATGAAGCCTTTTGCATATTTAAATTAAGTATGCTTTGCGTATGTTTAGGCTAAAATGGCACGCTTGTTGTACTCTGTGTTTAGCGGCATATCTTTAGCTAATTTAATACCGATTTTTTATTTGTTTAAGATAAACACCTTAACGCCGATCAATCACATGTACAACAGTAAACATCGAAATTGAACAATAAAAGATTTCTTTAATTAATAGTAACCATTGCGTATTTCTTTTTATATATCCCTTCCCACACTGAACCTGATCGACGAACTTTTAAGAAAAAACAAGAGCAAGAAGCTGACCATTACAGTATGTTGAAATTTTTCACTTTAACAATTAAAGAAAAAATAAAACTTAAATACACGTATAAAAAAAAGCTTAGTTTATTAAACTTTGAAAATTAATAACATAAATATATATATATATATATCGTACTCGAAGAGTTTGTACTCATATCTTTCGAAAGATTTACTTAATTAAATAGTCGAATGCCTTTATCCATGCAAAAGTATCATATCGACCTACTCCTTTATCATAAAATAAAGTTTGTATTATTAAACTTAGATCAGCCGCAAAATTACATTAGAACACATAATACAAATAAATTTCTGGGTTGCTTAAATATATAGCTAATTACTTTTTAATAAACAAACACAATTATATATACCGAAAGATTTTACGATTATTCGCCTATGATAGTTTGTGAAAGCTAAGTCGTGGAAATTCTCAACTATTATACTCAAGTTATTGAAACGTTATATAAACAATAAATTTTATTATTGGTTATTATTATTGATGATTTTTGGTATTACATTATATAACCTATAATATAATCTTAAAAAATATATTCTTGTTAAAATAATTGTAATAAAAAATTGTATTAAAAATCATTGTCATAAACAAAATTAATTTTAATAACCAAAATTAAATAACTTTGGTTAGTCAATTTTATTGTGACGCATCGTCCCGTCCCCACACGTGTCCTTTCGGACCGTCGTGCGACGATCGACGTGTTTATTGTCCGTGCATTTCTGCCTTTGTTCCTTTCGCCTTCTGCTGCTGGTGGTGGCTCGGTTCCCCGTATTTCCTGTCTGTCCCGTCCCGGAGAGCTCGAGGTCGGACCAGGTTCGTGGCGGGAGGAGGCGCGGAGAGCCCGGGTCGAAATGAACAAAGCGTTCTTTTTGCGTACTCTAAACTTACAATTATTTTTATTTTACTAAAATTACACTATAGCTTACTTTATACGATGCGCTCATCGCTTACAAAGTGATACATGATACGTGGTACTAAACGCGGTGTGTTTTTTTGTGCGACATTCCCGCACATACAATACGGCGCGAACGCAACAACGGTCGGTATATCGGAATTTATACAACTTAAAACTAATTACGGCAGATTACATACATTTCCACGACGAGAACTTATATGCTAGACTGTGCAGCAATTCCGCACATCCGCTACGGCGAGGTTTTAAATTGCTAACGCGCGGCGCAATATGACGGGGAAGAGTCCAGCCCGACGGCTGTGACTCCGCGCACGCGGTCGCGGTCCTAATCCTATACCGGGAGGTACTACAGGAGTCGTATCTCCTGGAGCCCCTAGTGCACCAAAAGTCGCTCGACCGGGAAGCCTTTGCTTCCCGAGCTCCCCCTATTGGAGTTCCCCGGTGCGCCAAAAGTCGCTCCTAGGGATCGTGCGCCAAAAGTCGCTCCTAGGGATCGTGCGCCAAAAGTCGCTCGACCGGGAAACCTGCGCTTCCCGAACTCCACCCCCGTCTCTCTATTTCACGTGAGCGCGCCCTTTTTATATTCTTCCTTGGGCGTTTCCCCTCACGTGTTCATTCTCGCGATTCCCTTATGGAAGGGAATTTGTATTAACTTTTAAAGCCAAAATTAATATCAAAGAAAAATACTTAATGTTTTGCGGGCTTTTTTTCTTAAAGTAATAATTTAGTGGTTGATATAATATAGCGATCTGCATATCGACTTGGGATACCAAATTTTACAAATTGGCAAGAGAACAAAGTCATGATCCGAATAATTGCGCACTGTAAAATGTAGGTGAGCCGCGCCGCCTAGCCGCTTTCCTGACGGTCGCGAGCCAGGCCGGTGGTGAGAAAATATCGGTGGTGGCATTGCGGGCGCGTCGCGCTTGCTCGCGTATAGCCCTGCGTTGGCATAGCCAGGGCCTAGACGCATAGCCAAGGCTCCCCTCCACGGCCCCATACATTCTTTAACCCATTCGGTCATCTCTCCCTTTCATGCGCATTTCAGGCCGCCTACTCCCACCCCGCGGGCACTCATTCATCCTTCCACTCTACGACCGATGCTTACGTTTTCCCACTCTTACCTACTTTCATCCTACGGCCACCGCTGTGCCGTACACCCTCTCACTCTCACTCGCACGCTCGCGCACACTCTCTCTCCCTCGTCATACCTTTATTCCACGGCCGACGCTGCGCCGCACGCCCTCTCACTCCCACTCGCACGTTCGCGCACTCTCTCTCTCTCTCATGCCTTGTTTCCACGGACACTGCTGTACCGTACGCCCTTTCACTCCCACTCGCACGCTCGCGCACTCTATCTCTCATGCCCTCCCTCTCTGGACACCGATGTACGCACGCACGCTTTCTCATCCATACACACACGTTCGCTTGCTCTCTCTCTCATCCGCTGGAGTCCGGACCTCTTCCTCGCGATCCTTCCAGCCCTGTTTCCACGGCAGTGCTTTCCTCTCGCGACGAAGTTATTCGTCGCAGTACTAATATTCATAAGCAATAGTAAAATTTAACAAGTCTCAGTTTCCTCTTTTTTAAGTAGTACATTACGTAAATTGTTAAGTGCACTAGCTTGAAATTAAGCTATAACTCTACTTCCAATTTTTAATTAAACATAATTTACACAAAGAAAAAATTTTCACTCAACCTGGATTTTTTGTAACTAGAAGATTGACCCGCATTATTTAGTAATGCATCGACTAAGGTATACAAAGAAAATACGTTTTACTAGCACAGTTTATGACTAAAAGTTAACTACCCGCAGGATCATGGCTCCGCAAAGGAAAATTAAAAAAATAGGAAAAGATCATTAACATATTGCATAATTATATTTTTTAATAAAAATGCGTTAATTTTACTTCTTACAAAATAGTAATTTGTAGCATGAAAAGCGTTTATTACCTTTGCATTTATTACCTGGGAAGCCGTCTGACTTTTCACTCTTAGAGTGCTAGTAGGTATTTGTGGGTTATTCGCTCGTTTTGGAAGAAGTTCCAGCAGAACTGCTACTCGCGTACGAGAGCCTCACATAGCTCCGTCCCTGCTTGTCGCCGATCCAAGTTTGGACAGTACCTGAACCGGCCAATTCTACAACTAAATTTGTTCGTATTATCTGCAGAAACCTTATTTCTTTCAATACAAGGATGAACGTAAGGGCTCCAGCGATAAAAGACCGTCCGATAAGCTCTGGTTAAATGAAGGAGAGAAAATCTCTGTATGCTATTGAGTAAACACACGTGCCGCGCCTGAATCAAGTTGAACCACGCGCAATCCCCATAATGATAGTAAAAAATACTTCCTGATAAAGTGTACTCGTGGTTTTATAAGTAACACCTCAGTTCGTTCTAACCATCTTGACAAATAGGTCAAAATAAGTCTACTCTTGGTGCCAGCTGCTCCAGATGTTTTTTAATCGACCTTCTTGTGCCAATCTAAAAATCTACTGTCCAATTATATTGTGCTATCCATATTCATATAATAAATCGGCTGCGTAGCAAAGAGTCAATATCCATTTCGCTGCGTATCCAGGCGCAGCAGTAGACCATCGAACACAAGTTTCTAGAAATCCGGCCCAAGAGTGATTTCTGAGGGCAGCAATGCATAACCGACTTCCTGAAGACATTATAGTTGTCAGAGAGTTCAGTAACTGTACCTTACAAATAATCTCATATGGATCATGAAAGATTTTTATTATTATTATCTCCTATGAGATAAACAAGATTAGTTGGGCGACTTTCCTTCAATAATTCTGTCGCAAGCGATGGCCACAAGATGTAATAAAAGGCAATAATGGCGTCTAAGAAAAGTGCCAAAGCGTATTTTCACGACATCTTTGAAAAACGTGCTCAAAGATCAAACATTGTATTCTCAGAGGATCACCCAGCGCAAAATCCATACTTTTACTCTTTGCTGGAGAAAAAGTCTTCAGAACTTGTGACAATTCCATAGAAATCCACGGTAAAGCCAAATTACTCTAAGCGTCTCTGAATTCGAATCACAGCATTCCACAATGTCCATTAGTTCAGCTCCACGTCAATCGAAGTCAAATACATTAAGCAGCACTCTGGTGGTGTCTTTCTAGTTGTTTGTTGAAACATTGAAGTCCATCCGGAAACGTTCATAGAACCATCTCTAAGGTAATCCAACGCTTGACGACTGTATACAATATCTTCGGCATCCTCATTTCCCCTTGTGAAAACAAACTTCTAGCTCCGGTTCCTAACTTTATTAATTCCCCGTCTATATTCTTTTCTAACACTACCATACCGATTTTTGAGAAACTTCGTTCTCGTAGGGTAATAATATCGCTGAAGGTATCGTTGAGCCGTGTTTACCTTTCTCTTGGATGTAATCAAAGCTGGATTCCACCACAGAACTAATCCACGGAAGAAGCTTTTCTCAGATATAATGCCCCAAGATATTTCCCGACACACTTTACCGCTTAGAATAGGTAGCATCATTTTATTAACCCTGAAACTTTAGTGATGTATACGTCGAATGGCATAAACTCTACTACATAATTTACAACTCGCCTATAGTCCTCACCATTTACTTTCATAAAAAATCCCTCGCTTGATACGTTTCATTTTACGAGTGGACTTAATTACAAAGAGGTTCAATTTAGAAATGAGACATCTTTTATTTAATTGCGCTTTTTACAACTAGACAAACTTCACTTACTTCCATAGACAATGATTTATTTTTAATTTACGTTATTCTTCCAGGTCTTTTACTCAACTGTGGCCCAGATAGTTCAGATTCCATTGAATAGAAATCTGATTTTAAAATATGTCCGATCTTTTTGGATTTGGCATTTTGGCATATTTTGGCATTCTGCGTCATCATGCTCAAACATTGCCGAGCATGGTTTATCATTTAATAGTTTGAACTCAATCGCCAAAGAAACGTATACTTCGTTGCCGAATATTTTGTACGATTTAGTGCAGTCGATATATATATTTCAATGTATCTTTATAGTAATATTATAATTTTATATTAAACTCAAAAATTTTAATAAATAGAAAATTGAAGAAAAATACTATTTGCTCTTGAGTCTATTTTATTACATAATAAATTACGATTTTTCTCCAGATTTAACAAAAGTATCAAATAAAACTTTAAACGTAACAGTCAATTATTTACTAATTATATCAATAACAATCATTATTCTTTATTATTTATATAATTATGAGGTACGTCTAGGACAAATTCAATCCTACACGGTTACACCCTGAAATTTTCGCCTCGAGTACCAGCATATACACATCGTACAAAATTAGATTTTTCCGTAACAAACAGCCAAGCAAGCAAGGAGAGGCCACGCCTGATAAACTATTCATGCTACGCCTATCTAGATAGATAGATAGATAGACGAAGCAACACTAAAACGGGCCTTTGAGATAATGCAGGACGGACCACGGAAATAAAGATAAGAACACCCGGAAGCAAAAAGTGTCACATCATAAAGACGAATTGACTCAACTTTTTATCTTTTCTTTTCACAATTATTATCTCTTTTTAACTTTTAAAGATTAATATTATTATTTGTAGATGATATAGTAATGTTTATTAAGATGAATAATATAAATTTAGTAAACTGCGTAAATACGATTCAGCTTATGCACGTCTAGTGTGTATATGAGGTTCTAAAAACTCAAACTATATTTTTTTAAATCTACGCACCATTGACCAAGAGTTCTTCTATTCAAATTTTCTCCTAGTAATATGTATTTTTTGTGTCAAAGAAATGAGACATATTGGAACTCGCAATTGAACGTGCGTGATATAAAAATTAAATGATATAGTTTTTTAAGAAATACCTACAGCATAATGCATTTTTCAAAGAAATATTTGTTTTGATATTTTGAACTAATTATAATATGAAAATTATTACAATCTTATCCTATGTAAAATCAATTTCATTTACCTAAATTTAACTAATCGCAAATATGAATATATGTATATTATAAATCTAATAAGGAAAAGATTATTTTCAGAGACAAAAATGTTATTTTAAATGGTCTCTCACGTATCAATGAAAAAATATATATTTCAATGATAAAAAATAAAGTATAGATAAATTAAGTACATGTATACCAAAAAATTTATTATGAGTAATTATGTACAAAATAATTTATATGAAGTAAATTGTGCAAATTTATGTTTTTCTTATTAACAAGTTGAAAAGTTAGATTTTTGAGATAAACAATGTTTCAACTAAAAGTACATTGAAAATTGTTTAAAATATTTATTACTGAATAAGTTATTAGAAATATTAAATTATTAATAAATTAATAATGGTTATTCGGCGTTTGATTAGACATATATTTTTTAAATGAGATGTATTATAAAAATATTTTAAATTTACAAGTCTTATTTCTGTATTTTATGTTTTATAATTAATTCTTTTAAGTCTTAACTTTTAAATTCAATTAATTTATTTTCTAACTTGAATGTCATTTTTTTTTTATAAGCCACTTAAATAACATGTTGAAATGCGCAAGTTGAAAATAAAAGATTGTATTTTTAAATAAGGTCAATGAAAATTCATTCCCTGACTTTTATTAGTAGGTTAGGCACGTTTATAATAAAAAAGTATTTTATGGAAATGAGATATTGGATTATGAAGTAAAACTTTCTATTGAGAAATAACAAGTCTTTATTGATATCAGCGAGTGGCGCTAACGATGCTCTTTCTTTCTTTCTCATTTCTCTTCTTATTCTAAGACTTTCATTCTAACACGTCAATGCGTGCTTAACACATCGCAAGCAGTGGGACGAGTAGCCAATACAATAAATACTTATATTTCTAAGTGGGAAGTTTAGTTTTTTTACCTACTACTTTTTGTAACATCCTTATAGCGACAATCCTTTTGTTTGAAAAGTTTCTCTTTCAACTCTTGTACAGCAACAGTTTTCTTTCGATAATAATTGAATTCGTGTTCCTCTTCTCTTTGATTTTTACGTTTTCCCTTAGCTCCTTAGATAATCGTAAATAGCATTCAATATAGTGTTCTAATAGTGTCCTAAGCTTATATGAAGTTTAGTGTAGACAGTGAACTTAAGAATTTGGATCTATTAATAATTTAATTTAGTTCTAATTTTCCTTATAATATATTTTTTCCTTAACATTTTATATATTATGAATTAATCTTAGTTATTCGATAAAATAAATCATGGCTTCTGTTCAGGAGAGTAAGTTATTCATTATTTTTATTTTATTTTATTTTATTTTAATAAGAAAATCAAATGTAACCTTAAATAATATATAAAATATTTCTTATTATGATTATGTAATTTATAAATATATAATGCTTAAAAATTAAATAAATTAAAATATTGATAGGATTAAAACTAAAACGAGCACCTACAGATATATGGAGTATAAGAGAACAGTTATGTCTTGCTTCAAGTGTTTTGAAATCAGGTGACCAAAATTGGATGAGTGTATCGCGTTCCTTAAGACCAATTGCTGATAAAGATTCAACAAGACCACAAGACTGGTTCTCACAAAAATCTTGTGCCCAACAATATGCATATCTTTTGGAAAATACTGATATACCAAAAAGAAAAAAAAGGGAAAGTGGAGAAACTACAAGTGAATCTATTGTCAGGCGTCTTACTCAAGATCGTATATCTGAACTTTCTAAAACTCTTACTATTCATCGAGAAGAATATCAGCAATTAAAAAATGAACTGAGTTTATTAAAGAATGGAAATTTATCAGATGAAAAATTACAAAAAATGTGGCTTGCTATTGAACAAGAAAAGAAAGAACAGGAACAAAAAAATAAAGCTCACGTGGCATGGTTAAGTAAACATCAACAAAGTAAAGAATCTTCGTCTACTCAGTCATTGAATGTACAAAATGTTCAGAAAAAAATAGTTGATATTTCAACACAAAATCAAGAAACTTCTGAAGTAAGTACTGAAGCGGAAGAAAAAAGAACAAAAAATGGAAGATCATCTCTTTTAACCAGTTTATTAAAGTCCCCAAGTCCAACAACACAAATACAAATACCTACTCAAGGAGTAGGCTCTCCTACTATTGCAAGTCTTTTATGCTCTAGTCCAAAAGTACCTGGACCTATAATTGTGCAAAACATTTCATCCCAATTACACCACAATACCATTACTAATGTAGCACAAGAACGACCTTCAACTAGTGCTCCAACTTTGTCAATGTTATTAGAACAGCCAGCTGCTGGTACACAAAAGGCTTTACAGCAACAATTACAAAATACATCAACTTTAATGAATTCTAAAAACTTACAAAATTCTGTACAAATGCAAAATACAGTACAAACAAGATCAGCTCGATTAACTCAAAGCAATACCCCACAAATTGCACAGGTACAACCAGTTATTTCAAATTCAGATTTATCTAATACAGAAATACCACAAATTATATCTAATCCTATAGATGAGGTAATGCCCAAAGTTATGCAAATGGATAAAGATGAAATTAATGAAATAATTGGAGATATAGAAGAATTAATCAAAGAAGAAATAACAGGTAGTCCTCAAACATTAGAACCATGTACAAGAACAGTTGAAATGATTGATAATTTAAATGTAGAAGCACCAATGAGACTTTTAACAGAACACTCAGAACCAAGAAATATTCATGAATCAGTTTCCTTATCTAATTCACCAACTAGTGAAATATCTATTGAAGAAATTGATTCAAGTACATCAAACATAGCAGAAATTATTGGTACAGCAATAGGAACAGTAGAATCAAAGATTAATATTTCTGATCAGTCAAAAGGAAAAAAGGAAATTCAAGAAATAACATTTGAATTTGAAGATAATAAAGAAATTGTAAAAAATGCTACTTTAAAAAAATCAAAAATTAAAACAGAAATTACAAATGAAACTGTAATAGAATCTCAAAGTGAGAATAATGCAAAAAAAGGTGACATTCTAGTTCATATACAAACTCTTAGTAATCAAGAAGAAAATAAAAAAAATAGCAAAGACAAAGAAAAAAGTTCTGATAAAATTATAGACTGTGACAAAATAAATGAACAAAAATTTATAACAAATAGCAAAAAAATTGAGGATAAAGAAAAAACTACTAAAAAAGAAGAAATACCTACTCCTGAATTCATAAATATATCTTCAAATGAAACAAATGATTCGCCAAATTTAGATGAAAAAAATGAACAGAAAACATATTTTGATAATATTTTAAAAGAAGAGAAAATAATCATTAATTCACAACTAGAGGTAATAAATAACTTTTTAATGATATTAATTTTATTTATATTTTATACATAATGTACATTGTAATGTCAATCAAAATTTTACTCAAAAAATGCTACTTACATTAATTGAACTCTTTACTTATTGATCAATATTTGTAAACAGAAACAAAAAATAAATAAATTATTTAGAGTAATAAGTTTCTTATTTTAAATAATTATAATAACAAATAATTGTATTAAAAATTAAATGTAACTTTTCTAAATTTTGTTAATAAAAAGTAACCAATTTATTGAATTGAAATTATTATAATTTAATATATAAATCAATTTAAAACCAGAAAAGCTGATGTTATTATAATATAAATATTCATTCGATTAGTTATCATTGCTTACAATAAAAAAAACTTTATTAATATTTTATAAATAGTTTTTAAATGTTAAAGTAATTATTATGATTTGGAATTAATTTCTCTATCCTAAAGTTAATAATATTAAAAGTATTTTAATAGTCAGAGGTTTTATTTCAAATTTACTTTTAACTATTATCAATTTAAGAAATTGTTTGCAATAATAAATTCAATTAAATAAATTAAAACTATTTTGTTACTTCTTTAAGAAAGTATAAAATAAACTTTTATTTTTGTTTGCTTAAAGAATAAATTGTTGATTCAGTTTACTTTTGTTTTAAGTAAAGTACTTTGTACATTTTTAAATTAATATTATATAATTATGTTTAAATGAGAAAAATATATATTTACTTTTAAGTTAATTTTGGATTTGTTTTAAATGAAAACTTATTAAAATTGTTATCAGAGAAATAAAAAAATTGAAGAAAATCTGTCAACTACAAAAATTGATGATTCTATAATATCTTATAAACCAAAATCTGAGTCCACAGAAAGTGACTCTGAAAATGTGGATAAAACTGCTAAGGAGAAAGATTTAGTGAATGAATGTGATATTTTAAAACAAGAATCAAATAATGTAGAGAAGGAAAAAAAAAAAGATTTTAAAGAAAATGTTGAAAATTCAAATGTACTAGATGTGGAAGAGAAAGAATCTATTAAAACTATAAAACAAGAATTAGATGATGTAATAGATTGTGAAATAAATGATAAAGCATTGCAAGAACATATTTTTGTAGATGCTAATAATAAAAAAGTAATAAAAAAAGAAAAATTAGAAGACACATTAAAAAATGAAAAAATAAAAAAAAATTATGAAATAACTGATCTCATAAAAATTGAACTAAAAAAAGAAGATAATGAAGGCAATGAAGAAGAATATAATCAAGAAAGAGAAGAAATAAAGAAGGAAAATGAGAATGATATAATAAAAAAAGAAAGCATAGAATCTGTAGGAAGTGTAGAAGAACTAGATGAAGAAGAGCCAACATTGAGCAAATTAAGCAGTGGTAGAGCCATGAAAACATATTCAAAAAAGCAAAATGCCACAGTGGATAGTGAACCAGAAAATGAGACGGGTGGAGAAACAGCTGACTATCGAGCATGGAAGAAATCTATAATGCTTGTTTATAACAGACTTGCTACACATAAATATGCTTCTATATTTTTGAGACCTATTACTGAAGATCAAGCTCCAGGTTATCATTCAATTATATTTAGACCTATGGATTTGTGGACAATTAAAAAAAACATTGATAATGGTACCATTAGGTCAACAACACATTTTCAACGAGACATTATGCTCATGTTTCAAAATGCAATTATGTTCAATAAGTACAATACACTTGTTCATAAAATGACTTTAGAAATGCAAGAAGAGTGTCTTCAACATATGCAGGTTAATTAATTATAGATCCAATAATTAATTCTTTTAAGTCTTACGTTGTAAATTCAATTTTTTTTAATAACTTAAAAGTTATCTTTTTTTATAAATCATTTAATTAACATGTTAACTTTATAACTGTTCCATAAATCATATTCAATATAAACTACTTCTATTTTTAAAAATATTGTATTTAAAGTACTTTTAAAATACTCTGAATCATTTGAATATTTTTGTTCTTTAGCGAGCTTATTTAAAAGTAAGTAGTACATATGTATTACAAAGAAGTTACTAGAATTTGATTAACAATTAATTATAAAATCATTTAAAATAAAGAATAATTCAGGATCATTGTTATATTTCATTATATTGCATATATTAAATAGTTAAAATGTAAAATGTAAAATTCTGTCGAATAAAAGTATTTAATTTTGTACAGGTTTTAGTGCGAGCAGCAGGGGAAGCATCATTTAGAAGAGAAACAAGAACAGCAGCTAGTATTAGTAATGAAACAGCTGATAATAATTTAAAAAGAAAGTGGACTCATATATCATCTAGTCCCCATGAAATAGAAAGTTTTAGAATTAAAAAACGAAGAAAATCTGAAAATGATTAAAATTTTATGAAAAAAAATTTTTGAAGAAAGAGACTTTTAAGAAATTACATACAATATAAGAATTTTACCTATAAATGATTGAAATTATATATTTTATCACTTATAGGAAGCATATCTGTTTAAAAAATATGCCTTTCTTTACTTTACGAATTTTTTAATTTAAAACAATTTTGAATCTTTAAAAAAATACAAATATTTGAAAATATTGTTTCAGTGATCTTAAAGTGAAATAATTAGATATACTTAGAGACATTTTCTATAAAATTATGAAATATGTGTGATTTGTAGATATTTTTCTTTATTTACTTTAAATTCAACATTAATTAATATGATTTTTACATGAATAAATTATAAGTAATTTGTTTGATATAAAAACTTACATTACTATAATAATTTTAGAATCATTACATTATTAAATAAAATTTTAAATCAAAATTATACTGTACATAAGAATGGAAATATAATTTTTAAAAAATGGCAAAATTGTAATTGTTTGTCATTGTTCCATATTAACAATTATCAGTATATAATGCAAATAATTCCATTCAATTATGATTTGATTATGATTCCAAATTTATTTGATTATTTGACAAATTTATTTCGATGGATTTATGACCTAGTAATAGTATAAGCAGGAATATACAGATTTATCTCACAGAATCTAATAATATGAATAAAATTATGCACGCAAAAGAAATCGTGTAGATGAATCGGAATGAATCGAAGAATTTGTAATATCAGTTGTATTAGCAATTAGGAACATAATCCTATCATAATATTTTAATAAATGCACTATTAATCAAATATAGTATTTTTTAATCCATGAAATGAAACAAGTTTGCTCGTTTGTGTTCACGTAAAAGAAAAACCCTTCGTATTCATTAACAATTTTCTCTGGTTTAACAAATTTTAATAATTAATATATTTAAAAAATCATTAATATAAAATTTTGAGAAAAAAGTATATGATTTTTAACTTGATTTTGCTCACAAAAGAATAAAGAATTTGTATTTCATTCATAAAAAAATAATAAGATTTTCAAAAAGTTAAAAATAATAAAAAAAATTAATTTTTCTGAAAGCTTACACTAGTAACATAAGATATTTATATAAATTTATCAACGTATAACTGCCATACATAGATTGATTTTTAAGAAATTCTTGTTCTTATTATTATTGTTAATTATTACAATGCTTATTATTATTGTTAATTATTACAAGATAATTAAAACACACATATCTACAATCCTTTTGTTTTCTATACATGACCAATGAAACATAATATTCATTATCTTTTATTTATTTTAAAAGATGAAATTTAAAATATATTGATAGATAAAAAAATTTTTTAAAGCGTATTTATTAGCTATTTAATACAAAATAATATGTAAAATTTATCGCCTACTTCATTTAAAAATATATGTATGCGAAAATAATATAATAATGACCTTAATTAAAAAATACGTGATTAATATCGCTTTCTAAATTAAATGAAAATTATTACAAATAATTTTTACTTGAAGATATTATTGTAAAATTCATATTAAATTAAAGGAAATATTATTATTGAAACGTCACCTTGATCATGTAGTGATTTGCTATTTATGATAAATTTTTTAATAATAGGTATTTTTATAATACTTTTACTACAATGTTCTACTTTTTAAATAATCATCAATATTTTTGAATAAAAAATAATGTCTTTACTGGTAATTGAATCTTGCAACTTTTAAATAAGTAATAATAAATAAGTAATAGCATTCGCTATAAGTACATAAATTCATTTACAAAAAATTTTACCTTAGATAGTTTTTTGATTTTTCGTAATTTTTAAATGATTGTATAAGTATAATTGATTATCCTGCAAATTTTTATTATTTATTTATGCATTATATATATATATATTTACAAATATATTGTGAATTCTTGAAGAGCTTGAATGACTTCTAGGACTTTGTCAGTCAAGAAACATGAACACGAAGTTGTTATTGGTGATCGATATCAAATGCTAGTAGGACTTGCGAAACGTGAGCTGGTGAACGGCGGTAGACACGTGGCTTAAAAAACCTCTTTTTGTGAGATGAAAAGATTAAGACGAAGATATCCTGCTCCCGTGCAATCCTTTTCTTTATGAAATGAAAAGATTAAGACAAAGGATATACTGCCTCTATGCAACCCTTTTCTTTTTTATGTGTATATAATTGAAAAAAAAGATGCAAACTGCTAAGAAACAAATGAACAAATGAACCTGTTATAAAGTATAGTGAGTCTTACTATACAGAGAATTATCAAAAATTCATCCTCTCAATAGATTAAACTTATTGTTCTAATTTTCTAATTTGCAATATTTGTTTAATTATCAACGTGATATTTCGTGATATAATCAGTTTTTAATACACATATAAGTTTTTCTTCTTTTTTAACTAGGTGTCATTATTTATTTTTGTCTTATTTTTATTGTTTTCTATAATTATATATTCAATTACATGACAACATAGTTCATCACAAAGTTTAAAAGCATAGCGCTGCTGCATACAATACTTTCTGCAAATGTCTAAATGCTATTTAAGTGTTTTAATAGCTATAAAAATACTAGAATGTTAATAATTTTCCGTTTTAATAAAATTATAGAGAGCTTTTTGAAACACGCAAAGTTTTTGCATTTTCATAAAAAATTTACATTTTTTGATTTATTAAATAATTAAAAATGCATACTGGTGATTTTTTGTATTAACCACCTTTTAAATTAAATATAAAAGACCGTTTAATTTTTAGGTGATCGATATCATGGTCAGTTAATCGATATGAAACTGTTTTATAATAGTATTTCTATTAAGGTTCCTATAATCTATGCAAAATCATGTCTCACCATTCTTTTTCTAACTGAACATATCTAATGTAATTTATTTGGATTAATTATTCTTTTTTTCTAGTAAATAATCTAAAAAAAATTTACCTTCTCTGTACTTGTAAAAAAAAACATCTATATTTAAGAGTGATAAACTTATATATTACAAAATCAATTTCTCACTAGATTATTTATATTACCTGAACATAAGCCGAGTAAAATTTTCTTTTATTAGTATCGATATTAGGCTTTTAATTAATTTGTAGTCATTTCTATACATTTTTTAAATCTTTTACATAAATAATATTTATAATCAAAGCAATATCTGATTCAATTTTTTGTACTCGACTTTATTTTTTATCTAAAAAAATTGTTCATACTTGAACAAATTATTAAAATTTGTTCAGGTATGATAAATAATAAATTTATTTATTTTTATTTACGTTTATTTGTATTTTTCTCATTTAATATTTTGATAACAAATTGATGTAATATAGAATCTGTTTAGACATATCTTTTTTCTTCCATCCCTTGCATTACCTATACAGGTTTTAATTTACATCGAAACTTTTTACTACGTATAGTTAAAATAGACTTATTATTGTAGATTTTTAATTTGAATAAACTTGTGTCTATATATTTCATTTAAATATATTTTACTTAACATCATCATAAAATTATAGTATAATACATGTTATATAACTCATATCGACATGTGGCGCAGCCTAAATATTACATATATTCCTTTATGAAAATATGCATATATATATATATAGATTTATAAGATACAATACTAGATTATTGAACAAAGAACAAATATAGATTTATTTCCTCCGCCTACACCCTTCCTCGATTTGGAGATATCCACACAACTAGGGAATAACCTGCAACGTGAGCTAACACACCCTTGGAAGAAAAGAATCCGCCCCTGGGGAATTAACTAGCTAGCCTGTGCGAGAGAAGCATTACCCACTTCCATGTAAATTAATTAATAACAGAATATAATTGTAAAAAATGCAATAAATGTAATAACATGTAATTAATAACAGAAAGGCATTCATTCATACATTTTTAATTCGTGTTTGCTAATGCGTGAAAATTAAGTTTTTAAATTAACAACTTGCAATATGATTCTAAGGCGTCAATTGTAAAGAATAATGAGACTTTAAACCATTTTATATACTCATATAGCACTATCTAACAAGATCGTCTATACCGTTTATGCATAAATCTACGGAGATCTATTTTACATTTCTGCACCTCTTAGAAATAGTCGCATATTTATGTGTATATATATATATACATTTTTTTAAAAAATAAACAAAGTTATTGAGTATTTAATAATGTACTTTGATAAGGTTTTGTTCATAAGCTTACATAGCAAAATATAAAATACTATTTATGTATATGTATATACGTAAACCAAAGATCGAGAAAAAGATTTTAAAAGAGGTAGAAAATTTCAACAATCTTTGAAATTAAGGATTACTGCTGAACCATCAAAAAAACAAAAAACAATAAGACATAAAAAGGTAGTAGGAACTTTATCAAATTTTATTATGATAACTGTTTACTTTATTCTTACGCTTATAATAAGAATATTATTATTATCCTCAATATTATTTATAATTTATAAAAGATTTCGGGAAAATTAATTTTTCTGACCAAATTAATTAAAAATCACATTCTTAATAAATACAGAAATAACAACAAATAGCTAATAAACAATTATATGTATTTATAAATAAATGATTTATAAACGTTTGTTAACTATTTCTAAGATGATATAATGCCGATGATCTAAAAAATTTGGAAAAATCGTTAAATAAATTTGTAAATGATTAATTAAATTTTAATTTGATGCTGAAGTTAAGCATTTCCATAACAGCACATTTTCCCTGGCTAGAATTTCATTCGTTTTCGTACGAAATAAATCAATAGAATGCAGCTCGCATCATTGTCCTTATAAAACCAAGCATTTTCCCTCATCTAAGATTTTCTCACTCTTGTGCATCATTATACCATAGTTGTAGTTTGTGTCTCAATCCCTACGTAATCACATATTTTTCCCGAACAAGGCTCTGTTCTTTCATATATTACACGACACAACAAAGCAGGGGTATGTATCACGCTATATATAAGAATAAAGATTCTGCAAATAGTGGATCAATAAATCATTGTTTTATTTAAATTAATTTTTCTCTACCAGTTCTTCTATTTAAAAAGTATAATTACGTAATTATAATCTTGAAACGCTTGCGTATATAATAATTGTAATTGTTTCCTGTGAGTTGCTCGGTAACAGTGTAAGGAAACCAAAATAATTTTTCTTTTAATATTACTAAAAGATAGGCTAGAAAAATACATGTTTGTCGCCAACGCGTGGAACGATGGGAGCGCCGGGATATGAAAAAGTATATAAAGTGGCAGAGAGGTACTTTTCCAATTACTGTTGAAATAGCAGCATCAACAGTTGATATTTCATCAACCTAGCAAAACCCTTTTGCCTCATTAGATAAATTGAGATTAATTATATAACTTATATATTAATTAATTATATATAATTAATTACATATTTTATAACGTTCACGTGTCAACAATTCACAGAGTAACGGAAACGTCAACAAACGTTTGGTGGCACAGCAATGAAGTTCGATCGGTTGCGATGCGTAGGCGATACCAGCGCACCACAACACATTACATTATTACAGCCGTGCATCGAATCATGACAAAAAGTCGCACTTACTGCACCGACTCACTAGACGTGTGTGATCGAGCCCCGTAGAAAATGTAAATACAGTTACACAACATAGCCCGCAACCGTTTTTTCGCGACTGTCTGCCTAAGCAGCCTAGATTTATCTTGAATTAATTAGTATCTGTCAGCTTTTTCGCTACCACTATCCCAACGCACGTTATTTCACATGCATTTCATTCCTTATTTTGTAGCACGTACATCCCAGCTATATCTCTGCACTTTTTCGCCCTTTAAAAACAACACTGAAATAAATTATATGTTTGCTTTTTTAAGGTAGAAATCCAAGACGTCGGAACGACGGCCATCCCGGAATAGACATCATACCAACTACTGTCCCTTTTTCATGGTATAATTGAAAAGTTAACATGATACGTTATTAGCTATAATCTTAGTGATGTTATAATCTGTTGATGGTCAATGCATAGCAGCCAGAGCATTATTACACAGAAAAATCCCTATTTCAGAATATATATCAAGCCTTATAGTTGCCACGACAATCGAAGTATGTAATTTTAAGAAGATCTAGCAGAATTACAAATATTATTGCCCCACATTGTGTATATTTAGTTTGTTTTTAATTCCATACTTTAGTTGAATATGAATAAGGTGATAAACTTTCTACTTTTCTACAAGATAAAATTTACTTAAAGCTAAAGTCTACTGAGCTGTAACAATTCCTAGTATACGATGAAACTAGACATCCAGATCATCTATACTTTTAGAATTGAGAATAAATTAGATATTGTTAAAAGATATCAGAAAAGCTTCTTCAGTCTGATTTAACAGGTACTGCATATGTTTCTGAAAAACTGCAGAAGTTCTCACCGTAAAATTGCAAATGCTGCAGATAAAAGAATGTCTATAATATTTTTAAATAATCCATTTAAAATTGAAAGATTGATAGTGGTCAAAAACTTTCTTTTTGAAATACATTTGATATAGCCTATACCTTATAAACTACTTTTATTTTTTATTTTTCAAAAAATAATTGATTCAAAATGTCAGTCTAATTGACTTGTATTTTCAGTTAATTGTACAAGGTACATACGATAGTAGATTTTGATTATGTATTGTACCATGATACGTTAACCTTAGATTAAATTGTTACTATAATATAATTATATTTTTTGCACTTATAATTGAGTTGGAATTATTATATTCAAGCTCTTCGTATTTCGTTTATTTCGTGCGAGTGAAAGTACGCGCCATAAACGTATTATGAAAGAGAGTCTTGCGCCAGTCTTCACATACTGGACATAAGGCCTACACTAAGTTCCTCTCACAATTAATGTAATGCATTTGCCACGATATAATAAAAATGAACGAATAATTATTACATAATTATCGTTATTTATGAAGGAATGCAATTCGGTATTACAATACCGTATTACAAAATCGAATGACATTATAATATGAGGTGTAAATACACGTACAAATATTATAGTATATTACGCATAATAAAAATATAATAAATGCGTTTATAAATCTTATTAATCAGTGTATTTCTTGAATATTCTTTCAAAATACTACCTAATAAAATAAGAATGTGAAATTTATTTATAATTAAATATAACAATTATGTTCCATTATATAGCTTTCGCGCAATAAATTTTAAATATTGTTTAAGTTTACT
This sequence comes from Wiebesia pumilae, assembly GCA_018907045.1. NCBI lineage: Eukaryota > Metazoa > Arthropoda > Insecta > Hymenoptera > Agaonidae > Wiebesia > Wiebesia pumilae. The sequence goes on along the minus strand of JACCHZ010000133.1, from coordinate 1,283,539 downwards.
TACATTCATTAGAGTATTACATTATTCTCACCAATGCGAAGAAAAAGTAGCAACATGCAGACTTTTAAATTTTGTAATATGATCGTATTAGATAACAATCAAGATTATTAATTTTCTATCGTGTTATAAATCAGATTTAAACATTATTATGTGATATTTAAGCTAAAATGAGATAGAAATTTGAAATATGATATTAATATTATAGATAAACGTTAGTAATAAAGGTCACGTTTTACATGCTGTCAAACATATAGAGTACGAAACGTGATAAAGACAATTATCGAATTTTAAGAATAAATAGTACAATCAAACTATTATAATCAAAGACCTTGCAAACTTCTTATTGTAATGTAGAAATAATTATTTCTATTAATATAATAGAATATATTACAGTTTTAGATTAACCATATTATCTGATAAAAAGATTAATTACCCAATCACGGTTATACAGTTCAATTTATATTCAAAATAGAATAATCATACCCTTCAACGAGCAACTTCAGAAGCATAGTAATTTTAATTCATATAACTTCAATACTATGCAAATCAAAATGGTTTTTTAACTTTATAAGTTGTCCAAGCTAGTATAATTAATTTATGTTAAGATGTACTTGTATTAGCATTATCTTTACTTGAAAAACTTACTCCTTGAAAAATATCAGCAAAGTTTATCAAGAAATTAAATATTATTAACTCGTATAACTTTTATTCAGATTATTTTGTTAATAAAAAGTAACAGTTTTTCAAAAAATAATCCTGATATATAACAAATTTTGTTAAATTGTTAGAACAATACACTGTTAACAATAAAAGCAAATTAAAAAAATTTATTTGTTTACATATCTTTAATAATTAAAATACTTTTAAAAATTTTAAATGATATTCCATTTTTATTTTCAAATTTTAAACTGCCAGTTTTGAAAGATTCTGGAGCATTCTTGTTAAAAACTTTAAAAAAGAAATAGTTTTCACATTTTAAGCATAAATCAAGACTATTGTTTCGACATATTTTATCAATGAATTTTATAGGTATTAATTATATTAATTGTGTTGAAATGAATGGATCATATCAACCGAAGCAAATATTTTTTAAAAAATAAGCAGATTATCAAACATGATTTTATGATCCATTTGTTAATGATTCATTCGAATTAAATAAATTTAATGAAATCATAGAAGCGCCTAAAACGATGGTAATTTTTGATCGATATCATTAATATTATCCATATACGTTCTAAAAATCTATATGAAATTAAATAATAGATTTTGATGATTGTATTTCACGCTAAATTAATAAAAATTTTGAAAATTTTATGAAAAATTTGAAAAAATCTTTGAATACTCCTTTACAGAGTATATTCGCAATATAATGAAAATATTTTCAATATGACGTATTTATTCAGATTAACCGAATATTTTATGAAAATTGTAACTTGTTAATTTGAAACTTTTTACTATTACCATGAAAATATTTTATATCAAATAAAACTTTTAATTTATTAACTGAAATAGAATCTATACTTGGTTTGTTAAAACTTATGTAAAAATTATAAACTATATACCCTTAAATTGATGCCATTAGTAAATACTTCTGCTTTAACTTTTTATCATAATGATAATAAAAAAACTTCAAGTAAAAATCTTTAGAATATACCACAAATTAAAGAATAATTTAAATTTATAATTTTTTTTTTATATAAAAATATATTTTTGCTATTCTATTATCAATTTAACTTATTTGTTTCAAAAGAAAAATTATTTTAAACAATCTTTTTGAAAATATTTAATATATTTCGATTATAAAAAAATATGTGCGAAACATTGTGCACGTACTTAGTATTGTTCTATCTATAACTATATTTTTACTTCCAAAATGTTAAGATATAATATTTATGCTTGTGATCAACTTAGTACTTATTTAATAAAGCTATATGACTAAGTATATTTTTTTAAACATTAGGTAAAATAAAGAAAAGTTATTTATAAAATGTTATAAATTTAATAAATTTGTGTATATTTTAGCGAACCTAAAAAGTAGATATCTCTAACTAATTATATACATATCAATGTATATATATACAATATATATACATATCAACAAAATATATTTTATCACCATATTATAAGGTTTCTTTATATTATAAATAGAAATTAAACTAACAAAATATACAGAATAAATAGTTTGTATTTAACATAGTTCAATAAAATAAACTAATTTAAAAAATAGAATAGTATCTAATTTAAGATAACTATGCTGAACTGCTAGATTTATAATATTTATGTATTGTTAAATAAAATTCGTCTTAAAAAATGTACAATTTTTTTCATACATTTAATTTGATTTCTCAGGAACTGAAATTTAAAAATATATATATTGGAATGTTTTAAAATGTAAATGTCAATGAATAATGATCTTTACATTGATATTTATTTAATTTTACACATTTTTAGAATTTTGCATAAATAATTATATTTGTTTTTTAAACTATTAAAATTAACTATTAATTATTATGTTAGTCGTTTTATAATATAAATTACAATATCAATTAAAAATCTATGATTAGATAAACTAATAGATTAAAAAAGATTAGATTTTTGTTTTCTTTTTATCTTAAATTTTGATTAAAATGTTAATATTCATTTTAATAGTTTTTAAAATTATTTAATAACTAAATAATTAGTAAATAACAACACGACTTTCGTCTGTTTGAAAAGAATTGAAATATTATTGATGAAAGTCAACTTCAGTATACAAATTTTCCTTTTACATCTATTTACTCTATTTACACAAATTTATAACTTCGTACTCTCATTAATTTTTGTTCGCTTGTAGTAATCAAAAAAGGGTTATATTTTTAAGATAAATCAACTATGAAAATTTTCATTTCTAGTATTATTATCATTGCATTTTGTAATATTCTTTTTTCTTGAAATAATGTTTATATATTATACGAATACAAATTTAGAAACGAATTAATTAATTCGTTGAATATAATGTCAAATTTTTTTACAAACTTTATTGTAACACTCGGCCATTTTTGTATCGTAAAGCCAATTGTAATCTTAATGCATGTGTAAAGAGCTGCACGTCATTATTATCGGGAATAACATCACGTGATGTGTAATACGACCGTCAAAGAATCACGTGGCTTACTTGAGTTCTCTACACCCATAAACCAACTCGAATATTAAGTTTAATTAATAAGTACAAGATCCAGTTACAGTCGCTATAAAATCTAAGAAAAGATATTAGCAAACATCATACATTACGAAAGTCTCATTTTTGAGACAAAATTGAAAAAGACGAACATGGGTAGAGCTTTGAAAAATGTGAAATGTTGGTTTCTTAATACCTGGGCTTTATTTGCTCAGTTGGCCATTACACTAGCGGATAATACTGTACCTGTAATGCTTTGGTGTGGTACCTCTTCCAGTAGTCTTATTAATCCTATGCATAAAACATCGAGATCGGAGTTTGAAGGAATTTTAGCTGAACGATTAGGCAAGGGTCAACCGCCGATGATTATCTTTGTCAAAGATAATTTCTGTGTTGAAGACATTAAACATCACAAGCAGGTAATTCATTTTAATTAATACTTATTTTAATGCTATAAATCACGTATTTTATCCTATACATGTTTTTAATTTTCTTAAGATTGAATGTTAATGAATTAAAAATTCATGACTTAATTTTTCAAACTTAAAAAAAATTGAGATATATAATAAAATAATTAATCACAATTTCTAAGAAAATCAAACTATTGTATAAATATAAAGTTGATTTAGTATCAATGATATAATTTCTTAAATAGATTAACAAAAGAAGCATCAATTTAATTGTATATTTAAAATATTATTCTTAATTAAATAAATTTAATTTTATGTATTTAGTTTATAGTTTTTATTAACATAAATATCATTTGTTACATAATATCTATAATGACTTTCTTTAATACATAATCATTTTTTTATTTATAATATAATCAAATCTGCAACTTATATTAAAATATTTAATATTTGTTGAATAGCAACAATTAATTTATATAAAAATATTTTTAACTGGAATAATACCTTATCATAATGCATTTAATAGTACTCAGGTTATTCTAAGAATTAAATAATAAATATAATTAAATTCTCAAACAGGTTATTTATTTTAAATACATTATTTTTATAAAATTAAAATACTTACCATAATTATCAATTTTTATAATATAAATTATTTTGTATTTCTACAGATAAATTACTTTTATTTTTATGTTTACAAATATTATTTATTTGTAAAGTATTTTTTATTTTGATTAATACGTAAATGAACTATAATCATCTATATTTTTATTGTATATCATATATATATTTATATTTAGAGTCTACAGCAATTGAATAATGCTGGTTCACTATCCTATTTGACATCTGTTGAATCAGCCTTAACAGTTTTAGAAAATTTATCATCTTATAATATAACTATAGAAGATGATCTTGAGTCAATTGCTGAAGGTCAGTTGACCTTTGTACAAGTTAATGATCTAGATGCCATTCCTGAAATATATAATATGGTACGAGAATCTTCTCCAAACTTAATAGTTACTCTTACTGGAAAATCTTGTAGTTATGCAACTTTAGAACGTATTAAAAGAACAACTGATGCTACAAATACAACACCCTTAACTATAAGCATTGAAGAAATGTTATTTTACGCTGACAAAAACCCATTAATTAAGGTATTCTAAAATTATACCTAGTACTATAAAAATATTTATTTAAAAATAAATAATTCTTTTATTTTTAAGTTCAACAAGGAAGATTATGTTCAATTAGAGAACCTAACATTTTTCTCTGCACAAAAAGATAATAAACACTATAATCTAACAATGATTTTTAAAGGTGTTAGTACTAATGGCCCTAAAAAAATTAATCTAAAAGCACAATTTAACATTACTAATGGATACTTCAGATTTCTTGGTTTTCAATATCAACCAGATGGAAGTAATACAAAATTGTATTTGAAGAGTAAAAGTGATATCTATTTTCCATTTAACTTTTCTTATCATTGTTCTAAAGAGAGCATTTTTATTTATAAAAATAAAGAATCAAAAGAAGAAATTTCGTTAAAAATACTCAACTTGCAAGTGCAAATGGATACAAAAAAATTTGATGATGCTTACGATTGTGTTGGTTTTATGAGCATTCCTATTTGGACTGGAATTTTTGTTACAACAATTTTGTCAATAATCATGATTTGGGGTCTTACAATGATAATGGACATACGCACAATGGATCGGTTTGATGATCCTAAAGGCAAGACTATTACAATTTCTGCTCAGGAATAATAATGTTTATAAATTTAAAAGTGTAAATAAATGCCACTGGAGTATATAAGCTACAACTGTAAATGTTATAAGATATATCTTCTCTTTCAAGATACTTATCAGTAATAAAAAACTGTAAAATAAATTTGTTACTACTTATAAATATTTAAAAATTAATACATTATTTATACAAAGCTTTAAAAATTTATAATTTTTTAAATTAATAGTAATAATTAAATTTAATTATATTAAATATGCAAAAATAAAATTATTTTCTTTTGTTTTAGTGAACAATAAACTAAATGATACATCAAGATGTATCAAATATTTTAAAATAATCATATGTATATTTTATATTTAAAGACTTATGAAAAATATCAATACACTTTAGATATTTTAGAAATAAATATAAATTTTTGGTAAATAAAATGTATTATTCCAAGTGTTTGCTTTAGTATAAAATTTACAATGTAATTAAATTAGGCTTATTTACAATATAATGACATTTAACAAAATCATATAACTAATGAACTGTAAATGTTAAATTTTAACATTATAATAGTGCTTTAAACTGGAGTACAGTAACATATATTTGAAGCTACAATGCTTATAACATAATTAAAGTATCAGAATAAAAATTATAATTATAAAAATGTAATTATTCCATTTCTATTCTGCCATCTTCAAATATTGACATACTCATCATCTTTATTATAAATGTAGAAAATATTGCTGTATACCTGTATATAATTGAATATTATTTTATTTTATATTCAAAATCATATTGAGAAAAATAAAAATTTTAAAATGTGTAAGATATTTTGTTTTTAACTTGCCTTTTATCTAAATATTAAAAATTTTTGGAAGATCAATAATACAACAATATATTATTTAAATAAAGTAATAAAATACATGCATTGTATAAAAATAAAAAAAAAAGTTATTTGATACATTAAGTCCTCAAATGTTTTCTACTTATAATTAAGATGATTTATTAAAATATGATTGTATAAAAATTTTATCACAAATTATTGATCTTATAATTCTAGACATGAGGGCATTTCCAAATCATGTATTAAAAGAAAGACCATTGAATATGCTGGTAACTTAATTCCTTGATTAACTTTTACAGTATTTGGTTCAAAAGGTGGTATACTTCCATCACTTAATAACTTCAATATCTTTCCATTCATAAAAATATTCCTGTTATAAAAAAACAATTCTAATAAATTTATACTGTAAAGGAATTAAACATCACTTTATGTAAAAATTTATTTTAAGGAGAAGTGATTTTTGTCTTTCCAAAATTTATATGAAATTTATAATTTATTTATTTAAATGTGAGGACAACTTTTTTTTGTATATAATTGACTGATGATTGATAATACTAAATTTTTAAATTAATTTCATTTAAAAAGTAATATAGAAAGACAGTTACCTTGATTTTAAATTTTCTGATGTAAGAATGTAAGAAAAAATATTTGAATTATTTGGTGGACCTTCGATATAAATTTTTTTTGGTTCTTTACTTAAATTTATTCCAAAAATAATAACTCCTAGAGTTCTATTGAAAAAGGCTTGTTTTAAAGCACAATGAGCATATAAACGTATGTTACCAAAATTATCAGGTGTATTTAAATTTAAAACTTTCTTAGAAACAAATCGCTTAAATATTAAAGTAACCCACCAATCAGGATTTGGATCCAAATTAGGATCAATCAATGCATAATTACCACCAAAAAGTGATTGTCTTATTACAACATGAACACCTGCCTTAGCACTATAGCCTAATTTATCAAGCCATAAAAATCCTGCGACAAATCTATTAGACAATTCTGGTGCACCACCACCATATGCAGAGCTAGTTTCAGCTACAAACAAAAATAGTGTAAATTATTCTAATTGAATACATAATAACATTAACCCTTTCAAAATAACAAATCTAAATTTAAAATATACATACAAAGCCACATAGATATATTATGACCACTTGATTTAATCGATGTTTCCATGGTATTAATCTCGATAGGTAAACGATTGAAAACTGTTGGATTTAGAAAATCTTCCAATTGAGCAATATGGCCATTAAGATAGTACTGATGCCATGTAAAGTAATCAATACAATCATTAACATTATTTAAAAAATTTGTTCCATATATTACACCTTGATGTTTTTTATCACCAATATGATTTACTTCAGGACCAATAAGGATACTATCTTCAAAGCCTAATTTATTAAGTATAGAACGCAATTTGCAATAATCTTTAGCTAATTGTTTTGCAGAAATTGTGATATTGAATACATGAAAAAATGAATTTGGTTCTGTAAATCATAATAATTATTTTAATAAAATGTTAATAATCTATTTCTATTTATTATTAAAGTAATTATTAATTTTACCATTTCCCATTTGCCATTCAAGTTCCATTCCATGACCTTTAGCAAAGACTATAATTTCTTTTGCGTTATCACTATTCCATGTACCATTAAAATTTCTTATTAAAGTATTCAAATCAAATATCATTTTCATTCGTACTTTTTGTGAAAATTTATATATAGAAAGTAAACCATTACTGGTTAAAGTAAAATTACTAATATCTTGTCCATCTACTAGATGTATTAAATTCTTTTCATTAATTATTTTTATTTCTGTTGAACTAGTAGTCTATCACAAAATGATTTCTTTAATTACATTCATTTAAAAATATTCTGAATGTGACAGTTAAAATATTTATAAAAAGTACTTGATTGAAATAGAGACAGTCTGCAGCTGTACCACCAATCCTTAAATAAGCAGGACTAAGATGATGAACAAGATTTACAAACTTTTGACGATTGATAGGCAAGTTTTTTATATCTCTCAATAAGGAAGAATCCAAACCAAATGAAAGAAATTTATCTGAGGTAATACAAACTAATTGTTGATTTTGCTTTAAAGAAACAATATGACTATGCAAGTTACAATTAATTAGCCATAATGAAGTAATAATATAAATCAAACAAATAATAATTATTAATAAATTTATTCGCATTTTGAGATCTGAAATATAAATTAATGATACAATATTTTTAAAATAAAATTATTATTATTCATATATATAATTGTCATACACATAATTTCTACTATCACATAAAAAATTTTTCCGAGTTTTCTTAAATAATTAGTTTACTTTCGAAAAATATATATACAGATCTTTAAATTATAATAACTGTACATTAATTTTCCTTATTATTTGTGTGGATACTTGTTACAAGATTTTGATATCCATGTTTGAATACATCAAAGAATGATAAATTCAGAAGATTGATAATTCAGAGTTACTGAATTATTCAGAATAATTATACACGATTTTATATAGGACATTGACTTATTAAAAAAAAACCTTTACGTAGAAGTACGTAAAAACTAATAGAACTACATTTTACAAAGAGTAAAAAATAGCAATACGAAATAGCCCATTTTTTGTCACAAGCGCAGTTATATGACATTGGCTTCTTCTTTGGCTCATTTTCATTGGCTCTCGCTGGTGTGTGTGATATGAGTAGCAAATTATATATACAGATATGTATATTGCTGTATATATTATTCTATGAAGTAGCTGCAAAACTAAATTAATAAGATAATACTGATTTTATTTAATATATATTACTACGAATATAACATTCTAAAGAAAAAAAAAGACAAATATTTTAATAAAAAGCTTACTTATAAAATACTAGAATATAAAATATTTATTAAAGTAATCATTTTTGTTATATAAATTTGAGGCAAATTCGAATAATTAATTTCCTACGACTGAACAAATTTTAGTAATTAACATGTATATTTAAAAAATCACGAATATAAAACTTTGATACATAAGTCTATTATATTTAATTTGCTTTTGCTCACAAAAAATACAGAATATATATGTCAAATAAGAAATAATAAGATTATCAAAAAGATAAAAGTAATAAATAAAAAGATTATAATAATTTAAGTAACTATTTAAAAAACTTGCAATATATATATATATATATATATATATATATATATATATATATATATATTATATATATTTATATAAGCATAAGACGTGTAACTGACGTTCAATTTCGATTTGTAAAAGACTTGTTGTTGTTTTGTTTTTGTTATTACTATTATTAGTATTAAAATCATTTCAGTCCAAAAAACACAGCGCCCCTTCAATACCAAGAATACTCGAAATATGTATCTATAACCTCTTTGACGTAAGGTATGGCCATGAACCAGCGCTCCTTAATATTGCAAACGTGGCAGCGCGGATAGTTATGAATAATAATGTAAATAATATATTTATAATAAAATGAAGTATTTTAAAAAGTTGATCACTTGAAAAGTAATACAAGGATGTTACGGTATGTATACAAAATAGAAAAAAGCCAAGCATGTAAATATAACAACTCATGCAATTAATCCTAACTTTTCAAAGTTTACTCTGAACATATAGTGTACGTAACTCTATAAATTAACGCATTTGTCTCTATTCGAAAAGGGTAAATTTTATAAATATGATAATACATGATTTTATCATATAAATAATAAAAGCCGATGCATAAATCATTTTAGTTCCAAGCAAAATGAACATTCGATTCCGATGATTGACTGCATCTTTTAATACTTTAATATTGACCGTCAACTTATATAGTAATATTAAAATTAAATGAAAGTTTCATTTTCGTATTCTATCAAATATTGAGTAAATATTATTTTATCGAAACAATATTTTTAATTGTTTATTTAATTGATTTAATAAAACATGATATCGATTTTTCTTGTTTATTTTCAAATTTAAAATTTAATTTATGTTAGAAAAATAATCATTAAAACATTTAGTACCTAGGTAATACAAAAATATAAATAAATTTTCTAATACAAGTTTTAAAATATATATAAATGAAAATATAATATAGTGGTGTCCTTAAGTGACAAATTTACTAAATTTTTTATAATTTATAGTTATAATGAAAAAATACATAATTAGCATCATCATTTCATATAAAAAGTACTATAAATAATTTGTATTTGAAAATATTTGTAAACTTCCGTTTAAATGGAAGGAGATGTGGTTATTTCAATGCCGCATTAATTATGTAATAATTTTCTTTTTATAACTTTTTTACTAATAGGTATTTTAGTAGTCTTTCTTTTTTAATATTTTGTATTTGAAATAATCTTTAAAATTATTTTAATTAGAAAAAAATAATATTTCTAGAAAATAGAGCCTTTTAATTTCTAAATAAGCATGCCTTAACACGTTTGGAAATTCTATGTAAATTAATGTAAATACGTAATATATACGTAGAAAATTAGTGTATAAAAAATTTCAGTTTATTTAGAATTATTCTTAGATTTTTCATATTTTCTATTTAGTATATAAGAAGTATAAATGATTTTTCTGTAAATCTTTATTATATATTTACGAGATATATGTAGTTTATATTTCAACGAAGTTAAGCTACCCCTACCTCATTTATAACAATAACAGGTAGGATATAGATGTGCTTGTTCCAAACTTGATGACGACGGGTACATTTAAGAAGTGTTCGACGACACAACGATGAAACGCTTTCTGATCGCAATGCTATAATGCAACTTTCACTCTTCAAGAAACTCGGTATAAATCTACAATACCGCACCACTTCGAAACGAAACCTTGCGAATGCATGGTCGTACAACGAAGCAAAGCAGCACACTCGAAATCTGGTTTAGGTACATACGAGTATAAATTCGATTAAATCGCATAGCTCATCACTGCTTTTTACTACACTCTAGTTCAGTTAGTACCAGCTAATTATTTTGCTACTATTTACTCATCACACGTTCTTCGACGTGCATCATGATCCCCTGTACCATCGTTCATTATTTACTGTATAACTGACTCTTACCCCGCACTTGCAACCCACTGAGAAAAGCATCAACAATAAGCTAATTTTTCTCTTCACGGGTAGATGATAAGGACCCTAGATTTGCACCCGTCAAGGTGTACATACCTTTCTACAAAATTCAGAGCACTCTGATCCACCTTCACTTTACGGATCATTAAATACAATATAAGGATATTAGCCGGAATCATCGTATAATAATAGCTTCACCGCTTTCTCGAGCTAGACAGAAGTTGGCTTTTGCGATTTTCTTCGTAAATTTTCTTAGAAATGGACCGAGTAGGTAAACATGTGGGCAAAGGATGAGCGATGAAGGATAAGAATAGACATCGACCACAGAGCAATAAATTCCCACAACGACCGTTGCATCGGCGATATTATATTATATTAGGACAAATCGAAGAGGAGGATGAACGGATAGTCTTAGTTTGACGATTACAGCGATTGAAAGAAAAATAAAGTTTTGTTAGTCTGTAACTAAGCTCGCCATATTTAACTTCTCATTTTTTCTTCTAGTTTAATTTGGAAAAACTAACAATTGTAACATTATTTTTTCCGCATCAATCCTTCTGAAAATGCACCTTTCTACCGACGGTCAGCTGCTTCCACAAACTCGGAAAAGTTCGCTAACATAACTGAAAACGCTCCGGCGTAGAAAGATCCGCTCGTAGGGGATGAGAATAAACGATATGTATAGGATCATGTAATAAACGGATTGTTACAATATTGTAACGAGAAGTTTTCCTCCTTATAAACCTCCCTCAATATCCACCGTGATTTATTATAATAGATTCATCATTATTATAATTACATCTTAATATTTTTAATATCATGTTAGAAATATAATCCAGTTAGCGAGAGACAATAATGTATAACGTTGCTTATGGGTTTCACGCGGTAAAACAGATTTAGATATATTTCATTGTAAGCACCTCTTTTTATGAATACTCTTGCTACGTATCTAGCTTCCGTATTTAATGAAAAATTGAAAATATGTTCGAAACTTCTTGTGAGTTAGTCCCAATCGCGACATCAAGAAATTCTCGCATACCAACTCGGAAGTGAAATTGATGACTTTTCAACAAAATCGGGTACCGACAACGCATGTACCAAAATCCATTAAATGAACAACTGTGTCCGCCACAGTACGGGTTGCACAAAAGCATTCATCACACTTCACCCGACAAGTTATCGGACCAAAAGGTAACAAAATTGTCGGAAGCAAAGATTATAAGTTCTGTTCTTAATTTGCTGTAGCTCTCTCTCTCTCTCTCCCCAATTTGCGTATAAATGTTAAACTACGCCAGATTATTTTGTGTACGAGAAAAGCTGATTTCTCACCTCCATAAAGTTTTAAAAATTAAATTGAATAAAAGTGTAATTATAATTTTAATTAATATTCGTTCTTGTTAAGACCGGTCTTGACAGTCAACACATGATTCGAGTTTAATCCCGCATACTCTAGAGTAACCCACTATATATAAAAAAAACTCAGTTTAACCGGTGCCATAAAAGGTGTGGTTATTTATTTGTCGCACCAAACCGACCTCGATCCATAGTTACCGTTTAGCATAGGATTTGATTAATATGGTCGATACCTTCCCAGGATGGAAAGTCACGGAGCAGACTAAGAGAGAGGGGAAAAGTTCGTCATATGCACGAAAAAATTTGACTTTGTCCCGCCTGATCGACAACGCGACAGAAAATTCTCCCACAGTCGCCTGTGATTGGCTCTGCAGAGCGGACCTGTGATTGGCTTGGGTGGCAATGGTAGGGAGCATCTTACATCGATTGGAGCGTAGATACGTACACGGGTGTTGTAAGGGACAGTCGAACAAATAGGGGCAAAAGAGAAAGATCTCTTAAAATCCTCTCTCTTAGCTAGTTGTAGCTGCCGCCGGACCTGGGAGGTGTATCTACTGTGTTATCCGGCGACAAAGAAACAAATGGTTTTATTTTTTTTCTTCCCTTTTTTAAACACCGCCCTTCTTAGGATGTGATGTTATTTCACGAAGTTTCTTCGATAGAAAAAACTTCAGTCGAAGCGAAGAAACAACTGCTTCCTTTTCAGGTCGCAGAAACTGAAAGAAGCATCAGAATTTACCGATTGAAACCACCACCGATTTCCCAAGGTCGCGAAAAAGGAAAAACTCTTCTGAGCAATAAAAAAACTCAACGGAGTACGGACCTTCCAACCGGTGGAGATTCAGGGTCTATTATCAAAAAATACCTTCATAATTTATACTGCATTATTTATCTTTAAAAAATATATTTATTCATCTAAAGGCAAGAATGAGTTTAAAGTATCATTCTTATTTCTGAGAGTTCCTCATTTTAAAAATTCAATATTTAAAAAAATTATTCTTTGTTTTAATGATGATTATTGGTAAATTCTAAATACACTCACGAAAAAAATTCAATTTTATAAAATGAAACTTTAAATCGTACCACATGTTTGTGTAAGATATACGTGAACGTAAACACAAAAAACGATAACCCTGAGATTTAAATGTACATAAATTAGAATAATACATTTTAGATATGTAACGTGATGTTATTATATTATAACAATAAAATGTGAAATTTCGAATGATAATTATAATTCATGTATTATAATATGAATATAATAATGTGAGAGACATTAAGAAGGTTGGACACTTAAAATTATAGTATAAAATATTATAATTCACATTAAAACTTAAGCTGGACTTGGAACTTTAAATAGCGATTGATAAATGAAGATTTATAATATTCATATATGTGGTACATTTCGAATACATTTTTTAAAACAATGCCTCATTTATTATTAAAAGTAGCGTAATTATTGATTAAAAACAAATTATTTAAAATATGTATATCGTCGTGAATTAATATAGTAATTGTCCATTTCAAATGCAGTGTTACGATCAATTCCCCTCCCCAAAGATCAGCAATTCTCCGAAAAAAAGCTTTTAGTCAGATATTTGATTGCTAAGCAGAATAAAGTATTTTACTTTCCAAGGGATGCAAAACGATAGTTCAAACACTTATCTGAAAGAAGGAGTACAAGGTTCGATCGAACACACCTGACTCTCTCCGACCATTTATCGTGTTAGAATAGCAAGCACGGAGACAGCTGCAACCTGAAGTATTTCCACTTCAGCGTCAAAATTAGGTCAGGGGAAAGAAACAATTTCGTCAGAAAATATTGACCGCAGCTATGAAGAGAGATATTTTAGTTATAGATTTTAACATATCAAATATAACTAACATTTTATATTTTTTATAATCTATTATTCAAATTTTCCCTTCCATTTTCCTTAATGTTCTCATTTGCACCACGCTTCACGTTCTTTCGCGTACAATAGTAGAACGTTAAAAGACTATTAAAGAATAAGTGAAACAGTACTTTAATTTCTATCTCAAAAAGAATATTACATCGCTGTAAGCGCTATAATAGTTAATACCAGAAATAAAAAGAAAGATTGCTGAACAAATATTAATAACTTAGTTAAATTTCAATCGCAATGAACAAGAGGATATTGCACTAACTTGACCGTTACAACCTGTATTTGCGCACATCGAAATAGAAAGCGTGCAAACAAATTGCGGAGACAGTTTAGAACAAATAAAGTAGGAGAAAAGTAGGAATATCTGAATTTTTAAAACGTTATTTATCAAGATTTAAGATATAAATAAGATAAAAATGTAAGTATTAGATTTGCATTTGATACTGTAAATTATCCTATGATAAAACAGGTAAACATTAATTATAGGAAAATAATAATAAATTTTGAATTCTTAAAATTCAAAATAAGCATATAAAATTTGTTACCAAAAATTTATTAAATACCTAAAATTAAAAAAATACTAACTATTCAATGAAGGAATCATATTTCATTGATATTTACACTTCAGAACATTCTAAATTATATATTTAAAAATCCATACATTTTGTTTAAGGTGACTTCTTTAATATACAAAATATTATAAATAAAACATACACTCAAATTCATCGTAAATTATTAGATATTTTAACATAAATTATTAGAAAATTCTATTTAAGATTTTTTATTTTATTGGGTATTTAAAAACAATCTATTTAATACGATTATATTGTTGGATTAATTATTTTTTATGATGTAAAAAAATCTTATTTGATAATAAAATATATTTTGTTGATACGTATATATAATGATATAAATAATTATTAGATGCACACTTATGTCATGAGCTGTCATCAATTTCGCAATAAAAGTAAGAAATAAATTGTTGTTATACATCCTTAAAATAATGAAGATTAAAAAAAACTTCTACTATTTAAAACATAAATCAATTCGAAAAAATTAGATATAAATTTATTAAAATTGTATTTATGCAATCAATTGCGATAATTCGAAATAATTTCAATATGCAAAAATCGATGTCCATTTTTTCTTTTATTTCTATGACTTACAGTTTTAATTTTTATATAAGCAATGTTCAATAGATAATAAATAGCAGAATTTTACATTAATTTTTTACCCATAACTTGTGTCGCTCTAATAATGCAAGTGTATTATGTTGTAAAGAATGCCAATAAAGAAACTAAATAAGTGATAAGATGGTTTTTGGAGGAATAAATAAATTTTATATTTAGAGTTTTCTAATTTTAACGTAACATCGATGAATGGAAAAAGGCCTTTTGCAAGAGAAATAAAGAAAATTATTTATAAATTATAAATAATAATAAAGTGAAAACTAAAAAGCAAACTTATAAATACATATGAAAATATCAAATATATTCAATCTTATTTATTTTTTCCTCGACAACCTGCAAGATAATTTGTAAAAAAAATAAAGATTCATTTAATAACTTGCTTTTTATCATTAATATTTTTTTGCATATTACAATAAAATATCTATATACTGAAGATTTGTTCAACATACCTTTTGAGTATGTATTTTGTTACAAGAAATTATTATATATTTTGCATAGTTGTCTGCTTCTATACTTAAATAGTACATTGAGCCACTGTCTCTTCTAATAAGTCAGTGGTACAGATTATTATAAAATAAATGATAATTATATCAAAATTTATATAATTCTTAAAATCAGGTTAACAAATTATCTTTTAATCATCGTGTTCGAGCACAAATTTTCCAAATAGTTATTACATCCAAATAATATTTACATCATCCCATGGTTCAATACATCTCTAAAATGTGTCTGAAGTTTCTCAAATCTGGAACATTATAAAAACAAAATTATATGCAATTCAATGCTTTTATATGCAGCTATCTAAAATATTTATAACTAAAACAATTTTGACAATCTCTAAAATTATTTCAGAATACCATTTCTTATAAATTTTCAATATTAAATTCTTCTTTAAACATTGTTATCGAAGAGGTTAAACAAAATCATATCTGATCCATATGCTCATACATGGAGTATATTTAAATGTTAATAGCAAAGATGGTTTTGGTATTCAACAAAACTTCATTTCAGAATATTTGGTCTTAAATAAGCCTGAATATATTTACAAATTTTTTTAGTTAAATAAATAAAAAGCATATTCGTACATAAGTAAACTAGTTTATTATTAATAACAATAACAAATATGATTTTTCCTAAAATTGTATTTCGAAATACCATCTTTTATATAAGTAACTTTAAAACAACCCCTATGAAAATACTTATTAGAGGATGAAAAATTAAAAGATTTAAAAGTTATTAGAAAGAAAAATATAATACAATACCTACAATTGTTAAAAGTAAATAAATATTATATTACATTGTACAATTGAAAAATATTTATAATAAATTTCTATTTTTAAAATATAAAATAGTTTATCTTATATTGAAGTAATAAAGAATTCTCTTGATTATGCTTTTACTATATGGTATTGACTTCTTAACGTCTTACGTTTTTACTTTAACATTTTATATAAATTTTTGAACTAAGATATAATAAATTTAGATTTTTCTGTTTATATATACTTGAAAATATTCTAGTTTTTTGCTTATAGATTTGAGATTTTTCATTCTCACTTGAGTAATGCAATAGTAAGATTGCTTACAATACATAAAGTTGCTTACGGCTTATACCTACTTCAACCATTCATTCACATGTATAATAAATAGTTGTACTTCTAAACCTTTTATATTTTCATTACTTTTTATTTATTTATTTTGATTTGAGAATTAACATTTTTATAGCATCTGTAACCTGTACAGAAAACACTTCTAAGATAGAAACAATGTGAAGATTACACTTTCATTATATATCATACTTTGTAAAGAGAAAATGAAATAAAATCATATAACCGTACGTTGTCTTTCTTTTGTTTTTTCTCAAATTTATATTATAAAGAGGTGACACTCATTTTTAACCTAGAATTTATTCCTTTCACATAATATAGTCTGTGTATAAAGTTACGATTGATTATGTACTCAAAATATCAAACCATATTGCAGTATTATAACACTAAACTATACTTACTTTGCAATATCTATATATATAAATGAATTCTAAGCTGATTTTTATTTGAACCAATAATGAGTTCCTATTGGCGAAAAATTCAATTATATTATTCTTCAAGCTTAGATCTCAAGAAAGAAATTTCATTAAAGAAGAGAAAGTAAATATTAACATAAATAAACATTTAAGAAATATTTTTGACGTATTTACAAGAGTATTTTTATAATTTTATGAATAAATTAAATGGAAATAGCTAATTATATATCAAAAACAGTTCAAAAATTTGTCGATAAATAGTAGTGAGGCAGCGCTGTAAGCATTGTTAGTACAAGTACGAGAGCATGTCGATCTATTGAACCACCTGCCCCCGTATTTACACCGTGGCTCTTCAGGTTAGGTCGACGCCATATTGCTCGAATGAGGTGTCAGTATTTGTTCAACGTGACAGGAGTTTTGGGTGTGGACCGAAGGATTCGACCAAGTGGGACGTAACTTGTCACTCAGCATTCTAGAAAATCTAAGATAAGCCGGCGAACGGCTTATTAACAGCTGAACTGTAAGTTCACACCCACTTTTCATGTCATTATTAACTTTTATCCAAACTTCAATAATCTATGTATGAATTTGCTATTTTTATTCTGTTGTCGATAACATAAAAAGACGTGAATTCTTGAGTCTACAGAACAGCCGATCGTAGATCCTTTTGCTTGAGGTTCTTGTTCAGATTTAGTGTCTTATATATTTTTTTCTTTATTTATTGTAATATTTGGGGTCTTTCCTCGCATTTAAACTGTTTTCTTCCAAATTCGTTCACTTTCAGTCTTCAAAAATTGAATAGATATAGGTTACGTTACCTGTGTTCTCTCTTTTTTTTTATCTTACACAGATATTGGAATATATAATGCACTATGATGTATATCATAAGAAAAAATTCAACCTATATATGATTATCTAGTCTTAATTTTACTTATCAAATTACAAATTTTATCATTTCAATGTACTTTGACATACAATCTATCTTTGATATTGATACATATTTTATTCACCATTTCTTAAAATTCTAATTTTTAACAAATCAAACGAATGTTCATCTGTGTTGAAGATCATTATCAAAAGAAATCAATATTAAATAAATATTCGATATTTATAACAATAATTCTAAGGATATTTCATTTTAAAAAATATTAAAGATATCTTATACACCTTTTTAAAAGTACATTTATTAATTTATTATAATATTCTACACCATATTATGCAAGAGTAGACAATATAAAACTATTGAATTCAAATTATTTCAACTTTTACAAAATCATTGTTGTCTTCGTACTTAACCATAAGTATAAGTAAACTATAAAATTTAAAGGCATACTTTTATTGAGCTATTAGTTTATATCTTTTTTAAAAATAATGTTTAATTTTTAATATTTTCTATAATATATAAATTTGTACTTAAAATTTGCATTAAAAGTAAATAAATAACAATTATTTTAATTTAACAGGTTAACCATTTTTCTGACCAAGAACAAAAAAAACCATCAAGATGCCAAAATTGGTGAGTGAAATTTTATTTTTTCCCTTTTCGTTAATATAAATATTTTAATGAAACGATGAAAATATTCTCTAAAAATTATTGATAATAAAGTAATAATGAACATTTTCATTAATTAATTTATAATAAATTAATTAAGAATTGGTATTTTGTAAATAAATCCATAGAAAAGGAGATACTTAATTTTATATATAACAAATTAAATAATTGATGAAATAAAAGTATCTTATTATGACCAACGCGATTTGAAGATAATTTTTCTAGTAATTTTTCCATCAAAATAAAATTTGATCCTGATTGGTAAATAAATAATACACGCCAATGATGAACTTGAATTCGACGATGAATATTATTATACGTTGAAATAGGAACCGAATACATTGTATAAATAATAGACTGTAAAGTACCAACACTGGTACTGTAAACAAGCTGTGTCGATCGCGCGCGAAAATGTTCAAACAAAGAAAAAAAGGAAAGAGCGCTGGCGTCGCTTTTGAAATTCGTCTCCCCCAGACTGGTAGGGTGCGGCCGGAGTCTGTATTGTCTCGTGGAAGCAAGGGCACCGGTCACGTGGCCTCGGCACTTGGCACTGGCCGTTAGAGCGTCAAGCGCAACGTGGAAGGGCGAGGGACGCCGATCGACGAACACGCCACCTTACCATTCCGCCATCCTACCACTCACTCACACTTGCTAGTTGTTCAAAGGAGAATCAGAACTATTGTTTGGATTGTATCACTGTTACGACCAGCCGATTAAAGTTGAGATATTAACTGTTAAACGTCCGAACTTCCTACATTGACGTGATTTTTCTGCTTTTCTAATTTCCTACGGCACTTGTCGCGAATATCCGTCACTTTCAAACAATTTAATCGTAACGCGACACGATGGTATCCGGATCAAAAATGGTAAGGAATCGCTGCTACTTACGTCCAAATTTTGGTTATAAACATTTTTATCTCTACTTTTTTACTTTCTATTCCTCGATTTCTTCTTTTTCTTATCTTTTTTAATGATCAGACGCCGCACTCTATCTTTCTACCTTGATACATTATATTCCCTTTATTAAGCGTTTAACGCTCCCTTAAAACAAACGTACATAAATGCGTTAATCTAGTGATAAATCTAATGAATTTTTCGTAGCCGCTTATAAATGATCGCACTAAAAGTCTGCATCAGCAAGGCAGCGTTATAAAAAATACGTTACATTTAAATCTGTTCAAAACCAATACCGTACTCCATAGTTTATTCACAAATGAATCTAACGCAATTCTAAGCGTTTACTTGTTCCTTTTAATGAGATGTTTGCACACATTTGCAATTTTATCCAAATATTAAATTTTTATCATTCTTTTGAAAAGAAACAATGCCCAAATTATTTTTTCTGGCTTGTTTCATATTTTGTTGGCGTGATATGCGTGCAAAAATAAAGATGAATGTGCGGGTGACAACGATGGATGCCGAACTTGAGTTTGCAATTCAGCAAACTACAACCGGCAAGCAACTATTCGATCAAGTCGTTAAAACCATTGGACTTAGGGAAGTTTGGTTTTTCGGACTCCAATATACGGATATAAAGGGCGATCAGACATGGATTAAACTCTACAAAAAGGTAAGAGCACTGTATCTACTTACGTGATAATACTCATTTTTTATAGTTTTGTTGTATTTTATTGTATTTAGGTACTATTGTTTTTTAATATTTTCATAAACTAAAAATAATCGAAATTACACTTTCAGTAATAACTAATGTTAATTTTTGTTCATTTTTATACTACTATTTTACAGAAATACAATATTTCATGTAAATACAAATATTTTTATAACTTAAATTTTTAATTGTAACGGTATTTAACTTACAAGGAAACAGTAATACAAATTACAATTTGTATAGTCTTAAAGAACGTTATTACCATTAGTATTGTATGGAATAATGTAAATTAAAAATACTGCATGATATATAAAATAATACACTTACTAACAAATATTACAATTTAGAATAAAGATTTAAATGCCTAATCCAGAAATTTCAAATGACATATAAAGTAATAAGCTATAAAAATCAATTTTCTAAACATAATATTCAATTTTATTACTTCATTTTAAAATTACTTTAAATATAATACATGAAACGTTATTGCATCATACTAAAAGAGTATGTGTATTGAATCACTCTCAATTTTGTCTAATTAGGACTATAAGATTTTATGATTAAAAGCAAATTCCTTGGCTTGAATTTACCATAGTTAATAATAAACACAAATCCTAACAATAATCAGAAATCCACAAATTATGTTTGTATTCTTTAGCATATTTTGAATTACGATTAAAAATGGTAATATTTACTAACTGACTTAAAAATTCAGAATATAAAAAAAATGTTGGTAAACAGTACTTTATGGAATTATATAAGATATATTTTTATTTTTACAGGCTTTTTAATGTAATATATATTTTGTTCTTCTTGAAAGTAATAATAAAAAATTTACATCTTTTTATTTAGAATAGATTGCTATTAAAACAGCTACTAGTAGATTTAGAAATATAAATGTTTAATATATTATCATTTAACGTATTATTTATGTAGTAATAAGAATTATCACACTTTGTTTTAAAAAATCGCTGTTATCATAAGCAACTTCAATACAAATTTCAAATAAAAAATCTAATCAAACAAATAATGGTGATAAAGCTTTATCTGCTTTCGAAAGAATCGAACAAAAGTGACAGAACATTTCAGATATCGACGATAATTATTCACACATAATTTTTAACAAAATCAACTAACGTAGTCTATTGTTTTCTACCTATGCATGAGCATTTATAATTTCATATAGAACTCATTTCCAAAACTTTTACAATGCAAGTAGCACGTGACTTATGTTTTTATAAAAAAAATTTTATAAACTTGGAAACTTAAAGACTATTCAAAATGTATAGGAAATCGCTTCCTGCATACACGTAAGGCAATGTACTAATTAATTAAAAAATTTAAAAATCTTAGATTTCCAGTGCATACAAATTTTAGCTCACTCAATTAATTATTTTCTTGATATCACGTTTCATCTATATTTGTTAAAGAAAAAGTTTTTACGTGTTTACTGCAATATGCTTTGTCATCGACGACTAATAAATTTTTTATATAATATTCGCCATGTAAGCGCTGAAACTGAATTAAGAAGCTTGTTGTTTCGTCATAGGAAAAAGATTACCTAGCCCGCATAGCGAAAAAATTCGTTGTCAGAAAAGATGAAGAAAATATATTTTTTCTCGAGGTTGTAGAGTCCACTTAATTCAATAAACGATTCAAGAGCAAAACTGTAAAAAAGTGAGATACACTGATCTTGACACTTATTGATTGTTTAGATATTTTGTGCTTGGAGAATACAACGACGACGTGCTTATCATAAAAGCGCTTAAAGCGATGATAGAGACGAAAGATGGTAAAAACAGGTTTATTATTTTTATTATCGCTGAGCGTCACCCTGACCCAGTGTGAGATAGACACATCTACCTTAGCGATTGTCATCCAGTGTTTCTTGCTATCTTCCTCAATTGCGTAAGTCTATTCGATCAAATTGATACGCACCTAATTCTGCTAATTTAATAACTTCGAGACTTCAATCAGCAAACTACTATACTTCTTTGCACAAATTTTTGTACACTTCGCTGACTTCAGCCAAGCTTACTGGAAGTATTTCTTTTCCTTTTATTAGACCTTCTGTTAGCAATTTTTTTTTGCTACTTGTCATCTATACAATTTATACGTCAAAACGATTTAAAGATAAGGGTTCCTTTAAAAAATATTATTTTCCTTTATTATATACAACATAAATTTATAACTTAATTTTTTTAATGTTATATCATTTTAATGTTTTAAGGTATAGCTGATATAAATTTTCATGTATTGCGAAATATCAGATTTAATTTGCAAGTAACGTGCATTCATTTTCTATTAATTAATACATTTAAACTAAAAAATACTCTTATAATTAATTTTTTTTACTCAATTGAAACGTATGAAGGGTTTTAATCAGCAAGTACATTTTTTATGTACGTCTAGACGGAATTCAGTAACATTATAAAATACAATAGTTTTGAAGGAGTACTATTATCAATGCATATTATCTCTTTTCCTCGCTTGCCCCTTTACATTTAAAAAAACTTTGTTCAACTCATATTTTTTTAATTGTAGTATGTAATAAAGTCATGTTAAAGTGACTTCTGAGCGATAGAACTTGCAGCTACCTTCAGAGCCTTACACAAATTTAAATTTACAGCTGATTAAAGATGTGCCTAAAGAATTTCTGGATATTGCTTAGACTCGTTGTATTTGAAAAAATTGTTCTGTCAACCGGACATTAAAAAGTTCGAGCGCTCATATCATGTTGGTAAAAAAGTCTTTCCTCTTCTTTCTATCTAGTGGAGAGGAGATGCTCATCGATAACACATGAGGCACGTAATGGTGATTGATGTCATCGTGTGTTCGTTGATATTCATTTATGCATATCTTACTACATAACTCTGTACTTGACTACTCGATTTCCATTTATTTTACTTTTCGGGGCCTTATAATGCACTACCAGAGGCATTAGATCGGATATGTGTCATGGACTTAGTCTATTCCGGTGTGTTCTGCAAATGTTACGA
The DNA here is from genome assembly GCA_018907045.1 of Wiebesia pumilae. NCBI lineage: Eukaryota > Metazoa > Arthropoda > Insecta > Hymenoptera > Agaonidae > Wiebesia > Wiebesia pumilae. The sequence continues at coordinate 1,259,686 of JACCHZ010000133.1, read as the reverse complement.
ACAAATAGAAAAAATGAAATTAATATAATAGAAAAATTACGACAAGAACCGTAAAATTTGAAAGATTGTAAATGAAGTTTTTAATAAAATCATTTGAAAATAAAGATAATGATTTTAGACGCAACTGAATTTGTTTGTATAAGTAAAATTTTTATCACTAGACTAAATGATCCTTTAAGCATTTTCTTGACTGAATAGATCACTGCTTATTTTTTTATTTGCTCATATAACTGAATTATACATATATGTACAATATTGCCCTATGAAATATTATATATTATTTTAAGTATGAAAGTTATTATAGTATAAAATTCGTAAATAATGTCTCGATAAAATTAACTAAAACTAATAAAATTTAATAAATTATTTAAACTTATATTTGTAAAAATGTCGATTTTCTCGATAAATATGAACTGGTAGTTTATCGAGTTAATGTTATGAGAAAACGATTTGAATATTCAAAGCGCTTTACTGCAAAATTTTTGCGATGAAACGAGAAACACCTAAAGAAAAATTCTTTCTTGAATCATGCGGCGATAGTAAAGTTTCTTTCGTGAAAATAGGAAAAATCGTTTCTAGAAAAGGAGTCACTCGATCAGCGATTAGCTTTCACTACGCGAGCACGAGATTCAACAATAACACAACATGACCCACCAGAATGAATTTACTTAAAACCTTGACCTAATAAGCATTTGTTTTTTTGATTCTTATTTTTAGACTTTCATGTCTCATTTTATTTCACAAGCACTTGAAAAATTTCTAGTTTTTCTGACTGAAGTGCAGTCTTTCCGTTAAGTTTTTGCAGCTGTTGAAAAGGACATCTGTGTATCTTGTTAAAGGAGTAATTTAATCATTAAACATTTGTTCATATAAAAATTTTTAATCACTTATTTTCTGAAATACTATTGAATTAATCTCTAAATGTGTATCAATAAAAATTCACGAATACCAATAATTACTAATATGTATACGTACATATTTTTGGTCTATAGAAGTATTAATCTATAAATCAAGAATAATCATTAACAGTAATTGTAAAAGTATGAATCTGTTTACATCTGTCAATCCAATTATACTACTTACGTGAGTGAAAATATAAAAATATAAAAAACAATACATTATTGTTCAATTAATGTATTTATGTATTATCATTAAAGTATATATTACTAATTCAGCTACAGTCGATCAAGCTTTAGTAAATCAAAGATCGAATTTCTACTAATTCGGTTTAAAAAAGTGTTCATTCACTAAATCAGTAGATTTTACAATTGTTAGAATTTAAAGCAATAACACAATAGCTAATAAAAACAAAACTAGTTAAACTATATCATTTCTTGTAAAATAGAAAAAAAATGAAATCGCAGTAAAGAACCACTTCTGAAAGGAAATGCTAGTTAATAATAGTAAAATAATTACCGAAATATTATATATCTCTAAATATACTATAATTCAATAATGTTTCATATAATTGGTTGATCATTTTAGTTAAAAAAAAATTTTTCTGTGCATATTGTATTACACATAATACAGTATAGAAAAAATGGAATGTATGTAGAAGATCAGATTAATAATTAAATAAAATATGTAAAAAAACAAGGGAAATATTCGTATAGGAACATATTTAAAAATAAAATTTTCTTGCGTTCATCAGTATTTATAGAATGAACATCCATATATACATTTAATTTTAGTTTATCGTTTTGATATATGTCTGTCATTAGAAATTTTTATTTTTATATTCTAAAGAAAATTTTATATTAATATATCTATATTTTTTACATACGTACAAAGATGTAGAACAAACATACAGAGAACTAATTGAAGAAACTAGTTCTCAAAAACAGACAGAAATAGTCATGCTAGAAAATTGGAAATGGTTAGTCATTTTGTTAATGATTTTAGTACTGTAATAAGATTTGAACTAGTAATACTATGATACGTAATTCCGTAGAATTGCAATATTCGTAAATCTTTACAAATACTAATACACATCATCTCTATCAAAAGAACTAAATAACTACAAAAGTTTCAGTCTCGTCTTCTTTAATTTAAAACCATAATGACTTCATCAGTAAAAAATATTTAGTTTTTTTATAAAAATCAAACCTAACTTTTTAACGTTTAATTTTAGAATACTGTAAATTTATCATCTAATATAAAATGACAGTAGTTATTATATTTTTTTCTTTTTATCTATTAAATATTTACTTTAAGAAATTTTAAAACTTATTAACCACTTCAATTTAATCTTTAAAAATAATAATAAATAAAAACATTACTATAGTCATTAAATTCATCCAACATTGAATAATTGTAATACAACATATTGACGGATAAAGCTTTAAAATAATATTTGTTGATAAAATCACTAAATTAAAGAATGGCCCTATTACAGAAACTATAGAATATGGTAAATGTTGGAGGTCTTATTATCTTTACACTACCCTTTGAATGACTGTAGCCTCGCAGCACTTTGTAATTTGACTATTTTACAACAATAATCTATTTTTTATTTTTATATTTAGTAAAAAGTTTTTATATACAATTAAGTTATTTTAAATTAAATAAATAAATAATACACATTAATATAATATTCTGTACAAATAACTAATAAATGAAATGAAGAAACAAAGAATCTTCAATAATATTATCATTTTTGCTCTAGAATATATACACATCTCTTATAACTAGTAACGAGATATATCTAATTTTATTATTATATATTGAATGATTTCGAAATATTGAGATAATTGAGTTATTAACTCATAGTCTAATTTGCATAAATTCAATCAAATATCATTTGTAAGCATATAAGAATTTACTATAAAGATAAATTTGTTTTAAAAAGAAATATATTTATTATGAACACAAGAAAATTGTATATTCGAAATAATTTATATTAAGCATAACATTATAACACTCTAGTCACTAATTTTAATATTATATTTTTACATATCTATAAGTGTTGGCACAGTTATTATTTTATTAAACAATAAATACTATTTTTACATATTCCTGATTTTTTTATTCATTCATATTTGTAGAATATGCTTTGCAGTTAAAAATTTCTTGATTAAAGTATAAATGACAAAGAGTAATATTGTAGTGAATTTGTCATTAAATAAAAGCCTAGAAATTGAATGTATGAAATAAAATAAAATGCTAAATAATGTGGATACATTGTATATTGTAGTGTAGCTTTTTAAGACTAAAATTTCATCTAGTCACCAAATACACATACATTTACGTATGTTTACAAGCGCTTAATTTATTCTTAATGACTCATCGAACCTTCTCGATTTCTTACTCACGAAGACGTACGCATGTGCAACCACACCATTAATTGCATCCTTCCAGCTTACAATTAGAACCAGTTTAAGCAGTAGTGTTTTTAATTTCCCACCCCTTCGCCGCCACTAGATCTTATTGCAAGAACTTTTCGACGTTCAAAAGAAGAAAATGTTCTCTTTTGTCCATGTATGATGTATGCAGCCGGAAAGCGTAATAAGGAGGGTGATGAAGAAGGAAGTTAAAAAGAAAGTTCGAAAGTTGAGAGGCTACTCCGATTCGGATACTGACGATGACAACTTCGATGGTAAATTGGTAAGACGAGTTGAAAAACCTAGGATCAGCAACTTCTACAAAGCTGTTCCCCTACTACTGTATCCCTAACTCATCAATAATACTCATTTACACAAGTTTTCTTGCATTAGAAAAAAAAACTATTAGGTTTGTGTCATCTTGACCATTTTTCTTAATCTTATTCACTTTCGCTGTCAACGATATCCAACATTATCTCGCACTTTATCCTTTCCAAGAACTTTTCTATTATGATTACTCAAATAGCCATGGAAACAGTTGTTTATTTGTTACTTACTTTTAATCAACGAGAACATTTCTTTTTACTCATATTTCGAGCCAAATATAATTTTAAGTATTCTACTTTTATGAATTAATTTATGTTATCCAGTTTATTATTATTGTTACGAGTTTACTCGATTGCCTATTCCCACTTATATTATGAAGTTTACGGATATCGTATTTAAGGTTTCGCTTAAAAAACAGTCATTGCATTAAATTTAATTAGTTACATTAAAAAGATCTAAAATAATGTATTTACATAACACGCGCTACAAATCTTAAATAAATTACTTACTCGAAATGTAAAAAGATCGTATTCACAGACCACCTCGATTTTCAATGAATTATCCAATATAGTCCGAAAACAATCACGTGGAAAAAACGTAAAAACGTGGAAAATTCTAAAAGACAGAGGAATTTTAAAAGTATCACTGAGACTCCTAGTTTCAAACGAATCTAAAGTAATCTACATATGAGTTTGAAATTTGCAACTAACTATCATAAACAACAATCATTACCAACTACCAAAAAAAAATTTATTACGCACAGAAACTTATGATAAACAGCTAGAAGTTGCAGCGCGTATGAATACATGCAAAAGATCGCCTTATACAATAGTCTATAAATACAATATTTATTAATCTTTTAACAATAAAATCACAAAAAATATTTAGCAATATTGCGAAAATCATCCGCAAATAAACATGTTCAATACACTACCGATAAGCATATGCGTCTACCACATAATTGTTTATCAAAATCATGCAATTAGGATTCCAGAACTTATTATTCATGAATTACGTTACTGATATAATAATCAACGAATAAACAGATTTTCAAGAAAAATCAGATTAGTTAAAATATTGTTTAAATGACTCCGTACGTATCTGTATAACCCAATATATATTGTTAATAAAAATGTGTTCCCGAGACATTCCATGCCTTTTTATTATTGAATATCATTGGACATATCAAAATGAACAAATAACCCCCATGGTAACAAAATCGGAGATTCTCATCATAGTTATCAACAACGTTAAATAAATCCACCTAAATATGCGTATTATTATACCGCGACAGTTTATTGTTAATTAATATATTTTTCCGAGGCATTCCGCAACTTTATTGATCATTGTTAGACATATAAAAATCAATAAATAATCCGAATAGTAACAAAATTGATATTCTCGTCATAGTTTACAACTACGATGAAAAAAGTGAAATACGCATATATACGACATGTGTGACCATAAACCGCGTCTGATTATTATTAATTAATATATGTTTCCGAGGCATTTCGACAACTTTTTATTTACGAATATTGTTGATCATATAAAAATAAACATATAACTACTCAAATAGCAACAAAATCAGAAATTCTCGTCATAGTTACAACAACGTTGAAATAAGTTTTTTAAACTTTTTTTAGTTCATGTGCGTGTGAGCAGTGTATACGAATTTGTTTATAATTTTAAGTATTATATTGACAATTATTATATCTTTTGAAATTAATTTTGTCTGCTGTAATTAGAACTAGCATATAGCAATACTTATAGTTTAAGTTTTTATTCGTTAATAATATGATTGATTAATTTTTAGAATATTTATTTTTATTATTAACTGACACGCACACACACACACACATATTGAGTTACAAATTCAATGTCGTATCAAAAAGAAATTTGATTATTCTAGTAATGTACATGAGAAAGAGAGGGGAAAATATATTGACAGAGTGTGAGAGAGTCGGTAAAAACGTTAATTTGTATATTTGTATATTATTTCTTATTTTAAAAAATTAATAATGTTTTTTAAATAAATGATTTAGAATACTAGAGGTAATCGTAAATTGTTTGCATGTTTACATGTTTGCATTATTTATTCTAATCTTTCACGTTTTTCGTAGAGTAGTAAACTCTATGTGAAATTGAAATGCGTATTTTGTTAACATAATGTGGTGTGTCGCAGCGCGAGGTCGTTGAGGTACGTTTGCACACCATCAAAATCATTGGGCTACGATCTTAATCAAATATAGCCGCCATCGAACAACTGCATTTGTATACGTACCTCAATATGTATAAAACCTGTGTACTCACTCGCTTGCACAGTTTTTAACTTGGAATACCTTATATATATATAATTTTCTTTGCAACTATTAATTATGTTTTTATCTTAAAATATTTTAGATTGTATCAAGATTAAAAAAGATGAATTAGATTGACGCTTAATGAATAATTATCAAGAATGAAATATTAATTTTGTTAAATGAATGAATCTTAATTGTAATATGAACTTATATCAGTCATAATTTTTTATCTTTTTCCTACTAGAAATCTTTAAAAGAAAATAAATCAATTTCTCGAAGTAACCAAATAATTAATTATGAAAGTAATGCATTCAAATTTGAATTAGTAATATACACTTAAAACATTAAAATTAGTTACCATTACATTCTCTTTTTATGCTTATGCTACGCAATCCATACCTTATAAAATTCTTGAATAATTGCAAATAAAAAATTTTTTTCGTAATTTTATCTTAATAATTTTTAAAATATTTTGTAAAGAAATATATAAAATAATATTAAGAAATGATCAAGTTGAAGTTCGGTAGTAGTTAGTGGAGTACTGGTATAGATTGTACATAAACACAAAGTTCCTTTCATATCCATTAGTTTATTTTAAATTTCCAAACTACTATATATATTAAAAATAGATTGAAATCGTTATTATAAATAATAAACTTTTGCGACATATGAATACACTTGTTGCTTAAGCATACGAGATAAATTTGTTTAATTTGTTGAAAACTATGACGAAAATCTGTGATTTTGATGCTATTCGAGTAATATGTTCTATTTAATATGTTCAACGACATTCGTAAATAAAACAATGTAAAATAGAAAGATTCAGTAACTAAGAGAAAAACAAAAAACAAAAAAAAAATCAATTCTTAATATTTATTATATATCTATTTTCAAAATATTTCAAAAAATATTAAGATAAATCATAATTAATAGTTAAAAAAATTAATATTTATATATAAGATGGTCCACTCTAAAGAAATTTCCGAATCAAACGCTGCAAGCGAGCGAGTACACGTGTATTCCAATTTTAGTGCGTAAGTACACACATGTACGTGCAACGTCCGAATCCAATGAAGATCGTAGCTCTACAATTTTATCCAGTCGAAAATGCAACTCCACGACTTTTGACACGGCAACACTGCATTATGTTTACAATATACGTGTTTCTAATTCTTATAGAGTCTACTACCCTACGAAAAATGTAAAAGATTAGAATAAACAATGCAAACATATATAATTTACCATGCTCTCTAGTATTCAGTCTTATTTAGTTAAAAAACAACATTAAATTTTTAACTCAAGAAATAATATACAAACATACAAATTTCAAAATTAACGTTTTTACATTCTCTTTCTCACTCTATCAATATATATTTCCCTCTCTTTCTCATGTACATTTACTTGAATAATCAAATTTTTCCTTGATACGGCTTTGAATTTGTAACTTAAAATATATGTCAGTTAATAATAAAAATTATAATGAAAATAAATATTCTAAAAATTAATCAAACAAATTATTAAAAGATAAAATGTTTAAACAATAAGTATTGCAATATATGAGTTCTAATTACAGTGAACCAAATAAATTCCAAAAGATATAATAATTGTCAATGCTATACTTAGAATTAATTAATTAATTAACAATAATCTGACGCGTTATAACGTATACATATGTCATATGTACGTAATGCGCTAATTTCAACGGTGTTTTCAACAATGACGAGATCTCAAGATTTTGTTGCTATTCGGGGTATTATTTGCTTTTGATATGATCAACGATATTTATTAATTAAAAGTTATTGAATGTCTCGGAAACATATTTTAATTAACAATAATCTGGCGCGGCGTAAGAATACACGTATTGTGTAAGCATAGAAGGTGGTATTGTTTAATTTTGTTGAAAACGATGACAAAATTCTATGATTTTGTTGCTATTCGGAATATTTGTTCCTTTTGATATGATCAACGATATTCTTTAATAAAAAGTTGTTGAATACTTCTAAAACACATTTTTATTAACAATAAACTGCTGGGTTACACGATATACATATACGTACGGAGTCATTTAAACAATGTTTTAACTATGACGAGATTCTGATTTTTTCTTGAAAATCTGTTTATTTGCTGATTGTTATATCAGTAATGTAATGCATTGATAAAAAGTTGTTTAATCCTAATATCATGATTTTCTTAAACAATTATGCGGTAAACGCATATCCTTATCGGTAGCATATTGGACGTGTTTCTTTGCGGATGTTTTTGTCAATATTGCTAAATATTTTTTGAGGATTTTTTTTTATTCCAATCTTTGGTTCTTGTGCACTAGAATTATGCACATTTTTGGTTAACATATTATAATTTTTGTATTTATAGACTATTGTACGAGGCGGTCTTCTGCGAGTACTCTTACTTGGCGCAAATTTTTGTTGTATATAATAAATTTCTATGCGCAATACAAATTTTTTTTTTGTGGTTGATAATGATTGTTGTTTATGAGTTTATGATAGTAAAAATTTTTGATTTTTTATTTTTTCAATTTTTCATCTCCTAATAAGCGTTGTTTATGGGGTGTTTTTGGGTTTTATAATTTTTGAATAATTTCTAAAAATTATTCAAAATTTTTGTTAATATTATATCATAGTTATGTGGTTTATGTAATTCTTTTTAAAAAATTTTAAGTTTTAAAAGTTTGATTTTTTGTTGGAGTTCCTAAGTTGGAAACTTCAGAATCATTGCTAAATAGGTGTTTTATTCTATTATTTTAAAAATAGTAAGATTTAAATGTTTTAGAAATTTTTTGAAAACTTAAATTATATCTTTAAGAGAATAATATTTAGTTTTTTCTAAAGTGTATGCTTCCTGTTGGACATTACATAAAAGAAGTAAAAGTTACACACTGTGATTGCAGTATCTACTTTTTTTTTATTTATTATTGATTAAATACATTTATGTGAATAATACTTACATTTTAAGTTAATGGGTACATTATTTCTTTGAAAATTTACAAAAATATTGCATTTTCATTCAGTACCCGCTACAATAAGAACATATATTTAATGATTAATATATCTAATAATATATTTAATGATTTATATAACTTATTCACTTTTAATGTAAAATGACCTAAAATCGTCCTACAATTGTTTTAATTTCAAAACATTAATTAGCAAAAATAAGATCATATGTTGATTATTATTAATGTTACTTAAATAAATAAATAAAAATGTAATAACTTTTTATAGTAGTTGTTTCTTGAAAAAATTTCTTTTTAAACTTCTTTTAACTTTTCTTTTTTAAAAGAAATGTAATATTTTATTTCATACGTATTAAGATAATCAAAAGATTAAAATATAAAACTACTATTTACTCGTATTGATTTGCATATTTTACATAATATAAACAAATACCGAAAAATATTAAATACCTCTAAACGTATTATACAATAATGATTCTTATAAAATTCTTAGAGACTATTAGTACAAAAAATTATGTATTCCATGTTATATTTAATTATACTGTACAAGTAATTTTAAAAACTAAAATTAGAAAAAAGGTATGTAGTAATTAATAGAAATAGATATATTGCTTGTAAAAGATTTAATTAAGTGATTAAATGTATAAAAACGAGAATATTTATATTAGAGACATATTTGAAAATAAGCAACAGAGTAACTTCATAAAGATAATATCTTATAAGGATATTGAAAAGAATTTAAAAATCAAGCAAAGCAAATTGCATACATTTTTCTAAATACATATGAAACATGTTTTATAGGCAAAGAAAATCAACATTAATTTGTAAATGAAACATATCGAATTCGTACCTAAGCGTACTGACTGACATTACGTTAGGTATATTAATTCCTAGTGATTACACAGATTAATAAGCAAGTTGCACGTAAAAATAACGAATGCGCAATTACCGAGTAAGTAACGTAACAGCTTCCTTCGTGTCACATTTTGAGTCGACCCAATTATTATTGTCAATTCTACTATCGACACAAAAAGTACACCCATAGACTATTTCTTATAGTCGTTAAATTAAGAACTACTCATCTTACTACATGGATATGAATGGTGATGACTCATTATTAAATATGGTATGGATCCTTTACTTTTTTACGCATAATTTTTTTTTAATTTGAATTGCCTTTTTACAATTTTCATTTTTATGTTATTTTAATATAATTTAACTTCTATTCTATTACTTTTAAAATAATACATTCTATTTTTGTATTATAGAAAATAACTAAAATTTAGTATTTACATAATTTCTATTAAAAATACGAATATAAACTTTGTTTTTCATTTAAAATGTTATCTTTTTAATTATCCAAGAAATATTGTGAAGTATTAAGTGTATATGCTTTTGTAATATATTAAGCTTGTTTATTGACCAATATCTATACAAATTTGTACTTTGTGATTTAAGAAATACCGAAAAATTTACTCACAAGATACATACAACCGTTCATTTATTGTATAAACTCATATTTTGAGGTGTAAAAATTTTTCGAAGGATTAAATTCAAACTTAAAAATATATTTAATATTCAAGAAGAATTGGCGTTTGGGGCTCAGAAATAAATTATAAATCGAAATAATTAGTAATAGTCGCATATGTGGTGTTTGCTATTATTTTAGCCTTTTCGACTGCGGATAGAAAAACGGTCGGTAAATCCTTACATAAGATCTTTTATTTTTCTTATCATAATTTGTTCCTTTTTCCTTATACTTTTTATTGTTCTTCTCAACGCTGTTGTTGCAAAATTTAATACGACCTTGTTATCGAATAAGAAGCATTTATTACTAATTTTTAAAGAAATTATAGTATTAAAAACTTACAAACCGCAAATAAAAGAGCTTGAAAACGTTTAAACATTCGTAAAAATTCCATCTATTTGCTTTTTAATGTAATAATAGTTCACAAAATTATTACATTCAAGTAAAAATTCAAAAAATGCATAACCGGTTTACTAATTTACCATACTCTAAACTATATGATAATTATGTCCTAAGTGTTAAATACTCATTTCTTGAACTCTATCGCTGTAAATTCTATTATCTACATTAAAGTTTATTTATTTTTCCTTTTAAAATTAAATATTATATTAATTTATATTCCTCGATAATTTATTTTACTTACATTGATGGGTTATAAAAGGTTATAAAAGTTTATAAAAGGTTATCGACTAACAAGAATATGATACTTTAAAAGAGTAATACATTATTAGTTAGCATAGATTCCGAAACGTATTTTTATACTTTTCAAGGATTAATTATGTGTAGCTTATACCTGTAACAGAGATAGATTAATAATTAACATAACGCTTAATAGTGTCATGAAACTCACAAGTTATGCGTATAATCATTTATTTCTTATAATAAATCTGTATTTCACAATATTTAAATAATTATTTTAACCTTTAAATCTCAATCTTATGGTAATCCGATGTCATTAAGCATATGTTAAGTAAATCAGATGGTTAAAGATATTGAAATGTAATCAAATTCTTTTCAAATTATAATTTAAATGATTTTTTAATGTGCTCATTTACAATTTTGTAAGTTCCTTGGCGATATTTTTAATTATCTTTTATTTAATTTCTAAAAATTATTCAAAATAAATAAAGCTTTACCCTGAAAATAATGTATCATTTTAGATTATTCATATTACTCATATACGTAAACAAATTAAATTTTATTTAATTATTGAGTTAGCATTTAATAAAATGTAATATTAGAAAATATTAATTGTACTTACGTTACTATTGGCGCAATATACTAATGACACAGTACTTACAATAAATAACAGTAAAGCAAAATTTGATCTATTACATCATTATTACTGGAACTTACAAGTATTCATACAGAATATTAGATTTTCTGGAATCAATACCGTACTAATTAACAATATACTTTTTTACATTTTTTTTTTAATGTTTTGCTTGGTATGCTACTAACAACTGGAAGGCTGGACTCTCTTCATTCTTATGTAGGGTAAGTTAAAATGTGGTAGCAACATGTATTTTTATCTAACAAAGCCAGTTTGTCGGTGAAACGCATCATTTTCTTTGTCAATAATTTATCTTACACTTACGATATGTATTATAAAAAATCATTAAATATTTTATTATTCTATGTGCATTTTCAGAAATAAGATATTAAAATTTTGCGATACAAACAAATTAAATTATATGCATATATTTAAATTCATGTATTATTTAAAAAAATTAAATTTATTTGTTTTATTAAAAATTGAGTTTATAATAATAATTTATGTACAATTTTGCATTCTGAATTGCGAAAAAATTAAAATATAAAATATAAAATGACTTAAACCTCACGTATAATAAACTGCTACTCTATGCATGCAATTATTTATTTTTATTATGAAATTAATTACACAAATTTTATAATATGGTTATAAAAGGATTTTATTTTATGAGTTAAAATAAAACATGAAACATTGAAAATAATTGCAGGTTCTTCCATTTGGATCTCAAAAATTATTCAACGTAAGCAATGCTTAGGAGAATATAAAAAGCGCACAGGTTTTTTAATAAGTTGACTATGTTTGGATAACTTAAGGGACCTGCGTAGTTGCATGGAATTCCACATTGGAATGATTTATTCCTTAAATAATGTACGAAAATTAAATAAATACATTTCAATATTTTTTATTCTTTCAAAGAACTATTTAAAAAAGTACTTCGTGGTTTTTTTAAGTCACAATTTTCTGTTATATTGAAGAATGAAATGTCAAAAAAATTAAAAAGTAACACTACTTCTATGTGAATAATGTTTTAAATATTAAAATATAAATTATAATCGATAAAATTATTTTGTATGTCTAATATCGTGTACAAATTTATGACAATTTATTCTTTTGCATTAAAATTAATACAATTCATTACATTTATTGTACAATACATCAAGTACATTCATAATACTTATTAAAATGCGTAATAAACAAACGCATTTTTTCTATTTTCGAATAAAAGCACTATTTGGTGTGAAGGCACATATTGAGTTCTCAGTTTGTTATTGGTAAGATACTTGAACGGCATATACAATTGCACTTTTGAAATCTCCTAAATGGTTATTAAATTTACGAAGCCCTAAGTGCTTCCTTCTATCAGGCTTACATAATGTTCAAATTATTATGCAATTTTGTACGCAATAATTATGAAAAATTATGTCACCTGCTAGTATCGAACTACAACTTTTTTATCTAGCTGTATTTTACAAGGCCTTGCGTTAGACTTTAAATAAGTATTATTTTTCAGATTGGTCTATAGTCATTTTTATTGCTATTAAATTCAAGATAATTTAATATATTATTCTAAACTATTAATTTATTATATTTAATTTAAAAATACTTCAATATGAAAAATTTATTCTTGTCCCTTCAAGTATTTATATAATCAAAATGTTAGTAACTAAAAAATGCACGTCTGACACTTTTTCTAGCAATTTTGGTTTCTTTATAATTCGTGTTTGTTACTTTTTTTATTGTTGTAATTTTCCTTACGGATTTTACATTTGTATATTTATATATGAAAATAACATATTTATAGGTTATGAGTCAAGAAGTTAAGAAGGAAAATCCACTGCAGTTCAAGTTTCGCGCAAAATTTTATCCGGAAGATGTAGCCGAAGAGCTAATTCAAGATATAACTTTACGACTTTTTTATCTACAGGTTAGAAATAGTTTCATTTTATTCATGTCTTTTTTCTACTACAATTTATAGTGATTAGTTTTTTTTATACAGAACAATAAAATAAGATACAATTTGTGCTTTATTGATTTACACTTTCATGTGAAAACAATAAAAAAAAGAAGAAAATATTTTCTACAACTTTTAAATATCTACAGGTGAAAAGTGCCATTTTAACTGATGAAACTTATTGCCCACCTGAAACATCGGTTTTGCTAGCTTCCTATGCAGTGCAAGCACGACATGGTGATTATCAAAAAAGCGTTCATATTACTGGATTTTTGGCTAATGATCGACTGCTTCCACAACGTGTCATGGACCAACACAAAATGAGCAAAGAGGAATGGGAAACGTCCATTACTAATTGGTGGCAAGAACACAGAGGAATGTTACGTGAGGATGCGATGATGGAATACTTAAAAATTGCTCAGGTGAACATTTTCATAAAGACCTTTAGAGTTGTTATTTTTTTGTAACTAACTTATAGTGCATATCAGTGACTAAATTAGATCGCAGCTTTTGCTCTTAATCGTATTTAATAAATATAATTCTTGTGCCACTATTAATTTTTTTAAAAGAAAATTATATAAATATATATAAAACTTCGTCTTAGATGTAATTTCATCAACATCAAAACTATTTAGCTTTCATAAGTCTTTTTATTATTATTCAAGTTTTTAGTTTAGCTACAGCATTTATTTGTAAATTAATAATTGAATAATTAATAGACTTTCTGTAACGTTTTAATCTTACATTTTGTAATAACTTAAACGAATATGTCAACAATACCTAAATAAAGTAAATTGATTTTAAAATTAATTTCTTTCTAAGATACTGTAAATTAATGTATTTATTTAACGTATTACAAAATGGAAGATGACTTTGTTTGCAACTTTTTATTAAACACATAAGAAGTTTATGTAAGGCGTAAAATTTTAGATTTTAAATAAATTGAAGTATTTAATTAGTGAAATTACGCGTTGTTAAACTACGTTGTTTAAACTATCTTAATGAATATTTAAATTTTATTATGCATACTTTGAATTTTGGTTTCTGTTTTCAGGATTTAGAAATGTACGGAGTTAATTATTTTGAAATTCGCAATAAAAAAGGTACTGAACTTTGGCTTGGAGTTGATGCATTGGGTCTTAATATTTATGAAAAGGATGATAAGCTCACGCCAAAAATTGGTTTTCCTTGGTCGGAAATTCGCAATATTTCTTTTAATGAAAAGAAATTTATAATTAAACCAATTGATAAGAAAGCGCCAGATTTTGTTTTCTTTGCTGCTCGCGTTAAAATTAACAAGCGAATTCTCGCGCTCTGTATGGGAAATCATGAACTTTACATGCGAAGGCGTAAACCTGATACTATTGATGTCCAACAGATGAAGGTTAATTCTTATATAAAATTCAATTGACTTAATTATTTTAAAAATTAAATGCCTTTTAAACACTTAATACCTAATTGTTTTGGAAACTTTAATGTAAAAATATTTCGAAATTTTGTAGGCTCAAGCAAAAGAAGAAAAACAAGCTCGTGAAAAACAGAGAGAGAAACTCCAATTAGAAATTGCAGCAAGAGAACGTGCTGAGAAAAAACAGCAGGAATTTGAAGAGAGACTCCGTACTATGGCTGAGCAAATGGAAAGGAGAGATGCAGAATTAAATGTAGCTCAAGAAATGATTAGACGTCTTGAAGAGCAATTGAAACAGTTACGCGCTGCCAAAGAAGAACTTGAAAATAGACAGACAGTGAGTTCATGTCACGGTTACAATATTTTCTTCAAAATTCTTATTAGCTTATTAATCAATTTTATATTACTAATTATATTACTAATACTAATATGATTTTTATAAAATTATGTTATTAATTAACTATTAATCTTTTTAGGAATTGACAGCAATGATGGAAAAACTTGAGCGCTCTCACGAAATGGAGGCTGCTGAAAGAGCAAAACTTGAAGCGGAAATTCGTAACAAACAAGAAGAAGTTCAACGTATCCAATCAGAGGTTGAGGCAAAAGATGCTGAAGCCAGAATGTTACAAAAAATAGTTGAAGCTGATAGGTAAATATAGTGATTGGATAGTAAAAATAAATACTTTACTGAGTATAATGTAACCATTTTTAATTACTATATAAATAATAATTAATCATAATAAAAATCTTAAGACTTCAACAAGAAGAATCTGAAAGAGAGTATCAAGCTAATACAACACCACATCATCATCATGTTGAAGAAAATGAAGAAGAGGGTGAAGATGGTGAAGACGAAATACCTCATGGAGATGTAACTAAAGAACTTATTACTGATGAGTCGATTATTGATCCTATTGAAGAACGACGTACTCTAGCTGAGAGAAATGAGCGTCTTCATGACCAACTTAAAGTAAGTGGTGCAAAATATACAATTAATTTTTTATTAATTTACCTCTGTTTTTGTTTAAAATTTTTAGAAATAAAGACTTATGTTAAGGTTTAATTTTGACTATTACATTTATTATTATTTTATTGCTTTATTTAATTATTTCATATTATTTTAAGACTAAATTACGCAAAAACTTACATAAGTTCAATCTTTATAATTTTTAATTCAAATAATTAAAGAGGTAACACTAAAATAATATTTTTTTATTTACAGGCACTAAAACAGGACTTAGCACAGTCACGTGATGAATCAAAAGAAACGGTTATGGACAAAATTCACAGGGAAAACGTTCGTCAGGGTCGTGACAAATATAAGACATTACGTGAGATTCGTAAAGGCAACACCAAACGTCGCGTCGATCAATTTGAGAACATGTAAAAAGTGAAAATGTCACGTGATGTTTCTTCAGTCCCTTATGCTGATTTTTTATATCTTTTTAAAGTCCTTTGCTGGCGATTCATCGTGCATGCTACAAGTGTGGCGATCGCATTCGAGCTTAGAAGCCTTTGAGTACTTGTTTCAAGTATTTAAGAAGAATTTGACCCAAGATAAATTTTATAAAAGTAATTCAAATGCTTCAATGACTCTGAAGACTTATTGCACGCCTTTTTTAATCGAAATAACTGTTGATGTTTGCACGTGTTTTGGAAAATTTTTAAAGACTCCTAAGCAATAAGGATTACTTTGGAAATTCTTGAGCAAGTTATGAACAGATAGAAAGTTGCCATTGTTAAAAAGTGTTTTTCTTTTTGAACTCGTATTATTAACATTGATTTCTTAGTAATTGATATATTAAATGCTTAAGAATTTGTTAAAGAGCTTAAAATACATTAAATTAGCTTAAATATCGATATACATTTAGTATTAATACTATATTTTAAGCGGTTAAAAAAATAATATATTAAATAAAATATTTAATATTTTATTTAATAAAAAATTTAAATATATTAAATAAAAGTTAAATAAAATATCTACTTTCAGTATCAAGTATTGTATTACGTCCAAATTTATAAATTACTAGGTCATTACATTGAAGCTCTTTTACAATTTCTTAAACTTTACAAGCTTTTAAATTTCTTTCATACTTAAACATAGCTATAAAAAGAAATATACTGTAACTTAAAAATTTTGATAAGTTATGAAACAGTAATTATATTAAATTTCTATATTTTAGACCCTATCGTCAAAAGTAAATATAAAAATTTATCACGTTTGGATAAAAGAAATAATAAGATGATAATATTTCCATAATTGCTCTGACTTTATGATTAGTTATTTTATATTCCAATAAAACACTTGTGGCCTTTATAATTATATATTTATAATGAATATTTACGATAATTGTAATCATATTTTTTTCACAATGTTCATAGATAACATTAATAAGTGTCAGAAAATAGAATGTAAGATTGAAATAGAAAATCGAACGAATGGGAACATGAGTGATTCAAACAAAATTGCGAAATAATGAAATCTCATTGTATTTTATATTCGAGGTCTTAAGTTAGTTTAATAACCCAAAGGTAACAACTTAAAGTAATTATTTTGAGTTTACAATTTCTTAAATTATTAAACTTTACCTTCAATAATTTCTCAAATTTTTGTGTAAGTTTTTAAGGTCTTAAGTCAGTATCATTAAAAATCAAAAACTATAATCGAAAAAAATGATAACAATTCAATATTCTTAAATAAAATTCACTTTATAATATTGAAAAATTTGACTTAAGAATAATGAATAAGACTAGAAAAAAACATAAATTTATAATGCAAATAAATAATTTTCTAATGAAAATATGTAATATAAAATAACAAATTCAGGAATACATATATAACTTGAATAATAATTGTAGAATTGACGGAATACATCAAACATAGATATAGATATTTTTTGATGATTTATTTAAACATTTATAAATAATTATCATTATCACTGTATTATTATATTATTACAATTATAATTATAAATGTTTATTAGAATAATAGTGTTATTATTTTTATTATTTTTAAATAATATTAAAATTTAAAAAATCCTAACATGAATAATTAAATTAAGTTTAAACACTACTTATGAATTTTGAATATACAGGCATTAAATTTTCAAAAAATTTATAAAATCCTAATATATATTTTTAAGTAATTAAATATAATGAAATTTATTATGATCAACATTTTGAAATTTTTTGATTCACTATAGTTTTTAAATAAGTGTAAAAAATTAGAATTAATTTTTTATTATATTTTTACATATCATTAAAGAATAAACTTAATATCTTTTAAGCATGCACGTATATGTGACGCATTTAATGATATACAAATTTTAAATTAAGCCCATTTTGTTTATTCATTAACGTATTTCACTGTTTTGTATTTATTATAGCAAATTTGTTCAAACTTACATACTGTATTTTGTCTATAAATAAAGAACTTGAATTAGATTGAAAGAACAGCAGATGCATTAATTTGAAGTGTAAAGAATATCAATTATCTATATCATTGCATTAGATAATTAATGAAATAATAATTTTTAATACTAAATACATTAAAACTAATAATATTAACACTAAAATTCTGCTAAAAATTTACAAAATAAAAATCCAAGATGTTATTAGGAAAAAATAGAATACTTGTTATTCCTATTCCTTTTGATATTAAAACCTTTATTAATCTTACCTAATATAAATAAATAATACTTCCTATGTGTTATGTAGAATTCTATTAGCTTTATGACAAATTCTAAGTTATTGAAAAATTTTAATTATTATTGGAATAAGTATGAATTATAATGAATAGTTATTATTTTATAAGTTTTTTATTATTATTATTATTGAGTTTGTCAAGAATTTTTTATTGACATTTATTGATATTTGTCATAGTAAAAAAATATGTTTACAATAAAAATTCAGTGGAAGTTTTGTTATTAATATTAAAAATACATTTTAATCGTGAAATTTATTTTGAAAAATCTTAAAGTATATAAATTATGAGTGTCAATAAATGTTCCTTTTTAATATGTTAAGCAGTTTTTCATATTAATGAATAATTTTTTTGTTTAAATATAATTTTATAATATAATTTATTTTTTATTTTTACTTCAGTTTTATTCACATACCTAGTATAAATGGAACAAATCATCACAAACTCGAATGAGATAATATTCAATTAAAATTATGTCGTAATTTACTTGAACATAGACAATATTTTTTAAAGTATTTTATTAAACTGATAACATACTATATAATTTTACAATAAAATATATATAATGAAGTAAAATTAAATGTTTAAAATTTTATAAACATTCCAATTCATGAAATAGGTATATTTTCTAATCACTATTTTTTTTATATGTTAGTTTAGAAGTTAACTATTTTTTATTTTCCTCATTTCTTAATTATGAATGCTTAAATTTAAAAATCTAATCTATATTCGGTGAATTAAATTATTTATTTTTTCGTAATTTACACGTGATATCTAAATTTAAATTAAATTTTAGTATACTAAATCTTGCAGGAAAGGAATAAAAAACGTGTTGCGAATACTAATGGTAATGACTTCGAAGCACATGGATGTACAATTCTGACGCCGATACTTGTGCCAAATTGGCAACCATTTCAATGCGAGTAGATGCGAGTAATAAAGTGCCGCGCGACATTTGCCCTTTCAAATTTGTATACTAAACGTCGGTTAATGGCGTTTTACAAGAACGTGCCATTTTACCTTTACCTGAGTAGACTTGGTCATAATAATGTGCCAAAGGTTATATCATAGAACAAAGGATAACACTGTCTTCTATTACACTAGAAAAACAAGTTAGTACTGATCGAATCATGAATCAACTTGAAATTTAGTATATATCAGTTCCCTAAGGAAGGCCGGTATACATTGTAACGCAGATATAAAAGTAAATCTACAGGCGGATGATGGGAGATTTAATTTAGCGCCTAACGCATAGGAATTAAAATAAATAAATTCAAAGATTGGATCCAAATATTTCCTTTCTTTCTTTACACCAGAAAATCTACATGAGTACGCGATCTAAACGGTCACGTCCGTTAGAAGCTGATTGGCTACTTTAAAATTTCCCTTGCTTTTTATGCTTTCTAGGAAACAGGTCTACTAGTTTATGCTTATAAAATAAATAAACAAATATATCACCCTGGGTAATTATTTTAAGTACACACAAACCTTGGAAAACGAGGATTAATTACCAGATATTATGTTTTAATGCTTAGTTTCCTTCCCATTTTAGCATGCATATCTAAACATCTTTGAATTTATTTTTGAGTGATAAACCCTTTTATATACTTTAATCAATTACAACTAATTTCTAATATAAGAATACTAATAATGATGTTATTAAAAATATTATGCTTTTCAAATATATTTTTATAATACTCACAGGAGTCGGGATCATAATCCTCCTTAGTTACATGCTAATATTTCTTTTTTTGTATAAATTTGAAATATGTGTGTATTTTTTTTTAAATTCAATTTCCAAAAAGTTGATTATTATTTTTTTAAACTTTAAAATGTGTGATAGAAAAAAAAATCTAAAAAATTATGTAACGTTAATTATTTATCATCGAATAATATATTTGTAAATTTAAACGAATTTCATTTGAGATATATATTATTTTATGACATGCTCAAAAAAGATATTGAGAAACAGTGATGCGTTCTACAACATTTGTTGCGGTGATGATCTTGCATTTTTTGCAAAATTTATAAATGTATTAGTAGAAAATTAATTTAAATTTCATTTATTGACTATGTAATAGAAAATAACGTAAAATTTATAGTATATTTAAAAAATATATGTAGACTAAAATTACTATTCCCATTGCAATCAAATATATATATTTGACATCACCTTTAATAAAAATATTTTTCTACAATATGTATTAAGTCCAAGAATATACAATTGTTTCAACGAAATGTTGATCGCGTAATAACTATTTACAATAATTTTCCAAAAAATAGATATTTTATAGTATTATAATATAGATCGTTTGCATTTTATACAATTTTCATGTACTTTAGAATAAAAAAAAAATTTTTCAATAGCAAATTTTGCAATTTATGAATAAGCAAAAAATATATTTGCATTTCTTAATATGTATGATCTTTATTTTATATAAGTTAATTCGTATAGAATATACATACTTAATTAATAATAAATAAATTTCGTTTGTAAAAAGCCATTTTTTGTTATTTTGTATTTTTAATAATATATATATGTAATCAATTATATTCATCTATGGGTCAGGGTAAAATTAAAATAATATTTTTATCTCTGAACATTTTATTTTCAATAAATATACTGATGCATCCTCGGAGGCTTAGTTTTTGACAACAATTAAATATTCTCATTTCATTATGCCTACAAAAACCAACATCTGTAGAAATATTAACCATATTATTTTTTAATAATAATATTTTTGTTTAAAACAAAAATTTTAGTTAGGCTAAAGTAAATTTTACTTTGGTTAGAATTTGCTAAAATATATTATACATACATATACATAATATAAATTGTAATAAATTTATTACCAGAAATAAACCAGATCTCATCTAATTTTACAAACAGTACATGCACACAAAAATATAGGCCAGAAGACATTTTTTTAATAAGCCTACTCACAATGAATACCAAAGATACAGATATTTTATCTTGAACATTTAACATAAAAACGACTTTTTCTTATTGCATCTTGTATTTTTAAATAAAATTGATTACAACTATGACAATCATTTTCACCGGAAAGTTTATATCTCAAAGAAAAAGTATTATTTTGTATTTATTTTTCATTTGATAATAGTTTCTTAAGTCATAATATCATCCTGCTTAAAAACATGAGAAACGTAATATTTCATAAATGAATATGCGAGAACAAAGTCACAGAAATCGGTATTTAGGGGATTAAAACGTATAAAAATTAAAATAATATGATGTAAACATCTACGTTCCATTTTTCTAAAATAATAAATTATGAAAACTGGTATTATATTATAAATCATGTACTGTATATATATAATCAGTAATTTTTATAATGTAAAAGAAATTAAGAAAATTGGTGTCTTAAAAATTACATATTGTATAAAATATTATGAATCGTATGATAAAACGGTATGAACTTTATACATTAAATATACTCTTTACAGTAATCAATGAAAATTTATAATATTTATATAAGCAGAACTGCTTTAATTAATTATTTGAAACAATGCTCTCATCTATTAATTAATATAAAAAATGAACGAATAATAGAATCAAGAAATGAAAGGATCCATTTCGTTAATGCGCTGCTGTGTTCTACGTAATACGAACTTTAACTTAAAAGGAAGTTTCCATACAGCCATAGAGCTTCTCTTTTTACTTCAATAGAAATCCAACTAGATAAAACGACATATTTTTGTATTTATAAATTTTAATTAATATAAAAATTTTGTTTTATTTATTATTATTCTAATTATTACTAGATAAATTAGTTATTAAATATAAAAAGAATATCATGGAAGAGTACAATAAATAAACATTACAACAATAAAATACAAGAAAATAATACAATTAATTTTTAAAATATCCGATATTTAGTAAGAAATTCAATAAAAACATACAGATCCTTGTTATAGGGAAAAAAATATGTACATTTAAAAATGTTTTAATATGTATTTAACATTGTCAATACCTCAACATGTATTTTTACTTTCACTTTTACTGAATTTCTGTTAATATATTATTTTTTGTATTTAATACTAGATACTAATTCTCTAAAATGCATAATTATTTATATTCTATATCCGCATTCTCCTATATTCACGTTTTGAAGTTATAAGGTCATATTAATTATCGAAACTTTGTTACTTTTTATACTTTAAAAAACAAACACTTTTATTTATTTAAAAAAATTGACAGTTAAAATATATTTATCCTCTCATATCTGTTTCTTCAAATTTTGTTGATAAAGTATCACTTCAACTGTGAGAAATGCAAATTACGTAAATACCGTCAAATTGATTTATATTTCACACAAGAAATCTGTAATTATAAAAGTCCATTTAAAAAATATATTTACTATAAAAATCGTATATTATATAATGAATTTTATATCACGTATCCTAAAAATAATATATAAGTAGATCAGTAAGGATATTTGAAGTATATCAAAATAAGATTTTTTTTCAATATTGCACATTAAGTACGTACATACAACTAAACGCTTATCTACAACGTACGATTCAGTGATACTTTTGTTAATTTTTCATTAAATGTTTAAGATAACACTATATAAACTAAATATAAATATTAGATATAAGACAACAACAATAATAGGTAAATAATAATTTGCTTCTGTAATTTAGAGACCTATAGTCTTCTGCCGTGTCACAGAAGGACGTTCGCACTTACTCTCATTCTGGCTGTCCTTGTTTTTCAATAAAACATCACGGTCAGGAAAAACAAAAATATATCAATAAATAAATAGACAGCTAATAATTAGTGATATTGTAACGGCTATAATTACGCTTAAGCTACTTACTATTTTGTCGCGAATGAAGTCAAGTTCAGAGTGGCGTCCTTCCGGTTCATTCCTGACATGCAAATTTGCTGTTGTTATCGCCGTCCAGTAACACTTGAATAACAGTTACACCAATCAACGCGCTATCGCATTATGTTCTAATTTATATAAATTCGTGATACTTTTCGCATATAACACCTCATTCATAATCATTAGAAACCTATTTTTTGTGTATATTTAAACAATAATACCTCTTTATATATTAGTTTAAAGCAATAATTAGATAAAAGTGTCGTTTGATGCACTATTGTATTTGTCCCGTCATATAATCTAGGATTTATTCAAAGTAATATTTGTTATTAATAAAAAATCACGGCTGGTAAATAATAACACATTTGTAACTTACAGGTATATATACAACGTAGTAATAAAGTGGCACTCTTGTGTGGCCCATTTCATAACAAAATAGATTTAAGTATTAAATTAAAGAAAAACAATAACCAAAGATAAATTTTATTGTGCCATATTAGCCTCAATTAAATTTCTAAAATGTCTTCTATTTTCCGAATAATCAAGAAAGCATTATTTGTTCACATATTGAAATAATATCTTCTTAAATAGATGTTCATTTCCAACAATAAGAAAATCAAAATGTTGCTGAAAATATAATTAAATTATCCATAAAAATAAATGTCAGATACGAAAGTAGTAATGGGAAATATAACACTAAGTATTTTTTTTAATGAACAGAAATACGTATATATTTATAATTATGAATAATCTCACTTGAATTATGATATTACTTCCATAAATTTTTGGAGTAATCAAGAAAAAATTTTCATTTTATCTTAACTTCAAGCGATGTCTTTTTATTAAGTATTAATAATTGAAAAAGATATAAAATCGTAATTAGAGAAGATGATTATCAATTCTATTATTGTGGGATTGTGAGTCTAGGTATGCGATGGGGAAAGCGTTGCTCTTCTCGAAAGAGAAATAGCAATGGAAGTAATTGATGAATATGAGACACGAGTACTTTATCAATTGTAACTTTCATTCTTTTTATATATTATATACTGTTAACAAAATGAAGAATTTATATAAACACAAAAAAGATCCAAATGATAAAATTGGGCAAACTAAGTACTGAAAGCAATATTCTAATGACTTATTATACATTTAAAATCAATAAGAAAAAATTTTAAATAAACTATCTAAAATATCAGATGAGTCTCGTTCAAAATTCTCGCTCCATAAATGAATTAAAATGCAAGATTCTGATTCAAAGTCTAACAAATGGTGAGAAAAAATGAAATGACTTGCTTCGTCGATATGAGAGATGATTTAACAATGTCATTGGTGTTTAGAAAAATCAACATATGTATTTTAATTAGTCTTAGAAAAAAAAGAAATTTTGTTTATGATTTATTTCACAAAATAAATGATAAAGCGCAACATAAAAATGAAAATTTGCATATTTTGTACAATCATATTATAAATTAATTTTTATTACTATTTTTCAGAATAATTAATTATTAAATTATGACTAATTACATATTATTATTGAAGTAACATTACTTTTAATATTTAAAAATATATTAAACGTAATAATAATATTTAAAAGATTAAGAGGCTATTTATTCATTTACTTATTTATTCTTAATTTGGATGACTTTTCAATTGCAAAATTAAAAGGCAGCAATTGGTCATTCAAATCTTCTAATTTTAAGAATAACAGTATTATATATGTATTGTATTAAAAGAAAAGGAAAAAAATTCAAAATGTTAATAAGTTGTAATAAGTATTGTAATAAGAATGAGAATGATTAAAAAAACAGGAACGCGAATAATGCTACAAGGGTACATTAAATAACTTAAGCAAGTGAGAAAAAGAAATAAAGAGAATAAATTACGGATTTACGGAAAAAACGAGTAAGTAAAACAGCTTATGATCCTAAGTTGTAGATGAAATAGCTTAAGCTAGTATAAGAAAGAGATGTAGTCATTTTTAAGAAAAAAAAATGTGCAAGTAAGACAGCAATAGAATATGATTAGCACAAGGAAAAGATAGAAATAGATAGAAAAAGATATATATATATATATATTAGAAGTGAAAGAGCAACAGAATGTGAGAAAGAATGGGAATAAGTATAAGAGTGAATGAGGGGGAGGGAGTGAAATTTAGAGAAAATGTGTATTTCTACGCTAGAAACATATATATACCTTTTAAAACTGTAAAACAATTCTTATCGACTCATAGAAGTAAGTTCGTTTAAAAAATAAAAAAATCTTGTTGCTATCATATTCTCATACATTCTGTTATGAACAAAATTTCTGGAACTATGAAAATATCAACTATTATTCGTTGATACATATTTTTCTACATTATAATTTTTGCATAATCTGTATTAATAAAATTTATATATTAATGTAAATAATAAATAATAAAAATATGAATAAATAATAAAAATATGAATAAATAATAAAAATATGAATAAATAATAAAAATATGAATAAATAATAGAAATCTGAATAAATAATAAAAATATAATGAATAAATGATAAATACTAAGAACAAATAATACATAATAATATATTAGTATAATAATAAATAAATATTAATATACAATGTCTGGCTTCGCCACTCGTTAAATTCACCGAGGTTATAGGAATTACAATAAGGATTTATCCCCATGTAAATCTTTCACTGTTTGTTTACTTACTTTTAGGTATCCGCATAAAAGTCCTCTATAAATGTGCATAATTCCTTTTATCTGTTTAGTTCACGTGAAAGAATTTAAAATAAGTTAAAAATTGAATATCATAGTACTAAATTCTTATTACTCTTACTAAATGCTAGTATAAACTTTTATTTTTCTGTATATTTTATGAAACACTAATTTTTTTACAAAGATATTTTTAATACTTTACAATTATAAATAATAAATAATCTATTACGGTCTGTCCTATCGTGAAAACAAATTATTAAAAAATATGTGTGCATATATATATATATATATATATATATATATATATATATATATATATATATTAATAGTATAGTATGAGAATATAGAATTTTAACTTGTTTGTAATCATAATGTATTATCTTATATGATCTTATATTATATTATGTTATATTATGTTTTATTATACTATATTATATTATATTATATTATATTATAGTATTGAGTAATTATATTATTTTCTAAGTGCATATATCTGGTTGTAAGTGAATGATGAGTTACTTAATATATTTAATGATTAACAAGAGTCACATATGATGCCCGGAAGTCTCTAACTATTCTTCGCGTAATGCATAGTGAGATTATATATTAGAACTATAAATAGGACTATAAAAGAAAGAATTGGTAGTCACTCATAACATTCCGCTAGTCATTCGTTATTACACAGTATCAGTCACTCGTATTATCTTGTATTGGCCGCCTTTTAGATGGAACACTGAATCGGTTACTCACAACAGATATTCAAAGAGTCAAGATCAAAATTGCAATAGAGATGGCGGACGAATGTACGACTCACCATCAGTTGCTGGGACTCCTTAATATTGGCATTATCTATCATGACTTATTTCTAACTAGAACTTGGCAACCTTGCATATAATTATCTGAAATATCCTTATCTCGGATTCATATTGCCCGTGACACTGTTAATGAGAATCGCACACGAGCTATATGGAACACACGTAACACAAGTAATGAATATGAATTCACATAGTTAAAAAGACAACAAAATTTGAACATTTTTAAAATTAAATTGTTATTTAAAAAAGGAAATCGTACAAAGTTATCAATTATGACACAAAATGATGCAATATCATGTTTACTCTGATTACCACGGTCAAAAATCACCCTTATAGATAATGAAAATTTCGAAAATCATAATGGATCAATTTTATTATTCCACTAAATTTTAATAATAAGGATGACTGTCTATATGAAAAACTATAACCAAAAAAAGATTATAAAAAACACTATTTTAATGTTTTCAGCACATGCTTAAATGCACATAGAGACCAAATATATACTTACACACAAATTATAATAAAATGAACAATTTTATTATTCTAACAAGATTTTTAACAGAATATGAAGACTATTATAAAAAACAATATATTCTATAAGTCCCATTAAAAAATCATCCAGGAACTATCTGTTCAAAAAGATAAATATTGTTGAATTTACAATTATATAGTAGTTTTATAAGGTAGGGGATATGTAGTATAAGTTATAAAAAACTGAAAGTAATAATAACTCTTTGACTCTTAAAGTCAGTTTTATTGATTTATTATTTAGTTTTATTATTCTACTAAGAAAATTGTAAAAAATTATGACTGAGATAAGTAAAATATATATGTAGAATTTTAATTAAAAACCATTAATTTAACAAAGATAACTTATTTCATTATTTATAATTATTTAAAATACTCAATCTAATTAATATTTCTAATCTCAATATCAAAATATTAAAAATTTTGAAATATTGTTTTTTTATTTAGAGGTTAAACACTAATATTATATTGTCTTCATACTGACTTACTTTCACATATTTTGAATAAAATAATTACATGTAAGTACGTGAGGTAGAGAGGCTAGGATATAATAATTCTTTAAAATCCGTGTTAATAAGCACCGCTTAATCGGGTTGTAGTTTCAAATATGTTGCACCCTTGTATTCGGTCTTGCGTAAGCTCATATTTACTTATAAATGTAATGTAAGCAATGTTACTTTTTAACTTATGTCGTCTTGACTCATTTGAAATATTTATATAACCAATTATTATTTTATAAGAGAGTACAATTTTTAGCCAAATTGTTGTATTACGTATTTTTATACGTAAGATATAATAGAATATCTAAAAAAATTTATTAGCTGTAATTTCGTGAAATAAAATTCGAGTGCCACAAGTAATTCTATTACGTTCCGGTAGGTCAATGTCGTTTATTGTTTTTCTAATACTTTTGAATACATACTTTTTCCCACTGGCTTAACAAACTAATGTTTCGTAATAAAACATAAATATTCGGATTATTTTATATTCTTCACATAGCAGCGGATTTATATGCGTAATATATATTTTACCGGATATTATTAATTCCTTTTAATGGCCGAAGATTTACATGTATAATACAAACAATTTGCATTATATCTTTTTTATTTATTCTTTTCTCTCCCTCTCTACCGTAATGTACCTACTCAGTGTATTCATGTCTAAATTAATATTAATAAATTAATAAAAAATTAATGCAACTAGGTGAGCCATATTGAAAATAGTTCATTTTTTAAAATAAATGAACTTTGTTAAACTCAAATATTTTAATTTATATATAAGTTAAGTTTATTTAATTTTTTTATTATACATTTTCAGAATTTAAAAGCTTATGATCAGATGTAAATAAAAAAAATAAATAATTTACGTTTGCATATTATAATTTATGGATGTATAAAACATACGTATATATGAGTCAGAGGCCTTTTCAAAAATAAACACTACTTTAAGTGAGTACACATGTATTAAAAAATATTACGTCAGCTGTGTAGGTAGTTTTATAATTTCTGTTTGTCTTTCAATTTTCTCTCTCTTCCCCCTTTCCCTCTCTTTCTTTCTCCCATAGGGGACAGTTTTCATTTTTGAGAAAAGATCGGTGTAGAAAATCAAGAAAATTTTCAAAAATGCAATAAAAAAAATCTCACGCAACTAACCTGACGTACACTTATTTTATCATACGTATGTATCTCACGTGCACATAGATTTAATTATTTTAAAATGCAAATTTCTTATTTTTAAAATAGTTTTTTCTAAAATAAGTAAACTAAAAAAATACTATAAATTATAACCAAATAATATGCACTAATTATAAGAAAATAATATACAATATGTATGTGTTATTATTTACATTTTTAATAGTATTTTAATAATAACAATAATAATAATAATAAATCACTACGCGTATATATGTATGCACACATGTCTATGAAGGTATTCACATACGTACATATATATATATATTATAAATATAGTACCAAATGTAATGATTTTGATAAAAACCTTATATAATTAATTATAAGTTTTAAGAAAAATCAAATGAATTAATTATAAAAAAAAAATAATTCCAACAAATATCTATATAATTATAAGGAAATACTAATAATGATAAAAATATTATTCATGCTTATGCTATATCATAACGTAATATAAAAAAATAGAAAATGAAATAATAAGCAAATTAATTAAAAATCTACGTTAAAATGTAAATTATAGAATTTCTGAACTTCTGAGTGTATAAAAAGAGGTCTGTAATGAGTAAGGTTAACAGACCTTAAATAAGAATCGAAGAATGTAGGACAGTAAGAAGTCATCCAGCTATCCAAAACCGTTCACGAAGTTTAAAATGAGTTAAAAATACTTATAACTGTTAATCTTTCTTTTCTTGAAAAATAATTTTCTTTTTTTATATCAGCGTGCTCTAATTCTTACGTTTAATCCATATTCAAGCTGTAATTATTTTTATCCACATGATTTTAGTGGTTTTCGTTAAGTTAGATAAGGTTTCTACGTATTACTATACTTTGATCTTCGACACTTTGAGTTCAAAATTTGTAGTTTTTACTGAGAGAATCACACGTTTGATTAATAATTCTTTCTATAACTCATATGCATTACAGAATACATAATTTGAACAGATTAAAACATAAATTCAAGTAAAATAACAATCAAGAGAGGACTTCTGCTCTATCCTGAGATTGTTTATATTGTGAACTGAAACTAAACGTACTACATTTTTCAGATCCTAAAAAAAGGTCAATTATTAATATAAGCTCATAATATTGATTTAGTCAGTTAGTGATGTTAATATTTGTTATAATTTCAGATAATAGCCTGAAATTTGATATTACCTATTTCGTTAAGTAATAGAAGAAAAAATGGTATTGTTTTTTTTGAGACATGACTAGTAACAATGGAATCATCATATTATTAATATGTGCACTCAAAATAGTTAATAACATATTACTGCTATCTCTATCAACACAATTTTTAATTTTAATTATACTGATAAATTAAAAGTAAATAATTATTTACTAATATTTAATTATTATTTTACACATTTTTGTTTATTATTATTCTGCACATTTGATCAAGAAATTAGAATGAATTTATCAAACTCAATTCTTTTACAAATATTAACTATAATTTATAATTATATTGTAAATGAATACAATTATTAATTTATTATAAAAAAAGTTTTGAACTGGTGAAATACTTAAATTCTTTTTTACTTCTTTTAACGGATAAAAAAACCCGTTGTTTTTCTCGCGGGATCCAAATGATTTTATATGAAATTAAATCTTGATTCATTTCTTTTCGAGATGTTTATATTATCTCACAGTTTTGCTTATAATATTTTCTTATAGAGTGAGGGCTGTATACTCACTACTTCTATCATATTTTCCCTCATTATTCTTAACAGCAAGATTATTATATCGTGTAGTATTGTTTAACTACATTCATTTTAATTAATATTATTTCGCAAATTATTGAGTGCCATGTTTTAGTTGACGTGCATTATTTGTGGATATCTGTACCAAAAGTGTTCTTTATCTTGTAGCAATTTAAAATTTCGTGTCCTATTCTATTGTAATATTGGCATTTAATTAATTTTGTTCTTCTTTCGTAGAGTTCCTTTTCCCTGTTATATGCTCGTGTGAGTTATACATTTTCAGTGGGCTATTTTTTTGTTGCCGACGGGCCACTGGTTGCCATTCAAATTATATCACCAAATACATAGTCTCGTTCAAAGTACGAACTATCGTAATAATGTTCATTTGCGCCTCCAATACTTCTCTTCATTTGTATCCAACTCGGAATTAGAGTAATATGTAGTGAATAAATGCTTATACAATATTTGCACAGATGTATTGGTCGTTTAGATCAGATTGCAGCACTTTCACATTATCGTACAGTAACAAGAGCGCATAGTAGCCATCTATCGCTCTTCCCTTAATTTTATTCGCCAACAATAAAAAGTAAACTGTTCACGTAATAGGAAAAATAAGTTCAATACAGGTAGGATACAGGTAGGATACAGGTAGGACACCACAACTGAGAAAAGTGAAAAAGAGAGAAAGTTGTCAATGGAGTTGGATTGGCGATTGGTGGAGGAGATGTCTCACTGCACTTCAACTAGGAGATAAAATGGGGCACAAAGCTTTTCCAGGAGATTTGTTCTGTGAATCTAGAAGAGAAAAGACCAATAGAAGGTACTCGGAAAGATGCGGATGAGAGACTTGGCCTATTTGATTGTCTCCACCCTCTCTTTCTTTTCCACTGTCATGCCAAAACAGATGCTAATTCCGCCGCTGATAACGTGCTTTCTTATCAAAGAGCAATAATGGCATATTTCATTTTGTCTTTGTTTTCACGTCCTTCACTGAATGAGAAAGAGAAGAAGATCGAAATGGAGATGAAAGAAACTTAGGACCAAACCCGTCAGATATAACGAGTTTCAAGACACTGGAACTCGTTATATCTGACACGATCTACCCTTCTCAGGATGTTATAAAATTTTTTCATTTCTGAAGAAGATCTGCCGAATTTGAAGAGTCAACCTGCCAAATGCTTGTGGTTTTCTAGCAATTTTATCCAAGTCACTGTGTACATCGCGTAGTAGTTTTCTGTGGTAGAGTTGGTTATCATTTCTATAATAACGCGAATATTGCTTTTCCCAATGTTAAGCAGTAAGGCTTAGTGACGTTACCCACGATTTACGATTCTTTGTTCCGACGTTCCAGTAATTCAAACTATAGCTCTGACAGCTCTGACTAAAATTATGGTATTTTCATCTACTTATGGGGAAAGTGTGCCGTCATTTGGCCTTCGGCATTTTGAATTGGCGTACCTTATTAGTACGCAAGATGAGTTTTACTTTCTGTTTACAATTGGTCGATTAGCTGCTGGAGATAGCTATTAAAAAGCTTGTAAAATCTCCACATGTATGCTGACATTTCAATTTGCAGGGAAGATTACGCTAGGTTTTGTTACTGAGATGCAATTCTACTGTGCAGCCAAATACTTCAATTCTGCACTGCAATTTTTATTAACCTGTCGTTATACACGTATGCATGGAATACTATACTTGTATGTGTAGCGATAGAGGTCGTCAAAATGCTCTGCTTCGACATAATGGTGAATCCAGAAAGCATCTGCAATAGTTTCTCATCTGTGAGACGGTCAATGCAATCGACATTGTAATTCGCAGGGGTGAACGATTAGGACGAGAGTATGGGAATAGGATGGGCTATTAACTTGTTTTCCTATGCGAATCAGTCTGAACTAACAATACAAGAAGGCGCATTCGCCGACTCACTCTTCTGAGAAGCGAAAGGAAAGTCAGTGCTAAGTTGAGCGGGCGAAACATTCGTGAATCATTAAAATATCTAATTAAATTATCTAATCTCATTTCTGCGCGAATCCATCGTCATTTATATTGAATATGCTAAATCGCTAAATACGCTGTTTACAATCGTTAAGTGAATAAAGTGCATGCTCTCTCTCGTGACGGTTTTTGATCTTTCGAAGGTACGGATTTGTATTCCCCTTCTCTTCAACTTTTTATGCTTCTTTTTAGTTTTTGGGTACCAGTAAGTCGGATTCATGGGAAAATCCATTAAAGGCAGAACTGCGATCTCTCTTATCATCTCTGCCAGATACGAGCAGAGTGCGAATTTTTAAGCTTACTTTAGGTGGGTTGAATAGATAATAAAACTTCAATTGGAATAACCCGTACATCGATAGTATCTTTAATTTTTATACCGTCCCTTGCGAGAGAGAAGTCAGTCTGAAGAACAGTTGACATGTAGCCGGAGGCAAGCGGCATCCGATGAACATAAAAGCAGCGAAAATACAGAGGAAAACGACACTGTCAACACATCTTTTTAATATTGTTCATACGTGTGAATGAATCAATATAATTAAATAACTATATTTGGCGCATAAATATTTACGTATATATCAGTACTCAATCCAAAGACTAACTAATTAATATTTATTAACTAGTATTCATTAATCAAAATCTTATGTAAAGATATAACAATTATTATACATCTGTTTGAAGGGAATTTATAACTTAAAAAATTATTAGCGAATGAAATACGAATATATTGATATTTATACTATTTATACTACGATTTTTATTCGATTTACTTTTTAACAAAGATCTGTCATAACTTTTATAATTTATTTTTCATAATCAATAAACAGTTCTAAAATATTACTATTTTTCTAAAAAGAAATTAAATTTTTATTAATTTGTCACGTGTATGGTTTGTTATTAGATTGATTATATTACATAGGAAAGTAACGCTATCAGGAAAAAGTGAAGATAAAGAAATTAAACTTTTCTTAAATCATCGACCGTATGCCTGAAGACTGTCCCATCATAAAATAAAATATTGGGTGAAAATGGTTTTCAAATGTAATATTTCAAACATTAAATTTATGAGATAAAGTTTATTTCATATAATGAATACGATATAGAAAATATTCATAATAAACAAGTTAAAATGAGTAAGACAAAATGTAAATATAGTAGTTATAATGATATAGTGATTAATAACAAACATATAGAGTTTTAAAAATCTTATTTTCATCCGTATATATGCGTAACATTAAAAAATGTTCAGAAGAGTTTAAATTGATCCAAAAGTGAACAAAACAATAAATTTTATCATCGTACTTATCAAAATTTATTGTTCATTATATCTGAAGTTGATAAGATTTATTTTTATATAAATCCCCACATATACATAAATAATTTATTTATTTACATATTTACATAAATAATTTATTAGTACTCTATAGTTTGTTTTCAATTAACAAGAAGTTTTTATAAACAAAATTAAATTATGTTTTATAACGAATACTTACATTTTTTATTTTGGAAATACTTATAATATTTATATTTTTTGACTTATTATAAAAAATTCCAATTTAGATACGATATTTTTTAATTAATTTCTAGCATTAGACCTAATCGTAATTATTAATAATTAATACAATGTATGTGCAATATATTTTTATATCAAAAAAATATTCAAGTGTTTGAATTAACGATGTTTCTTGATTATTTGCCTCAATATATAAAGGATTTATAAAGAAAAAAATTGATAGAAAAGCCTAAATTCATTTGTTTCTTTCAAATGGTATATTAAATTTATTGATTATGAAATGTAATATTTAATATTTAATTTAGAAAAGTAAGTTCAAAAAATCAATACATATATTTTTACAATATTATAAATCAATTATAACAAATAAATCTGATGTATCTGCATGTATAAATTTAATATAAACATTAATGACGATAA
Organism: Wiebesia pumilae; assembly: GCA_018907045.1. Taxonomy (NCBI): domain Eukaryota; kingdom Metazoa; phylum Arthropoda; class Insecta; order Hymenoptera; family Agaonidae; genus Wiebesia; species Wiebesia pumilae. The sequence continues at coordinate 1,224,691 of JACCHZ010000133.1, read as the reverse complement.
AATTGTCATTACAGATATAAAAGATATAAAATCTATGCAAAAATTTGAAAATGATTCAATTTTCTATATAATTTTATATTATCTTAAGTATAGAGACTGTGTTATATTAAAATATTCAATTATAAAATGTTTAAGTTTTTAATATTACAACTGTATTACAATGATACATTATAAATAATTTGAAATGAAGTAAAGTTATTATACCGATTACTTAAACACTGTAATTTTTATTTCAATTATAAAAGTTCAATTTTCATTAATATAATTCATTTATATCCTTATTAATGTTACGTTTAAAAACCAATTATATCGTTTATAATTATAACAAAAATAAAAATATATCTATCTACATCTTTTTAACACAATATTTCATATATTATAGAATTATAAATATGCTGAACAGTAAGCACATTGTATATTTATAAAATCATTTAAGAAGTAACTTAAAAGTTGACAACAAAATTATTTATATATTTTCATCTAAACATAAAATTTTTTAAAATATATTCTAAAATTCATTTTTAATTGTACATTGATTAGAATCTATGGTATGTACATGTTACGCCTATGAATCTATAAATATATCTAACATACAGTTTATGCTCATTAAAAATTAAATTTCTTTGTATCCTAAATCTACATAAATTAGTATAACAGTATATGCATGTGCTTATAAAAATTATTATATATCGAATTATGCACATTAGTTTGTAAATTAAAATAATATTTCATATAATTTATATATTATATTATATAATAAATAATTTATATTTTTCTTAATTTGAAAATGTTAGACAATTTTAATTATTTATTTAACATTTATTTAACAATTTTTTTAAATAATCTTAGTAAGTTATTCAATTTCTTTGGAAGAATTTAATTAAATAATATTTATATAATCCCATTAGTATATTAAAAAAAATTCATACATTTATTTAATTCAATATTTAATTAATTTTTACTAAATTAGTCTCGGATAAATGTAAATGAATGCAATTCCTTATACATTTCGTCAGGTTTGACAACTTAATTGAATACAATTTTTTTATAAAACTGTAATGCGATGATTCATTATATAAAATAACTCTTTTTCAAGTAATATACTTAAATGATTTGTATAGAAATTAATATACTAAAATATTTTGTCCTGTACTAAAACAAGAAATTTCTACATTTACACATCTCTTTACAGAAAATATATTAATTTAAGAAAAAAAAAAAGAAAAATTAATTTCTGTTCCGTTCAGAGAAATTGTTAGATGTTATACTAATCAATTGTTAAAAACTTATGCTAGTGATTTAAAAAAAAGTAAGCCATCAGACTAATGTTAAAACTCAATAAAGTCGTTTGAAATAGCTCAATTTGTTCTTTCTTATTAACAACAAAATAAAATTTATTAAATAATTTACAAATTGTTATTCTAAACAAATATTTAAATTTATAAAAGTATATGAATTTTTTAAATTTATTTATATTTAACGATTTTTAGTTCAATGTATATTATTTTTTATGCATTATTTTATTTTCATGTAAGAAATATATCTTAAGTATCTAAATTACTTTTTTCTAGAGAATAATTTTTTAAAATATTCTTTTTTTTTTTCATATTAATTATATTTAGGTAAAATAAAATTTTATTTTTGTCTCTACACTCTTAAATATCTAATAGTATATCCAGCCTATATAATAATATTAATATTTCTAAGCCAAAACTGTAGTAGCAATAATATAAAAAATTAAGAAATCGTTTTATTACTATTTTCATTTATTGCGAACATGTGTATGCATTGGTCATATTCTTACTATCTTAGGTTTTTAATTAGATTTTAATTAACCATTAGTACTAGTTTCAAAGTTACTTTTGTTTAATTAAAATATGTTTAATAACTATATAGCTTAGATTTTCATATGAATAATTACAGAATTTTCCTAACTATTATCATTATTGTTCATCTAGTTTACATGCTAGTACTTATTAGTACTTATTATACTCATGGCTTTTCGTCTCGGATATAAAAATGAAGCGTCGTAAGCACAGAACAGTCAAACTTATTCCATTGTAAGTAGAAGATCGTCTCCTTCAAGCTTCATTCCTTGCGTAATGTCAAGGGTCTTGATTTTGCCGGCCCTCGGCGCTTGTACCACCATCTCCATCTTCATTGCTGAAAGTACAATGAGAGCGGCTCCCTTCTCTACGCTGTCGCCTAGCTTAACACGTATATCGATAACAGTGCCAGGCATCGGAGCTCCAATCTGATTCTTGTCAGTTTTTGATGCTTTCGGATGAATATGTAATTCCTATAATTTTATATTGTAAAAATATAATCGATATACTTTTATATTATAAATATATCACTTGAAATTTGTATAATAATACATTGAGATGTTTTTTATAGTTTACTTATTTCTTAAAAAAAGTTATCTTCTTATTTTATTTTTCAGCTTTACCTTAACAGCTTCCTTGTCTTTAATAAAAACAGATCGCAGTTGCCCATTCATTTCAAAGAATACTTCGCGCTCTCCATTTGGTGTAAGATCTTCGGCCATCGCTAACGTTTTAATGCCTAACGTTTTACCTTTCTCAATGGTAACTTCAAATTCTTCACCAACTTTTGGCCCAGTCAAGAAGATCCTAGTATCCAATTTATCAACTGGTCCATAAGTTTCATGGAAGTTAAGATAATCTTCTGTAACTTCCGGATAAAGTGCTGCGGACATGACATCTTTATCGGTAATACGTGTATGCGTTTCTTGTAGACGGGCTTTTAAAGCACTAAAGTCTAATGGATCCAAGCTTTCACCTGGTCTTCCTTTGATACGTGGCATGTCCTTTAAAACTTTCGATCTATAAACATAAAAATTTCAAAACAAAAATAAGTTATTTGTATGGAAGTAAACTAAGACATTAATGATAAATATACCGAAGAGGTTCAGGAAATCCTTGATATGGTTCGCCAATGGCACCTTGAAGGAACTCTACTACTGATTTTGGAAAAGAAAGCTCTTCAGCCTTTTCGAGTACATCTTCTGGCTTGAGTTTATTCTGGACCATAAATTGTGCAAAATCTCCTACAACTTTAGAGCTAGGTGTAACCTTAATAATATCACCTAGAAGGAGATTAGCATCTCTATAAGCTTTCTTAACATCTTCGAAAAATTCCCCAAGGCCCAGAGAATAAGCCTGGAACTGAAGATTCGTGTACTGTCCGCCTGGAATTTCATTTAAGTAAACGTCTGCATTTCCGGATTTCATGGTAGTCGTGCATTCAAACGGTGCATACAACGTACGAGTTTGTTCCCAATAAGCCGAATACTCTGATACATCCTTCAAATTGAAACCAGTGTCCTGCACTGAGCCTGAAATATAGAATCAAATTTTTATGCACAATTATAGGAAGTAAAGATTAAATTATTTAATTATTTAATCATAGATAACCGGAAATAATGTAAAAATAAACTTAAACTAAAGAAAAAGGTTAGATATTTTATTTATTTTCTTAACTACTCACTAATCTGAGGTTTGTACATAAATATTTGTTTGGAATCAACAATATTATAACATCTACATAAGTAATATTAATAAAAAATTCAAAAAATCATCCTATGTTACATTAATTGAAATAATAGAATTTATATTCTTTTATGTAAAGTGTTCATGGCTTTTAAATAAGTAACAAAACATAATTTTTTAGAAATCTTAATTGTTCTAAAAATTAAAATGATTTCAAGGTTTAAAGCAACCTGCATGCTACCATAAATAAGTTTTCATATTTAAATAATTTTCAATTATAAATTTAACAAATGTATATAAATTTCCAATAATTTTCAATTATAAATTTAACAAATGTACATAAATTTCCAATAATTTTCAAATAAATGAGTAATTTTAACATAAATAATAAACAATTTTAACATTTGTAAATTTCGCATAACTAGAAGATAGGTAGACAAAGCTATCGGAATTATTGAAAATTAGTGCACCTTGAAGAGAAGCAACTATTGCTCCCATTGATGGCTGGCTGGTCATGCCAGACATACTATCGACGGCCACATCAACAATGTCTGCGCCAGCTGCGGCGCAGGCAAGCATCGAAGATACCCCCGATCCAGAAGTATCGTGTGTGTGAATATGAATCGGTATATCCGGCTGCTTTTGCCTGATTGCATCCAACAGCAAGCTCGCGGCTTTGGGTTTTAGGAGTCCAGCCATATCTTTTATCGACAGAACGTGCGTACCTGCTCTTACAAGCTCATCTGCCAAACCAACATAATACTTTAAGTCGTACTTTGAACGGCTTGGATCGCTGACATCACCTGTATACGATATCGCAGCTTCCACGACACCACCAGCTTTGCCCGCTGCATCCATTCCTGTGAACATTAACGAATAATTTGTATTTTTATAAATTTTTTATAATTTATAAACTTTTATAATTTTTAGACTAATTTTTATGTAACTAAAAATCTAAATCCTTTTTTCAAAACATGAAATATTAAACAAATTTTACATTAAAACAAAATTATGTAATACAACTATCAATTTATTATTTTAAAAGTTCATTTTCTTCCTTTTGCACCCATTATTACTGACTGATATAAGAGCTGACTCTAACAATATTAAGAATTTTTAATAAATTAATTTAATTTACAATTTTAAATGATAAAATGTTTAAATTAAAACTTGTTTTCTATATCATCAGAATCTAAGACACTGTATTAAAAACATCTATTGACACTTCCTATTTTAATAATTTTTCTTTATTAACGTATTTTTCGTAATTAAAAGGTTATTTAAAACATTTTACTATTAAAAGTTTTATTATAACATGAAATATTTTTCAGCTGTGAACAAATTTATCCTTAGATATTAATATTTAATAATTTACCGTTTTTATTAATATAACAATAATAAAAATTAGTTTTTATACTTTATTCTATTTATTTATATTTATATTATTTTGTAAAAATAAGGAATTAGTTCAATGATTTATTCCTTATCAAGATGTATTTCATAAAAGTTTTGGTTTAAGAGGAACAAAAAATGCAGAGTACTTTGGAAATGATAATTAAATAAGGATAAAACAGAAAAGCATATCGATAATTTTTACCGAGAATTAAGTTGGGCATGTAATTAAGTGAATCGAAGACTCGAAAAATGTCCATTCCCGTCTGTACAGCAAGTTCACAAAACTTGAAGACAACGTTATCCGGATAGTTGGTATATCCAACAGCGTTGGCACCTCGCAATAGCATCTGGAAGGGAATATTTGGTATGACTCTACGCATGTTTTCAAGTCGTTCCCAAGGACACTCATGAAGGAAACGTAGGGCGACATCGAACGTGGCGCCGCCCCAGTTCTCCATTGCATACAGACTACTGAACTTATGAGCGACGAAAGGTGAAATGAGTAAAAGATCGTGCGAACGAACGCGTGTCGCCAGGAGTGACTGGTGAGCATCGCGAAATGTTGTATCCATGAGCAGTAAACCTTTGTGCTGGCGGACAGCCTTAGCAAAAGCCTCTGGGCCATTTTCTGTCAAAATTTGTCGCAACCCTTTCGGAGGATTCTGAATATCTGTAAGCGAAGATTTATGATTACTCAACTATGCTCCGTTCTAATTTTATATTGAATATTCTTTACTACTTCTCTTCTGTCGTACTCATTTTTACGGATTTAAGAATGCGGCAATTGTATTTATCCATACATTCATTTTAATACAAGCATGAACGATAGAGCCAATAAATCAACATGTAAAAGATACAGACAAAATATATTGACAAAATATGTAAAAGATATAGACAAAATATATTTTAGACGTACCTGGTACGTCTGGATCCGACTCTTCGGCTGCTGCAAGCTTAGCATAGTCTAAAAAAATTGGCAAACAAAACAATAAAAGCATGCGAAATATGTATAACCAAAACTTTCATTGTGTTCAATGATAATATATGATAGTATATATATATATTACTAGTGTGTATGGAAAATTATGTGTTTTTATACATTTTTGAAAACCTTTTTTTCATGTTAGTTTTAATCTCGATAAAATTTTAAGTAGAATGTTTTATTGTGATTATTCAGAAAAAACAATCGAATGAATATTACATTTTAATTTTGTTGTAAATGTTTAATGAGCCCAACACTAATATGTTAATATGACAAATTTTCAATCAAATTTTAACTTAAGCACATCAATAGCACATATTTTGTTTTTATCATTTTGATAATTTAATAATATCTTATTATTATCATTGTTAATCATTTTTATAAAATTACGATATATAATCCATATATTTCCATTTTTTGCAAGAAGCCAAATTTCAAAAATGCTCGAATACATAATAAGCTTTGATAAGGGAAAAGTCATTTAATATAAACTGTTGTCACATTTACAATTTATTATTTTTCAATATACTGTTATATTGTTAAAAGTATATTTACGGGTTTGAAAACCATTTCAAAATTAAACATAGAAAACATTTTCGGTAATTATGATTATAATTACAATTAACACAATACATATTTTTGTAAAAATGGAATATAAAAATGTGAAATAAAATAATTTTTCTTCTTTAAAGTTTTTAAAGTAAGATGCACTTGTGATATGGATTTTTCATCTTTATTTAAAGAAATTATACGTCAAGTTCGTGTGTACAATATAATTAAATGTACACAAATGATCTTATTTATATCAAGCTAGGCTTTTCAACATACAATATGCTACTTATTAATAATATTTAGTTTCTTATACATTCTTATACATAAGTGCATAAGAATATCTTGTAAACATAATCGATCAATATATTTTTAATTAAAATTATTTATATAACAATTTTTATTTTATTTTTATAATGTTTTGTAATATCTTTCACGTTATTATATACGCAGCATTAAAAATATTAGATTAGTGAAGCATATTATCACTGATGCAGGTCTTTAAATTGATGCTATTTCAAAAAGGAAAATCTACTCCTATAAAGAGTGAAACCTTATACTAACAAAGGTGATATCCCACTTTAAAAAGTTTAGAGACAACTTAAGTTTGTACGTTAAGCTTTTGTAAAAGAAAATCTATATATAGAAAGTATGTAAATTATAAAATAATAATTATTATTATTATGATAATTGATAAATAAAAATTTAAATTTTACGTCATGTTTAAAAACTTGTGTTATATATAAATATACGCATAACACAAAATACTGTTAACTATTTAAGAATTAGATATTCAAATTACCTAAAAGTAGATTATAAAAATGTAAATAAAAGTTTACATAACATGCAACTTACCTATAGCTATTTGAGGAACATTCGGGCGAATTTCTGCAGGCTTGAGTAGCGTTGCAAGTGGTGTACTCGGCCCGTTCACAAGAACACTACCAATGTAGTTAAGGAGTTTCTGAGCTCGATTCTGGCTTGGTTGGAACTGGAAGAGTTGTGGATTTTCATCAATAAAGTATGTATCGACGTTGCCGTTTAAAAATTTTTGATTTTCCAGGACGTTCAATAGAAATGGAATATTTGTTTTTACACCGCGAACACGGAATTCACGAAGAGCACGATTCATTTTTGCACAAGATGACTGGAGATCACCAGCATGGGCGATGACCTATAGGAACATATTATTACTATATATTATTAATTTTACTTAGAATTAGAATCAAAATCTAAATAAATTAATATATCTTTATCAATATTGCATGAAAGAAAAATCCATATACCCATAATTAGAGTAATAATATATATTTACAATTTTATTTCATATCCTTTACAAAGCATATCTAAAATGTTGATTTTAAAATACTCATATACCAATAGAGGAAAAATGCAATTTGCATTCTTTTAAATTGAAAAAATAAAAAAGAATACCTTAACGAGAAGAGAATCATAATAGGGCGATATAATGGCACCACCATAGGCTGAAGCTCCATCCAAACGAATACCCATACCTTCCCCCGAACGGAATACTTCTATCCTGCCGGTATCAGGTTGAAAATTTTTGGCCGGGTTTTCGGTCGTAACTCGGCATTGAATTGCAAATCCTTGAGGTTTTATTTTATCTTGCGTCATGCCCAATTCAGGTAAGGTCATACCTTCTGCAACACGAATCTGAGACTGGACCAGATCGATACTGCTCACCAAAAAAAAACATGTAAATGTAATGCAGAAAAATACAGATAAATCAAACATGAAAAAGATTATAGCGTAACTCACCCAGTAATTTCTTCAGTTACGGTATGTTCTACTTGTAATCTGGCATTAACCTCAATAAAGTAGAAATTACCAGTTTCGTCAGCTAAAAATTCCACTGTTCCTGCGTTAGCGTAACCAACGTGTTTGGCTAATCTTACAGCGTGCTCTGTCATCCTATCTCGAACTTTTCGATCTAAACTTGGTGCTGGAGCTATTTCGACAACCTTCAATCAATATCATTTTTATTATAATAAACCATAAATATTTTATCCAAAAATATTAAATTCTAAAACAGATTTTTATTTACAAGATTTGCTTTTTATAGATAAAAAGATATAAATAATGCTATTCTCTATTTATGTTTCAAATTAAAAAAAAATTTTTTTTAAATTTAGTCAAAAAGAAAAAAAAAGAACAGAAATTAAACTTTATTATAAATGTTGACTAAAATTAATTTTTCTCTTTATGACTCATCTTCTACACATGTTCATTCTCAGATTTAAATACTAAAACAAAAAACAATTACAGAATGAAAATAAAATATTTATGTTTGTACAATGAAAATTGAAAAAATGTCGACATTTTCATTACTATAATAAATACTGATAAAGAACACACTATGTCGGTATCTGAATACCCCTCAAATATATTAATAATTCATACTTAAAATAATATTATTAGTTCTAAAAGCGACTTTTCATAAAAAAATCTAAAATTATTGAGAATGATTATGTACCTTTTGATGACGACGCTGAACAGAGCAGTCACGTTCATAAAGATGAACTACATTCCCTGCTTGATCACCAAGTAACTGAACTTCGATGTGACGCGGTCTCTCAATGAATTTTTCAATGAACATAGCACCATTGCCGAAAGCAGCTTTCGCTTCAGAAGAAGCGCGATCGAACATTTCAAGTACTTCATCCATTCGTTTAACAACTCTCATACCTAAAAATTATGTTAGATCATATAATAATTGTTTTTTTTTAATTAAAGTAAAGGAATTTTATAATTTAATTATCCTCTAGTTCTTAAATTTAAATTATCACCTCTTCCACCACCACCATAAGCTGCTTTAAATATAACTGGAAGTCCATATTTCGTACAAAATTCCATTGCTTCATCGGAAGTTGTAACAGGACCATCTGTACCAGGAACAATGGGAACGCCAGCATCAATTGCAGCTGTTCTTGCCGCAACCTATATAAAAAGTATAATTATACAAAAATACTTTTAGATTATTTAATAAAATTTTATAAGTATAAGAAAATTTCTGATGAAATCATTATTCCATTAAAAAAAATTATTACTTTGCTATTAAATAACACATAAAAAAAACAAAAAATATTTTATAACAAATTTTCATCTTACTTTCAAACATGTCATTATTCAATATTTGCAATTTAGAAACTAAACTATTAAAGCTTAATAAAGTCATTTTTATCTAGTATTAGAAATATATAATGAAAATATTTCTTGTGTACACGTGTTAATACCTGATATATAGACTATTAGAAATTTCATATAATTATTAAATCTTCATAAAAATACACTGTACTTATCCTGATTTAAGAATTACTAATAAGTTACTGCTGTTGAAAGATCAAATTCTAATGAATCTGCTTAATAAATAATACTATCGAATTTACAAAATTAACAATTAATCAAGAGTAGACAATTACTTTTTTCAAAACAATTACTAATAGATATTAAAGTAAATTAATATTACCTTATCTCCCATTTGCTGGACAACTTCAGGTCTTGGACCAATAAACCGTATGCCAGCGTCTATGACAGCTTGAGCAAAGTCTGACCTCTCTGAGAGAAACCCATAACCGGGATGAATAGCATCTACATTATTTTCTTTAGCTACCCTAATTATCTCAGATATGCTAAGATACGCTTGAACGGGTGGCAAGCCACGACCAACAATGTAGCTCTCATCTGCTTTCTGTCGGTGCATTTGCATTTTATCCTGCTCAGAGTAAACAGCTACCGATCGAATACCGAGTTCTGTACATGCTCGGAAGACACGAATTGCGATTTCACCTAAAATTGTATTAAAATTTGATTTATTCTTTATTTCTTTGCAGAGCATCCGTATTTCAATACAAATACGGCATTTATAAGATCTCAATTATTTTAATAATATATCTATCAGTTTCTATACCCCTAAAACCTAGTTTTAAATAATTTTATTAAATTAGTGAAGACGTTACCTAATAATAGCATGACTTTTTATAAAATAATTCTTTTTTATGTTGAATATGTTTTAAAAATATATTCAAATATATTACAATTGACAAAGTATATTAACAATACGAAATTTTTAAAATTTTTTAGTATAAAATGTAAATTATATGTTATATTCATTAATTTATGATAAATATATTATTAAATATTTATATAAAAAGAATATTGATATATTGAATAAAGGCAAAATTATATTAGGTGTATAACTGTTATTTTTTTTATATAAAAAAAATTCAACAATCCAGGTTTGAATTTATACAAATTTAAAAAATTTTTCTAAATTTTTTCGATAAAAATGAATTCTTGCAATATTTAACATTTTAAACATCTTCACTAATAATTGAAATACTGATTATCTTAATTTTATTTTTAAATTGAATTAATTTTTTTTATTACTAGGATAAATAATGATTTCGATGCATTTCGCTTTGATAAATATGTTTTGTTGGATGTTTAGAAAATGAAGAAGCTTTAGATGTTTTTTATTGTATGATTTCCTAATTAATGAATATTAATAGTTTGTGGTTTTCTGTATTATTTTAATCTGTTGCAGATGAAAAACTATCAATTAAATATCTTAGCTATTCTATAACTGCGTGCCATTAACATAATATATTTTTAAAGTGCTTATCATTCATGAAATTTTAGATTTCTTTACACGCATATTTACTTAAAATTTCATATTTTTTGCATTTGTGAATTTTTAAATATTTTGTGTCTTTTTGGATAAAAATGTTTATCGTTTTATTATCACAAAAACTTTCTACGACTCTTAAAAACATAGATTCTTGCTTAATTGTTTAGTTTTTATTTTGACAACTGTATTACCATCTCTTTCATGTGACTGAAGTTTCAACCGGTTATGTCTCAACAAAATTGAAGTTTTTTAAAATTGAATATTTTTTCACAAAATCAATTGAAAACGCTTAATCATTTTATAAAATTAACTTATTATTAAAAAAAACATTTTAATAATATAAAATGTTTATAAAATGAACAGTTTTACTTAGCCCAAAAATGTTTTTTCAGATTCTCATTCCCGATATAAAAACAAGCAAAACTACTATAATTTTAATATTAAAATCGTTGTTAATAAAAAGAAAAATCGTTTATATACGCATTTGTACTGTGGGTTATTGTTAATAAAAGTGACACTTATGCCTTTCAACAAAATTTTATTCCATGAAATCGTTCCCTACATAAAATTAGATTTAACTTATATTTTTTCAATATTAAAATCAATCCAGAACATTGTTTTACAACTTGTTAAACAAAATCACATGGTATGCTTATGTTTACCCATGCCTTTAACTTACTACTCAACTCATTTACAGTTTTGTGATTCCACATTTATGTATACGACTCTTAGACACAAGTGTATATAGGGAGCCGTATATTTGTTTATACAACTCTCACAGATACACTAAACAAAAATTTTTTTCAGATTCTAGTATCTTTTTATATAAAAAATACGCATACAAAGTTTCATTTCAAAAATCTGCGCGGAAGTCGCTGCTCGTTGCACTTGAATAGTTTTGCACGCTTATACATATGTGCATACAGGAGCCGTATATATATTGTTTTATGCGCGCGTGTGCATAAACGTACAAATCTTACGTAACATTAATATCGGAATAATCAGGTTTTTTCTCCAAATTCACTTGGGTTCTCCGGCTGAGTCTGTGATAAATCAAATTTTTTCAGCCACTCTACTATGACGATGTGACATTAATACTGTTTTTATAATAGCCATCTGAATGTAAGTCGACCTATATTCAAATATAAATAATAATATTAAATATTATAGTTTAGCTAGAAAATAAGTCTAAAATCATTCGTTGTTTTAAATGTTAATGATATTATTTAAATTTAAACATTCAATATTAATAATATTAATCGATTTTAGCTTCTATAAATAAATGAATGGAGATCCAGTATTATGACCAAACATTTTTAGTTTTGATTTGAAATGTCTAATAAAATAATTGAATAATATAAGTAATTAAATTTTTTCATTTTTAATTTTGAATATCATTTCAACAAAATATATTGAATGAAACTTCTTTCTGTACTTTTTTCAATATAGTAATTAAGGTTTTTCATATTAATTTTATAAATTTGGTATATCTATATAGAAAATATGAAATAAGGTTGAAAAATGCAATTACACAACTAATGAGTATAGAACACTAAATTTTTACTAAAGAGGAATTAAAAAACATTTTAAAATGTAGTTCTAGGTTAGCTTTATTATTTGTAAATATAAAATGAAATTTTTGTAGAAATATAATTCGCTGTTTAATGCAAAATGTTCTGCATTTCATTTTCGACTGATCCTGCTTTAAACGGTTAGTATGCAAACATTTATAATGTATAGCATATATAGACCGGCCTTACAAGGGACATTCGAACTCTGCAAGATTCAGGGGCTCGAAGATTTTTACGAGTCGATACGTTTATTCTCTATTTTACGCCTCGGCAACGTCGATTCTTTTCTAAACAAACGTCTAAAATTCACTTCATGTCCACTAAATAAATAAATTTAATCATAGTATTAATATACTGATATAAATACTCTCTAATATTCAAAGACACAAAAAACTAAAAATTTTACGAATTTGTTGTTAAATATTGTACAAATGTAAGAATTTTAATGTGATATTTTATCTCATTTCTCTCTCTCTCTCTCTCTTTCTTCTTCATTTGTCTCCCATTAAACCACTCACAAATCATCTAAATATTAACTCATATGTACATGTGTTTGTCATATAAGAAATGAATATCAATACTTAATAATTATTGTAATTAGAAATAAATATTTAAAAGGTACATAAATAACATTATTAACGGATATAAAGTTTATAAATTATACTTTTTTTGTGAGAGTTACAAATTCATTAGTACGAATTTCATTAGAATGAAATTAATTTTATAGATACGATTCTAAACATTTATGTTTATAATATATTTAAAACAATTAGGTATACGTGATAATTCGCATACGTACACGTGTTTATTTGATTAAACTATTAATGATCAGGAAACATTATATTTTCTTAAAAAACCAATTTCTTTTATTTTCTTTTGTGCGAGCAACATAAATCATTAAATCAAAATTGTAAAATCCGTATTAAACAATTTTTATAAGCAATAAGTACATGCCGTTAAAAGTGCAAGTGAGAAAGACAGAAACGGACAATTGTATGTCTTAGAAATATAGAAAAATATTCATTGATTTAAATCGACTGATGATTTTCTATTATTAACCGATATTTTTATTACAACGTTTAGTGAAGTACTCACTAATCCAAAGGGATGGTGCAGTAAAAATTATTGTGTATATCATAAATTGAATAGATTAGATTAAACAAAGAAATCATATAAGTTAATTTTACAAAGCTATTGCAATTAAGGAAACAAGTGATCGAAAATTCCTTCGACCGTTATAACATTTTGAAAAGATGTTTTGTATACATAAACTTAGTGATGAACACATTGATATATCCGATCAAGAATAGACGAATTTATAGTTATAATGATCTAGCAACATTGTTGTAAAACAGTTTCAAAATATTATGATTATAGAAAATATGTAATTTTTTGAAATGTTATATAAATAACATTAAGATAATTTAAGCTAGTAAATTTTATGCGAAAGATCTAATTATAATGTAAATGTACTAAAATTAACTACGTGAAACAAAATAATATTTTCAGTATGTATACAATATTAGCTATTGAATATAAAATTTAACTATAAATAAATTAAAAATTTATATCTTATTTAAATAAATTTATTATTTGAAAAATTGGAAGTAGCCAAAAATTAAATTCTACAAAAACGTCCCATAAAAAGATACAATCCTTAAATTTTTAATTTATCAAATATATCTCATATGTAAGTTTATAAAATATAAGGAAGCTAAAGGTTATTATTATTATTGTTAATTAATAGAAGTTTCCTAAAAATAATACAAAAATATAATAAAATTACAGTATTGTAAAAATTTCTGTATTATGGAAAATAGAAGTTCATCTAACGATTTTCATTTATGTATAAGTAAAAATTATTCTCAAATATTAATAATAAATCAAAATATTACAACTGAGTTGCATGCGTATTAGTTAAATTTTGTATTTAAATATTTAAAAATTTTCTGCCGATATTGTTGTAAGTGTCAGTATGCATGCATTCGCACATATTTAGACACATCGAAGGGCTTAAAGCAAGGAGACATTCGAACATCGCAAGCACATAGATTCAAAAATTTTCCAAAAGTCGATCCATAGATCGTATATTTTCGTCGCGGCAATATCGCTTATTTTTATAAACAAACGACTCAATTTTACTTTGAGTCCACTAGACACGAAAAAGAGTAATCATAGATTTAGATTACTGTTATTAAAACTATAGTCTATTCGCTCTAATATTTAAAAATAACATGAATTGAACATAAGACGAATATGTTTACAATAAGAAATAATGTAACAATGATAACAATTACAACTTATCTTTTTTCCTTCCGGTTTCTTCTTCCTTACTTGGCTACAATACTTCTTCTCGTTCTTTTTCTCTCTCACTCTCTCTCTCTCTTTCTCTCTCTCAATACACCACTGTCAAATAATATAAGGATTTTCTAATATGTACATGTGTTTGTCAAATAACAAATAAATGCTAGTAAATAACAAATATTGTAAATATAAAAACATATTAAAATATATATAAATTAAATTATTAACAGCAATGAAATTTACAATTATTATAAAACGCTATATATAAATATATAAATTACTATTTTAAATAATTTATAACAATTACGTGCATGACATATATATACAATTTTTTTTTATTTAAAAACGAATTTAACAATGTTCTGCAACGATTTTAATATTGAAATTATAGTGGTTTTGTTTGGCCTTATATCGGGAATGATAATCTGAAAAAACATTTCTAGGCTAAGTAAAACTGTTTATGTTTGTAAACATTCTAGTAAACTCTATGTAAAGTCATTGATTCGCATATGATTTTGATTAATAATGTATAAGACATTGTTGTTCATCGATTTTTGTTATAAAAGTTTGTATATATTTTGTACTTTGTATGAGTCATGATATGTTGTAAGGAGAAATGGTGATATATATGAATTTAATAATTAATATATTGTAGATATACTGTTACGCGCATAAGAATTGGCGCGCTTACAGAATCGTATCGTAGCGTTTGGAATAATGTTAAAAACGATGTTCCGGATCGATTTTTAATATGAAAATTTGGTTACCTATAGTTTTGTAAGTACTTAATATTAATCGAAAATAAAATTTTGAGCATTCTAATAATTTGGAACTTATGATTTTTTAAATTATTCAACCCGCTATAGGGGTGGTTTTCAAAAGAGGAAATGTTATTGTCTTTTATAATAAGTTAATTTTATTAAATGATTAAGCGTTTCCAATTGCTTTTGTAAAAAAATATTTATTTTTAATAAACTTCAATTTTTGTTGAGACCTAACCAATTGAAATTTCAGACGTTCTTTTTCAGTTCTTATTAAGTTAGAAAGCTGGAAAGCTAATATTCCGAATATTATTTCTCGGTTTAAAATTTATTGAAGCTCATTCTACATTTATATTTTAATGAAAAAATTAAAAAAAATTTATGACAAGTAATGTTTACGCTATTTAAATCGAATAAAATAATAATTCTATTACTATCCTGACCATTTCTTCAGTTTAAATAATGTTCTACCAATAATGACCACCAATATCTTTCTTATACTAATCAATTTTAAAACATATGTTACGGCACTGTTTCGCTAAAATGGAATTTCGAGAATCTTTTCTTTTCTTTCACATTAAGTGGAGAAAAAGTTCTTAAATTAACAGGAGGGGGGGCACAGAAAATTTATCACCGACCAAAAAAAAGATATCTTTATCTACGAGCAGGTAAGACAAACTTCAATCAGGTCACTGGCCCGTAATCTCCAACATACAATTCTATATTGACTTATATATAATCATAAAATAAGAATTCGTAACTGCGTAATAGAGTTTAAAACAATAAAAGCATTATTAATTATATTAACTATAATATTAATTATAATAACTTTTATATGCTAGTATTTGTAAATTTAACTAACAATAGTATAATTTCCATTAAACAAATTATTATTATTATTTTGTAAACAATAATTTGTATTCTCAACTTTCAAATTATTTGTTTATTAGTAAAGAATTAATAAACACAGCATTCATGACTATTTTATAACTTTATTATTATTAATCATGAAAATATTAATATGTAAACCCCGATGTAATTGTTTATTTTACGTTACATACTAAGGAAATGTAAGCGGGCTGTAAAGAATTGTCCGAAAAATTTTGATAGAATCTCTTCTTTTCTTATACCGCTTGTACTTAAAAAAACTGTATAAAAAGTCACATTTCGGTGATCAGTAGCCTTATAACTCGAACTATTAAAAGTGATATACCAACCTGTTGGTACTAGCAATTAAGTAAATAAGCTTTATTTTATAAAAATGTAATAATTATTTTAAAGAAATTTTTCTGAATTTTTTCTCTCTTTAATACAATTGCTGTGAGCCTAACTAAAATGTCTGGTACCGCGTTTGTATCTCTTCTTAAAAAAAAACTTGCTGTGAGCCTGTCTTAGATATCTGGTTCTGTAATTGCATCCACTATCTAATTTAATAAGATTGATTTTAACAAATATATATATAATTTAGAATCATAGCGAAAGTCCATTCCCGGTTAGTGGACCTGGTGTTTAGGTCTAAAAGGGGCAAACACGTCAAGGACATGACACATATTTATCTGAATATGTTCATTTTCTAACAATAAAAAAAGTGCATAAAATTATAGCAATGTACTAATAAATTATATCCTTAACGATTATAATTGAATTTCTTTTTTCTTATAGTAATCACAATATTTAAGATAAACTGATTTTACGCTAAATAAAACAAAAAATTTGCAACAATTAAAAAAAACTTAAACTATGGTATATTATGTTACTTTTATATTTGTATTAATTATTATAATAAAGATAAAGAAAATATATGCACATTCAAAACGTAATATAAATTTAATACAAATAAACATATAAGAATTTGATACATATAAAAGATTAATGCATCTGATATGAGAGAAAAACTGGAGAAATATGTTAAAATATATTGATATCTTTTAATTTAAAATACAAGAAAAGTTTTTTGTTCTTTTTTATAGTTTTACAAATATAAATAATATTTTATAAAAAATAATTAACTACAAAAATTATTATATTTTTAAAAGTCTTTTCAAATTATTCTTAATTTTATGGTTATATTGTAACAAACATTAACTGTGTGCGATTTCTTTAAAACTTTTATTTTATAATTTAAGTAAGAAAATATTGATTTTCAAGAAAAAATATTAATTATGTACTTGACATACGCGTAGGTATCATATTTTATATACTGATTGTAATAAGAAGATAATTCAAAAAAAAACTTTATAAACATTGGTATCTAAAATAGAAAGAACGTCCGTTTTTTATATATAACGAAATCTAAAGTTCTCATGTGACAATTTTGTCAAGATAACATTTTTCTTTCGATTCTTCTTCTAATTTTTGATTATTTTATTATTTTTTATTCATTATCAATACTATCTTACGTATTAGGAATCATGTATTTATTACTAGAATTATTTCAATATAAAATAATTTCAATATAAAAATTATTTCAATATAAAATAAAATTAAAATATAATAAACTAAGGTTATTTAAATAATAAATAAACAATAACTTGATATTCAGTTGTTATCAGAACCTGATTAATCTTTTTATTACTTTTATGCTTAAGCATACGACAACATTTCAGAAAACAAAAATCGAAGATACTAACCAATGACACATTTGGAAATACATTGATACTGCTAAATGGATATTACTTTTAAAACATTTTAAATCTTCTTAAATTTTTAAATAACATATTTTTAAATCATTTTTTTTGTTGCTAAATTTAAGAAATCAAAGTTAAGCTATAAAATTAAAAATCCTAACTTTTCATAAAAATATTGTCAGACGCATAATATTAATATTTTATAAATTTTAATTAATATTATTTTACATAATATTGTAGAATAATATTAAATTATGCTATAACAATGATATAACGATAATCATTACCAGTATTATGTCTATTAAAACTTTTTCTTATTATTAAATTACATTAAATAAAATTAAATAAAACAAATATTTTACATTAAGTTTTGTTCTTCCCATAATTCTTAGAATGATATTTTTGTATATTATACATCTTCTCTTTAAGAATAATACATCAAAGGTTTTAGAATTATAAGGCAACAAAATTATTACATTAGTTATTTAAAATATTTACTCAACAAGGTTATCGAACACACCTTATTCTTGTACATCTTTAATAAAATAAAAATTTTAGAGATAGTAGAAACTACGAGAATTGCTCGATAAAAAAAGCTGATGGCTTTTATTAGTCTTCTAATAATATAGAGAAGAAATAGATAACGACAATTAATGTTTTATGTAACTGAAGATATTTTTATCTTTATCGTATAAATTTTACTAAAAAACGACGCTAATAAAATTTATTTATACATAACTAATTTCAGAATTTATATAAATTACTCGTTTGATGGTAGATTTATTAAATATTTCATGTATTTATTTTTTCAAAAATTTATATGAATAAAATAAATAATAATGTAAATAAGAGAAAAAGAGACTAAGAGAAGAAAAAAAGAAAGTACTGTGTAACTTAACTTAGAATAATTTTTTGACTATTCCTTACAACCATCTTTCAATATTTGCATTCTTTCTAATTTATTTGTTTTAATTTTTATTTCCAGAAATATTATCGATAAATAAGTAAAAACCAATATAAAATTTAATAATACTCATACAGATATGATATAATTTTAAGATTGTTTCTAAAATAATCTACATTATTGCATTATAAATTATTACAAATTTTATATTATAAACTCATAGAAGTTATTATAATTTACTAAAACGTTAAATATTTTTATTGTCAGTCTTGATTGAGTTATCAAACAAATAAGATATCGTTTAAAAATATTTTAAACTTTTCTTTAATATTCAACAAATTTTTAATAAACAATAAACTTTATTTATTTGCCTTCAACGATTTAATTTCTTTAAATTTATTGAAAAAAAAATATATAGTTATAATTTAGGACGGAAAATGTAATGAAACATTTTTCATATTTTTTGTAATGATATATCAAACAATGTTATTAAACAAATTCATATATATCATGTTATTTAAATTCTTAAAATTTAATTTTTTATGTGTTATACATTTTCGTCCCAATATATTGATTAAATTTTTTATATATTCAGCTAATTTTAATCATTAAGAATAAATGTAAATATTTCTTTTAATATTATTAATAGCACCTACGAACAGAAAATATATTTTATTGCTAATTTATTTCTTAAATTTACAATAATAAATAAATTTATTATATATACACATATGCGTAGAAGCTCTCATACGCACTCATACTCGGGCGCGCATGCATACACGCACAATACATAATTATATATATTTATTTTGAATTAGTTAAGTTAACGTTATTATTTAGGTACAGTAATCAAATTAAAAAAAATAGAGTCATATAGTCTGAACTATAAGTAATTTGAATTTTAAGTTATTTTCATGATTATCTTTATGTATTAGTTTCCTAATTATGAATGCAAATACACTTTTATTGATACTTTCATTTTTTAGTAAGTTATGATACAATTAAAATTATTTGATCAACCAACTAATTCTTTTATAATTTTTCTTAATACCAATAAAATAAAGTGGTTAAATATATAAGTAGTTCTGACCTGACAGTTTCATTTTTATGGCAATAGTTATAAGGAAAATTCAAGAGATAGTGTATAGCGAGACTAGAACGGAAGCCAGTTTCATACTAAAGAATTTTGCTGTTAAATATAAACTCTCATTAAAACTCACCTCGATTAGCAACAAGAATGCTGCGTATGGGTTTGTACTCAACTTCTGTACCGAAATTCTTGTTTGATACATTCCAGAATCGTAAAGTCACTCTGGGTCTCGACATCATTTTATTAACTTTTCGTATAGAATACATTTTTGTCTTTTAACCTTCTCCTTTTCACTTAGGTATTAAAAAATGTTTGTTTTCAACGTTGTTAATATATTACTTTTTTATACTTGTGCTTTAATTCGATGAATTAAATCGTTTCTAAAACAAAAGGAAAAATTTGAAATTAACATTATTTTTTTTGGGAAAGAAATTTAATCTTGTATTATAGATAATTTTAATAATATTAAACATTTAAAAGTTTAATTCAAATAAATACAATCAACATCTCTTTTGAATAAATTATTTTATAATAAATTACTCTATTCTTCTATTACTCAATATTTTTTCGTTTCATTTCCCTCAAATTCACATAACTAAATATTAGATTATTAAAATATAGTATTCTTATATATACTTATTTATTCATCTTATGTAATAGGATAAACAATTCAGTTTTTAATAAAACTACCGAGAAAAACTTTTTTAACAACAAAAAAACTAAATCTTTTTTAAGTAGATACAGGCCATATTCTGTAAAACGCAGTCTTAATTTTATGTTTGAATTTCATATTACATTTCTGTAATTGCCTTCAATCTATAAAAATACAAGACTGTTGCTGCTTAAAAATGTTATTCTAATCTTTAAAAAAACTAGACGAGTTTTTTAATTTAACTATTGAATAAAACTGCTTTTGTGAATGTAATGTTTTAAGTATCTTAGATTTTCATAGTATTTTCATAGTGGTTTTACAATTCCTCTATAATATAAATATTACTTTTTAGAAGTATTTATATTTTTCTACAAAAAAATTGACATTAAATTTAAAAATAAGAATAGAAGGCTATATTAACAGAACATAAACTATCTGTATGAATTCTATTTCTTTAATTATAATAATTAAAAAAGATTTATTTTGACATAAAAGTGTACTATTTAATTGAAACATAATTTTTTAATTAAAAGCCAAAATTAGACAACTGATTTAATACGATCCATATTTAATAATAAATTACCTGCTGTAATACATTATAAACGTATATTCTATATTGTCAATGTACAATTGAATATAATAAAAACAACCAGTATTTAAGTTTATTCGTGCAAAATTTATGCAAACATATCTTTTTAAAATAAAGTAACATACGTACGGTTTATTTATTATCATATTTTCGTAGCATATTAGATATATTGCATAACAAATAAAAATCAGAATCAGAATTCTTTTTAATTTATAATTTCTTTAAAATTTCTTATTCATTCAAGTAATAGTATTGAAAATAAAATTAAATATAATTTAAAATTTAATACATGCATAAAATTTCAAGGTAATGATTATTTGTTAAGTACAAATAATACAAATATATAAAATACTGGGATCCCGTATAAACATTAAATGGAGATTATTGTTAAATTTTCTACATGACTTACGTTTTTATAATTCTCTATGTATACTGTCTAGAAATGTCTCGCATACTTAAAATATTGGTTGTTCAAACGAAATAGATTTATGCATATGTATGTGGGCGTGCAAGTATATGCGATTGGGCAATATATGTATGCCTGCTGTAAAGTTATGAATTTTACCGCGCGCAATAACCAACAGGCTTATTACTTCGACAAGCGCCGATACACTTTTAAATTGCATTGCGAATGCGCTGTGTCACGCTCTGAAAATGAATTCCATGACCTCTTTCTTATGCAACGTGGACTTTGAACCTTTACGCGTTTCCCGGTTATTTTTATTTACAATCTTATTAACGATGCTTTTTTTCGTCTCACATCTCGTCTTCCAGTACGGCACCGACGCAACTCCTGTATAGTCGTGGTTCATCAAAGAATAGACGTCCGGATAATTAATTACCCTCTGTTTGATGAGACCTTGCAATTTGAAGAAGCTCCAAACGTCAAACTCGCACTGATCGAGATTCTCTTCAAGAACTCGAAAATGACTAAACCAGGAAGCCATCGTCACTGATCGATGTTTTACAGAGACATTGAAAAACGAATGATATTATGCGCTTTTAAATTTATCCTCGAACATACAAGCAAGATTTTTCCCTACTTTCGCCTTCACCTATGTCAATTTCTCTTTTACTGAGCAACTCTTATGGTAGCATGCTACTTAGCCTCCACATTTCAGAATTAGTCAAAACAACCGCTAATCGATACGAAACTTATGTTTTCGCGTAAAATTACTGAGCGATTATTCGTTGAAGATATCGACTGAACTTTCATTTATTCTCAATTTAATTACATTGATTTAATTCAAATAGCTCAAGATTTCTTTAACTTGATAGATGTCTTACAATCCAATTGCATTATTATATATTATTTTTATTTTTTGCAAAACCATACCTTGAATTTACATAGATAAATTATAATATACTTTAGTTTCTAATATTTTTTGAAACTAATAAAACTAAGTTATTTAGAATTTTCAAATGATTTATCCATATCGAGTTATGATTTATTGAAATTTAAACAATAAGTCACTCATTACAAATTTATTTTTATTAATTCATTTTTAAAGTTTATTCCGCTGGAACTTTTGCATGCATGCTCAAAACTACACTTCATTTTACACATTTGTCATTTTTGTGCAATAATTACCTAATGCTTTTTTTGAAAAACAAATTTATATTATTTTGATACAATCATGCATTTTTAATTTCATTCGCATAATATTCCGATAGCGATGTTGAACTTAGATAACCATACTAAAAAAATATATTAAGAAATTTTCATTTAAACAATAATTTATCTAAAAGTAATACTTTATACTATGTTTATTACTTTATTTATGTGTATTTTCATAGAAAGAAGTATAAAATTCATAATTAATCCAAATACTTAAAAAAAAAGTTTATTTAAGAATAAATATTGATATCAATTTTAATCGAAATGATACATTAATTTATGTATCACATGTCAAAATTTAATAATAATTTATGCGAAGGAATTCAATCTTCCCAATCAATTAACAGTTAAATATATTATAATCCTTAACATTTTATGAAAATAAATTGTTAATCAGAATACTACGAGAATTCACATAAATATCAGACATTAGATGATGCTAATAAGATTATGGAATATTGATAATTGCGTTTATGAGTATAAAATAATTCAATAAAAACATTACCAATTTTTTATTTTTCAGATAGAACATTACTTACTATTCGAGAAAATATTATTGTAATATGTTGAAAGTAATATCAGAGTAATTTTTAACTTTAAATAACGTTCTTAAAGTTTGTATTATTTGCACATTTTATATATCTTATATGAAATATTTGTTTTTTTTAGTTCTTTTAAAGATAAAAACTTGATCGATTTCCACAGATGTAACGAATTCACATGATTAATTGAATGGAATACATAGAATGTACTTGTTTACAATTAAAGGTTCGAAAAATAATTGATTTTGAATGAATGATCTTTGAGAGGCAATATGAAACCAAATATTATTAAATGAGAGTAACAATTTTCTAGGTGAAGTGAAGATTGATAAAAATAAGCAATTGATGATTAAATTTGTAAAGGCATATTATTACAAAATGGTGACTAGAGAGCGACCATATAAAATATGATATACAAAAGGATGACAGTTATTGCTAGACAGGTAATTTAATATTCGAAATGAAATACAACGATTGTAACACGTTCCTCACAAAAACTGATTTAAAACTGATCCATATGTATTAAAGGAAAACGTATGACTTAACATTTTCACTAAAACCGTTGAAACCAAGGCGTATGCAATAAGTACGCAATATGGGTTTGCACATTCTAGAATTTTGTCATAAAATAAATCTAATGACGTTGAAAAAAATTTTTTAATATATTTTCAATATTCAATAATAAGTCTCAACTTATATTTTTTACAGAGCAATACAATGTATTAATATCAGAATATTGTTCAATTTATACCCATTAACGCTAGTCAAATATTATTTAATTTTAGAATTATAAAGAATTAGTATGTCAAATTTCAATTTTAATTCCTATTATTCTTAAGTACAACTTTGAAACAAATAAATTAAATATGTACAATTACTACTATTGCAATATATAATTTAATTAAAAAATATAAAATTTATTGGTAAGTGTGAAAGATATATTTTTC